>RJVU01071502.1:8741868-8784413 GCA_003731715.1 Anabarilius grahami
AAAAAAAAAAACTCAGATCAAGCAGTCAATTATCTAGTCTGATCTTCTACAGTAAATCAATGTGTGAACTGAGAGCTTTAATGAGGCAAAAATCAAAAGATTGACAGTGTGTGTCTGCGGTACCGACCGGTTCTGGAAGTGAGGGTGCTGTTTGATGTACCCCAGCCATGTGTCCCTTATGGCCTGCCGGAGGTCATAATGATGCCGTGCCGACAAAACGCCCACCAACACCTCATGCACAGCCTTCTGGTTGTCTATCAATACAATATTTAACAGAAACACAATAATCAGCACCGCCAGATGATATTCTCCAGCACTGCAAATGTATGAAACATGCAAAAAGCATTTTTAAGCCTTTCTGGCAGGTTGAAGCTGAAACACAGAACAGATGATGCAGTGAGATGAAAGGCCCTGGCAGCGGCGGCCCTTTGTATCCCCTAATGGATTGTCACTTGTGTCCTATTTCACCATGTGTGACAAACATCAGAGTAAGAGTGTAATGTGCATCTGTGCCTTTGTTCAATGACATCTCAGACACTTTCTACACACATTCTTCTATTGTATACGACTGTCAAATCCGATACTATCTTCAATCCGATCAGCACAGCACACTAATGCCAGTGATGTGCACATCTCGACCCCCCAGAAATGACCATTACTGATATTATAAGTCAACTGATGCAAGCTGTTATGGAACGTTAAAGTGATATGCATGGATTATTAATGTCCTTATACACTGATCATTCAAGTTTTACATGCAGTCAACATTAAAGTTCTATATGCATTGGACATGAATGGTTTATATACATTATATTATGCATTAAGCAGTAATCGTTGCGTATTAATTGAGCACTGATCTCAGCATCATTGATTTTTCTATAAGAATTGAGCATTAATGAATGTTTTCATGCATTGATCATTCATGCATGAAAATTAATGCATTTAGCATTAAACTTCCCTATGCATTAAAACATTAATAATTTATGCATTATAGTAGACAGATATGAATATGTATAAACCATTAATGCTCAATGCATATGTAACCTTTAATATTATATATTAGTAGTAATTGTTCTAAATAAAATGTGCAATACTTTCTATATATACGTGCATCATCTATTTATCTGTAAGAATTGAGCATTAATGCACTAGGCAAAAAGTATAAATGTTTTTATGCATTGATAATTCATAGAACATGCATTAAAGTTCTATATGCACTGAACATTAATATTTCATACATTAGATAGATAGATAGAATATTTATACCATTTATGCTCAGTGTATATATATAGTAATTAATCAATATAAAACGAGCAAAAGTTAATATATGCAGTTAGCATCTGTTTTATATGCATTATTTTTTCTAATAGAATTGATATGCATTATATTTACACATTCAGTATTCATGTTCTAAATAAAATGAGCACCAAGTTTACATATGCATTAATATATCTACACTATATGCATCTATGTGCATCAGTAGCTTCATAAGAAAGGAGTAACGTTAATTAAGATTTATATGCATTAATTGTTCTATTAATCCACTCAATGCATCCCGGATCTGTCAGAGGTCACACCAACACACTTTCTATTCAACACAAACTGCATTGCCTATAGAATAACAGAAAGTAAGAGTCGCGGTAAAAGTTGCGCGGTACCTGCGGAGCCGAAACCCAACAGGAGCGCAGTTCTGTCCGTCCAGCCGAACCAGTGAAGCAGCACCGCGATAACACACGGAAACAGCGCCGCTGCTGCGCTTCTCATGGACGGACGGCTGGATCCAGACACCGACGCTTAACGGGCTGCGCACAGAACCGAACTGACCGGCGTCTCGACCCGCATCGCGGAGTTGTGATGAGTGTCGACGCGTCCGCGTCATGTCTAACTGCACGCTGATGACGACGAGGGTCAGACAACCAATAGGAGTGCAGCGGCTGACGCGCTGTGCCTTCTGGGAAATGTAGTTTTTTTAATGAACGCTGTAATTCCCGTTGCGTCAAGTTAGTGATTGCTTTTTTTGACCAAAAGAATGTTTAAAATTCAATTTTTAGTCTAATTTCTGAATCACGAATTTCTGTAAACAATTTTTCATAATGTCACTGTGAATTTTTTGTATTTATAAGAACAAAATGGTCTGAAATATATCATGTCAATAATTCTCATGAATTTGTTTTCTATAATAACTTGTACATATTTTTAAAAAACACGAAACTGTACACAATGCTCTGTTTCACCACTAGGTGTCTCCCTTGACCACAATTTCACCATGTGGCGAAGGCAGCGCTGTCGATTTAAAGGGCCAGTTCACCTAAAAATGAAAATTCTGTCATCATTTTCTCACCCTCAAGTTGTTCCAAACATGTTTGGGTTTCTTTGATCTGTTGCACACAAAAGAAGATATTTTGAAGCAAACAGTTGATGAACCCCATTGACTTCCACAGTACGGGGGGGAAAAAAAGTCAATGCATGAACTGTTTGGTTACCGACATTCTTCAAAATATTTTTTGTTCATTCATTCAGCTTTGGAGCAACTTGAGGGTGAGTAAATGACAGAATTTTCATTTTTGGGTGAACTATCCCTTTAAGTAAGTACTTATTATGCTAAATAATTTGCTATTGTCAGCACACAAACATATCAAATCACCAAGCACCATCATTCTTACAATCCAAGCACACTAAATACTGAATGCAGACAGTTTTAAAATGTTTATTAATTTGTACAACTGCACAGATCTACACATTCAGACTTCTAAAAGAGAAAAGTGCAGAAAAGCACCAACAAATCCATACATTTAGGCATTGATTCAATTACAAGGTATCTCAAAGTTCTAATATTTAAATAGGGTAATCAGTCCATGCAAGTTATGGTTTTATAATAATAATAATATTTAAAAGATCATTTACATTTTGGGGTTTATCTGTACTGCAATTATGTAGAAATCTCCATTTCATTGGCTTGGAAACCCAACAAACCCTCATTCTCATTGAACACGTGGAGCATTAGCGGCATTATAAAAGTAAATGTTTAAGCGTTTCGAACACAGCGTCATTTTAAATACCAACCCTACATACACACTCTTTGTTTTCTCTTAATGTAAAGGCTATCTCATGCAACATTAGCATTTCAAATATACATCTGTGCACTTTGAAGTGGATCTTCTCCAGTTGCCAAAAGTTTGGGTGTCAAAAGACCCTGGACCTCCATCCATCCACCGCAGCACACTTTAAAGGGGCTTTAATACAGGTTACACAAGCAAAACACCTCAATCAGGTGCTGTGCATTAAATATAATAACACTTGGTCTTGTATAAATTAGCAAAGGCTAGGCTAAAATACAGTGATATAAAGAAAAGACATTTGACATTGTGCTTTTTTTTTGTTTGTTTTGAATAGGAAAAAGCCTGTGAAATAACAGTGTAGAGGACACGCCATAGTCACAGTACTTGGCACTCAGAAACCAACTCTCTATATGAGCGCGCACACACACACACACACACACACACGCACACACACACACACACATGCAGGCTCTCCGTTTGGCATTTCAGTCAAAGGCCTTGCTGTTTAAATCAGGCAAAACAACTCAAAGACTATTGTGAAACATGCCCAGCGTTAGTAAGGCCATTCAGAAAGTGTGAAGAAATCATCATCATTAGCAAGAAGGTGATTTAAGGAATGAATCTGCCTGTTTGCATGTGGGAAGCTCAAGTTTTCATTGAATAAAAAGGTCAAATTCAATGAAATGCATTTAAATCTAATTCAGACTGAATTTAAATGCGGTGCATGTCAATTATTTAATAATAAATCATCTTATAAGGTGAAGAGTCACTTACAGTAGTGGCCAAAAGTGATGTCTGGACAAGGAAAATATTTATATTTATTAAAACATATCGCATACTTTTGCTTAGAGTGGAGCTGCACAATTCTGGATAAATTGAGAATCATGATTTTTTCAAATAGAGATCACGATTAACTAAACACGATTTAACTAAACAAAATAACATGTAATTTACTAGAGGTTCTAACAAAAAAATTACTGAAATCTATTTAGAAATGTTTATTTAATATGAATTAATTATTTTTTTTAAATCGGTTTGAATGAATGATTCAATGACTCACTTGTAAATACTTCGCTTGTTTCATCACTGGATGAATCAGTGTTTTAGAACAAATCTCTTGAATGAATGATTGAATGACATACATTTTTAAGTCACTTGTCGCCACCTATTGGCGTAAAAATGCAATCGATATAGCCGTTATTTAAAGCGCCAATTACTCTATTTTGATCGCTACAGTAGATATCAGCGATTATATGCACCTATATTCTGTGACTATCTGAATATCAGTAACACAGAAATAATGATACTGTGTGGTTGAAAAGACGGTTTGAATGTTCCGGTGTGATTTTGTGAAAGGTTTAATAGACAGGCAAACCCTTAGGCTCGATATCAAAGTACCGCGATAGCGATTTTCAAAAGCATAAGGAGTCATATGCTCTCGCGGTACTTTGATGTCATTCAAGCTTGTTGTCATTTAGGAACAAGGTCACGTGTGTATTTGAATCGAGATCGCGGTCTTTTAACGATTAATCGCTGTAGCTTGGAGTTAATTGTTTTATTTGTGATAATAACGCAATGAAACATGCCAAATTTCACTGATTTATGAAGGAAATTATGAACACATGCAAAAACAAGAGAGAACCAATGAAGTATTAATAACTGATTATGTTGTAGTCAATGTATGCTTTGTCCTGTGAACTTTTTGTTTTTCTATGCATTTTTTGTTTTTTTGTGTATAGTAAAATAAAAACCTGTAGCTGTAGTTTGCCAAATAAATTTAGTCAGATAAATAGCAACTTTAAACAAGTTTAGTGTTTTGTTCTTTCTCATATTTAAAAAAATATATGTATTTTCCTCATATTTCGATGGTTTAATTGAACTTGTAGTGTCATTAAAAACAAACATCCCCTTTCACTTTTGGCCACTAGTGTATAAGTGAGTGATTGATTTGTAGGTTGAACGCTGTGATTTTCCTTTTCGGGAAACCTGTTTGAAATGGTTTGCAGTTCCAAAATTACACACTTCAGCTTTAAATATCTCTCGTACGAGTGTGAAGTCTCCAAATAACTTTGTGATAAAGAGGAAAATAATGTGATCTCACAGTTATCGGCACCGATGATCTTAGGAACTCTAGTTAGTCCGTCAGATCACATGCGCCCCGTTCGAGTTTATATGCGAGATGGGGCCGTTAACATCTATACGGTCAAACCCTCATCCGGACTCACAGAGCAACACCTCGAGGGCCAGTGGATCAAACTGCAGTGAATCAGAATTAATTTCTCAGGTCTGAAGGGGTTGAAAACTGTATTCACTTTCAGCGCGGTATCCTGTTCTGATTATCACAATGTCACTTGGAAACTGGGTAAGATTTGATTGGCCTGATGTGAAAAAAATGCTTGATAGAAAATATCTTAAAAAATGGGAATCGTACATGATGCATGACAAGTCAAAAGATTGAACACATCTGCGCGTCCTTCGTTATTTCTTCCGCTCATCAAGGCTGAATTTATGTGATTAAAATATATTAAAAACAGAAATATTGTAAAATCATTCTTTATTACAACTATTATTCAAAAACTACAGAGCCCCGCACATGGCGCATGCAGGAAAAAATAGTGGGATAAATCGTGCGCACAATTTAGCAAATCGAGGCAACGAAATAGTAAAACGTCCGCAAGATTTTGCAAATTGAGGGAATGAAATAGTAAAACGTCCAGAAGATTTTGCAAATTGAGGGAATGAAATAATAAAATGTCCAGAAGATTTAGCAAATCGTGGGATTGAAATAATAAAATGTCCGCAAGATTTAGCAAATCGAGGAAACGAAATAGTAAAATGTCCGCAAGATTTAGCAAATCGAGGAAACGAAATAGTAAAATGTCCGCAAGATTTAGCAAATCGAGGGAATGAAGTAGTAAAATGTCAGCAAGATTTAGCAAATCGAGGGCATGAAATAGTAAAATGTCCAGAAGATTTAGCAAATCGAGGGAATGAAATAGTAAAACGTCCGAAAGATTTAGCAAATCGAGGAAACGAAATAGTAAAATGTCCGCAAGATTTAGCAAATCGAGGGAATGAAATAGTAAAACGTCCGCAAGATTTAGCAAATCGAGGGAATTAAATAGTTAAATGTCCGCAAGATTTAGAAAATCGAGGGAATGAAATAGTAAAATGTCCGCAAGATTTAGCAAATCGAGGGAATGAAATAGTAAAATGTCCAAAAGATTTAGCAAATCGAGGGAATGAAATAGTAAAATGTCCACAAGATTTCGAAAATCGAGGGAATGAAATAGTAAAATGTCCGCAAGATTTCGAAAATCGAGGGAATGAAATAGTAAAATGTCCGCAAGATTTCGAAAATCGAGGGAATGAAATAGTAAAACGTCTGCAAGATTTCCTGTTTTTTCTTGCATGCCATGTGCGAGGCTCAATAATAAACAGAAAATAGTCAAGTAAGGAAACCTATTAAATAGCTTGGATTGATGAAGTGATCGAAAACAAAACTCTCCTATATTTGAGCTTCTTTATCGTTCATCAACCAACTTCATCCTGGGATGATTTTAAACATGCTTTTATTTCACTATCCACTCCAAAAGTTTGAATGTTTTAATCAAATTTCAGTTTTGTAAACAAATTCATTCATATTCACAATTTATCAATAATTTCAATTATCAATGCAGAAGCCTTTTTTGAAGATTCGCTCAAGTGTGTCTAAACATTTGACTGGGCAGCGCATATCAAATATAGCATCGTTTTATTAAAAAATGTCTAAATAACATTATAAAACGGCCACCCGTCAGGGCTTCACATCCTCTGTGGCACATGAAATGAGGCAAAATGGAACAAATACACACATAAAAAATCTCTCTCATCCCATAAGCAGTGAGAAAGGCTGTTCTCTAATTACGAAGCAATAACAAACCTAGTTAACGAGACATGAGATGCTCTGACTGGGTTGCCAGTTAATTGACTTCCCCCCAAAAACCCCCACAGGCCTCCGGGAGGGGTCGGACCATCAACAGACGCGGCGGCTGCCACTCAAACACAGCTCAACGGCAGCAGCCAGAGACGTGGAAACCTCACGGCAGAACCTGCAGCCCGGCCCGGCCTCAGAGGATGGTGCAGAAGAACTTCTTCTCCCTGAAGGGGTTTTCCGAGGCCGGGACGGGCACGATGAGCGGGTCCTCTCGTATGTGTGCGTCACAGTACGCCATCAGGTCCGCTGCCGCCTTGGACACCTGAGGACACACAATCAAGGCAGATTTTTTTTATTTTTACCATTATAAATGTATTTACTGTCACTTTTGATCAATTCAGTGCATCCTTGCTGAATAAAATAACTTTTTTTTTATCCTTGAGCAGCAAATCAGCATATTAGAATGATTTCTGAAGGATCATGTGACACTGAAGACTGGAGTAATGATGCTGAAAATTCAGCTTTGATCACAGGAATAAATTAAATTTTTCTATATATTCATATTGAAAACAGCCATTTTAAATTCTAATAATGTTTCACTTTTTTATCAAATAAATGCAGCATTGGCGAGCAGAAGAGACTTCTAACAAAAACATTAAAACATCTTAAAGATTACAAACTTTTGACGGGTAGTGTATTGCCCAGATGGGACAGAATCCACAAATTTAAAACAGACACTGAGAAAACAGTTAGCTGACTGCTGTACATAAATGTTTAGTCTATGCACAGACCAAAAAAAAAGAAGTTTGAAAGAGGACGATTTTAGTCTGCAAATGTCACGCTGCATAAACATGCCAAAACATGACATTTATCACAGTCCATTATGTTCACTTCTGTTTCTAGGTCTCTCTGTAGAATTTCTGCCTAAAACAACATTCACAAACACACTGGCTCTTTCTGATCTTACAGTCAGATAAAACTATAAACTACTCATTTCTTATTCAATTTATTCATATTATTTGACTTAAAAAAAAAAAAGTTATTAAATATGTCATTTTCATCTGATTTGCTAGTTGGTGTCCTCGTTTAAACCGCCTATATGTCGGTAATACCGCTGGTTG
This sequence comes from Anabarilius grahami, assembly GCA_003731715.1. Classification (NCBI taxonomy): domain Eukaryota; kingdom Metazoa; phylum Chordata; class Actinopteri; order Cypriniformes; family Xenocyprididae; genus Anabarilius; species Anabarilius grahami. The sequence continues at coordinate 8,749,965 of RJVU01071502.1, forward strand.
ACCGCTAGGTAGTGCTATCTATGGGATCATTTTTCATGCACAATAACGCAAACAGCTGGATTTTTTCAAAAACTGTAAATCGAATTAAACAGAAAACATAAAGTGCAGTCATATTATGTGTAGTTGATCAAATCTCAACAAGCTTTCAGGAATTCCAATAATGGTTTTGCATCCTAAATGTGGCTATATCGATTTCTTCGCGTGTCATATTAATATTTTACGCACTTAAAGGTGCAATATGTAATATTTTTGCAGTAAAATATCCAAAAACCACTAGGCCAGTGTTATATATTTTGTTCACTTAAGTACTTACAATATCCCAAATTTTTCCAACTATTTGTAAATCGTGAAAAAATTGCAATTTTAACCAAGGCTCCGGGACGTGTGAGGAGTCGCCTGTCAATGGCGTCATACCCGCGTTACCCTCGGTTTCCGGTTTTATTTTGTAGAAACCATGGAAACACCAAAGACGCTTTAATATTTACATGTTTTAATAGACAAGGGAACAACTGTTTTGATATATTTATAGACAGAAAACTAATTGTTGTTATATAGCAACACGTTTAGTCTTTTTTTGCGAGTACCATGCTTTACCATGCCTCAGAGAAAAACACTATTTTGTCAAATAGCTAACATAGCATAATCAGATGCAGATTTATTTTTATTAACAGTAAAACATAATTTCCTCCATCATACAATACGTTTTAAAATTAATTCCGTGCCATTTATCAACACAAGACATCCAGCATTTATTATGATGTTGTGAAATCGATCTATCTTACTGCAGTGTGTAACAGTGTCTCACAGCAGCCGCCGAGCGAACGCACAGAGTAACGTTATAACATTTTCAACACACTCAAATGTATCTAATATGATAAACAGAGCTGCGTCACCTCATACTCATGACCGGAAAAGCAGAAGCGGCGCCAGCGACTGTGGCATAATAAAAGTCCCGCTGCTCGTGAGGCGTGTGTTGATCAATCGCTCCAGCTCCTCGTTCAGCTCCACAACACTCGCTCCTGCTCTGCTTCATACTACAGTAACGTTAATAATCGCATCCATGAACATGATTTCTTCCCGACTCCAATCCCTATTCTTTTGCACCGTCCGTTGAGATGGAGACCACATGTCCCAAGATTCCGCTCTAAAACTTGGGGTCATCAAGCTACGCCTTTGTTTTGAATAGGCTGTTCTAGCGACCTCTAGCGGACAAAATTATTACATATTGTACCTTTAAGATGTATGCTGTGTAACCAGACCAGGACTCACCTACTTTTGCACTGAAAGTTTTGTTTCCTACAATGAAATAGCGCTTTTTTTGCTTTCGGTGTGAGAAACCGCTGCAAAAGATTCAGTGGGTGATTGAACTGTCCAAATGAATCAAACTGAATCAGGAACCATTTCAGATCACCCGTTTGACCGTTAAAAAAGAAATGATTAAAACGAGTGATTTACGTGCGAACTTGGCATCGCTAGATCTGATTCTAAACAGCAGAAAACAAACACTACATGACGGTTGAAATATCAAGGTAAATGATTTTTAGAACAGTATACAGAATCAGTAATACTTAAAATTGATCAGTAATATTTTACAGGTATTTCACTACAGTAAAGTAGGTTCAGTCTAGCGACGCTCCTGTTGGCAACACTATTTATGGTTCTTTTGGCTCTTAGGTCAGTTCATTTGAAACTTTGCAAAAACACTGAACTTAGCGAAGTGAAATGAAACTATAACATGGTCAACAAACCTGGAATTGCTGATGCAATGGTATAGCCTACATTTTATTAACTCATTTTGTCAAGTCAAGTAGCGCTAATACTGATTATTTCAAAGCAGCTTCAGAAGTAAACAGGAAAATAACTGAATCAATGATAATCAAATATTAAAGCTGCAAGCAGCATTTACCGGGGTTCAAGCATTTAAGGCCTTTAAGCACATATACGTAAAAAGATATTAGGTTTATTTAGCAAGCATGTAACCACTTAAATCGATGAAGAAGCAGACCATTTTCAGCCAAAACAGGCAATTTATCATTGAAAATATGTTTTTTAAAGCTTTTTAACAGTTATAGCGCCACCTATGGTCCAATCTCCATAAAATTTGGTATGCTTCGTTTAGGATTTATAGGCTTTTGAGTATATTTTGCCACCCCCATTTTCTAAATGACCCTGTTATAGTGACCCAAAGGGTAAAGTTAAACTTTTTTGATAATTATTGATCTAGAGAGTCCAGAGAATTGTCCTGCACTGGTTTTGTTCTGATCGGGCAAAAAACCTAGGACTAGTTTGCAAAAGTAGGTTTTTCACATATTCACAAATTATTAATGAACAATTTGATTGACAGCATTGGTTCTTGAGGCAACGTTGTTCAGAATGAGGAGATCTATCAAATGATATGCATATTGTGTGGATCTGTGAAACACCATGTGAATACAGAGGCGTAAAACTCGTTAGCGTCAACTAGTGGCCGATTTCTTACAGACCTCTAGGAGTTGAATATGCCCACGAGTTTCGTTCCGATCGGCCTCCGTTAACCTTGTCTAATAGGTGCTCAAACTTCATTGACCGATGGCGGCCATGTTTTTTGAGATATGCCAATGTCCTCATAGACTCTCATGCCCCCTTGGACCAAGACACTGCATGCCAAATTTCAAGTTGATTGGACTAACAGTGGCATAGTTACAGCTGTTTTAATATTTTTTCAAGTTATAGCGCCACTTAGTGTCCAATCAATTTTTTTAGCGTGTCCAAAGGTTGAGCCCATACACATGTGTACCGAGTTTGGTGCAAATATCTCATTTCGTTCTTGAGTTATAGCCATTTTAGTAAAAGTGGCTCCGCCCTCATCATTTGTTTTGGCGCCCCTTAGCGACTGTGAATCAAAATTTTAAAAAAAAAATTGACATTTCTGCACTGGTTTGGTTCCATTCGGGTCAAAAACCTAGGACTTTCGCAAAAGTAGGTTTTTCAAAAAAACCAAAATACCCAAAAATTTCAGTAGTTCAAGAGTTATGAGCCATTTTGTACTTTTGACCGCTGTAGCGCCCTCGTCAGGCTGATTGGGACGAGCCTTGGTGACGTTGTAGGCAGTATGAGTACTACCAGCCCGCAAAGTTTCAAGTCTCTACGACTTACGGTTTGGTCTGCCCGATCACTTTTAGGGGAGAATGCTGATCCTTGGAAAATGTAACAATTACAATAGAGTTTCAGCGCGACGCGCTTGAACCCCTAATAAGACAAATTCATATCCTGGTTTTAAGCAGCTCTAAAAGACAAAAGTGTCATTATTCAAATCAAGTTGTCAGTGCTGATTCAGTTCAGTTCAATAAAGTTAATCAATTATGAAACAAGTTCAATTCAGCTATAAGCAGCTCTACAGATGACAATAGTGTCATTTTTCAGCTTGAGTCAGTTCAATATTGATTCAGTTCAGTTCAATAACAGTGTCGATGTTGAAAAGTCAATCAAATTCGAATCATTAAAGGTGCTAAATAGGATGTTTTGTTTTATACATTTTTGCAATATTACTTGAAACTGTCTTTACTAACTGATAAAAGACTATTAGGTGCACTGAAAGGAATAATATTAATATACATCATCTGTGCACGAGGTAGGGCCTTAAAAACATCAGCCAATCATTTACGCGATCATCGCGTAAACGATTGGCCCTCTGGCTTGTCAATCACTGCCATGACGTTCCTTGTGAGAGACACGCGGCTGCGCGCTCCAGTAACTTTCCACACTCCACAGGCGCCGCATGCAATGTTTTTGTCAGGAGACAGGAGTAACAACTGCAGATTATGAGTTACCTGCGGTGAGTCCGACATAATGAATCCACTAAGTGTGTGTGGGGCTTTAAGTCGCGCACACATTTAACGATTGTAAGGCCGATTATGAATGTAAATTGATACTTATGACTGATCGCGCTCAAACGCGTCCAGTCAGAGCCAGTTGCGTTCAGTCTGCGATTACAGTCGGTGTTCAAATTCCATGTCAAAGTATATAAATCTGCTTCAGGAGCAGGAAACAATCGTTGTATGTTGAGCAAAGTCTTAGAATGTTTTAGCTAGTCGTTAAATGTGTGCCCGGCTTAATAACACAGCGAATGCCGGTGGTAAACACTCGTGTTCTAATACTCCTGCACGAGTTTTGGAAGGCGTTCCCTCGGAAAGAGCTGTGAAGGAGGGGGGTTGTTCTTACGCATGCGCTCATTTCAAAAAATCAGTTGACGAAAAGATCCTCTGTACCACCTTTAAGTGTCTTTTAAAACCAAGCCAAAGGAGACAGTGGCAAGGAACCCAAACTCCATCAGGTGACAGAAATGTGTTGTTTATCAGCAGAGCCTGGATGTGTGTGGTCCAGTGAAGAGTGGATTCATGTGAGAGCTGATGATGAGGAGGGACGCAGCTGTAGGAGGGGAAGCAGTGAGTTTCAGCGGTGTGTATGACGCTCACAGCCAGATGGTGCAAAAGTGCCACTGACAAACACAAATCACACTGAACAAACAAACTACATTTCCCTTCTTCTCGCTCCTGGAGTGCAGTGGAAAACTAATATCAAAGTACCACAAAGTACCACAGTTTTACTATATGCTTTTGGGCATATGTAAATCATCTGTGGTGCGAGAAATGCCATGGGTTTGAATCCCAGGAAGTGCATGAACCGATAAAAACGTGTCGCTTTGGATAAATGTATGTAAAAATGTGTCAAAATACCACGGTATATGTATAGCGGACATAGGCCAGTAAGAGCTGTGTGGGTAAACCTCACTCCCCTGATCTCAAGAGCCGACTGTGGTCTTTAACCTCCTTGTTAGAGGGCCCGCCTCCCTTGTGGGGGACCCGGGTTCAAGTCCCGCTTAAAGCGGGCGGTTCGAACAGGAGGGGTTACATATGCATCTAAAACTATCACAGTACTGTTATATAAGGCAGGGTTTCCTAAACTCAGGAGGTTTGCCAGTTGATGAAAAGAAAATAATTAAATCATGAATGCATTAAATTGATCAAAAGTGACAGTAAAGATTTCTATTTCAAATAAATGCTGTTCTTATGAATTTTCTATTCATCAAAGAATCCTAAAATATCACAGTTTCCTCAAAAATCTGAAGCATCAGAACTGTTTTCAACATTGATAATAATCAGAAATGTTTCTTGATCATCAAATCATCATATTAGAATGAAGACTGGAGTAATGATGCTGGAAATTCAGCTTTGATCACAGGAATAAATTACTTTTTAAAATATACATTGTAATAATATTTCAGAATTTTTACTGTATTTTTGATCAAATAAATGCAGCCTTGGTGAGCAGAAGAGACTTCTTTATTCCAAACCGTTTAAGGGAAACCTCTACATGGTTTAAAAGCGTCATTGATAAGTTTCATGGTAAAGCATGTAAACGTCCGCAGTAAAAGTGTCACATCGAGCCCTAATGGACTCTTCCAGTTCTCACAGAAGGACTTATGAGCTGCGGCCGCTGTGGGTTTACTGTCGAGTCTGTAATTACAGCACATGAGCCACTGATGAACGAGCCACACTAATTAACACATATCACATTCCACTGTGTGATTGAGGAATTAATTAAAGCGACGAACCTCCAATCAAACCGGCCACCGCTCGCTCTCGTCCTCCTGCATTCAACAATACAGTAAAAAAATAATATTGTGAAATATTATTACAATTTAAAAGAAGTTTTCTATTGTAGTATATTTTAAAATGTAATTTATTCCTGTGATCAAAGCTGAATTTTCAGCATCATTACTAGTTAAACTAAATGACTTTAGATCGCTCTCAAAGTTAATTTCTTACAAAACACAACATCATGTACAGTAATGAAGATGTGACGCTCCTCTCTGTCTCCTGACACTGATGAATCAAGCAGCGAATGCTATAAAATGTTTTTGCTTTGCCAAAAAGTGACCTTTGTGTTGCAATAATGGGACGCCGCAAGACACGAGCGCTCGAGCACATGAGACGCCTCGCAGGAGTTAGATGAGAAGAAGCTTTCTATTAATTATGTTGGGAATCTGTATGTTAGTTTTTATGACATGGGAAAGTGGACAGAAAGAATAAGTCAATTCACACAATCATGACTGTCTTTTACAAACTTATAATTACATGAAATCAAAACAGACTCTGTTTACTTTCTCAATCCATGTGTCTGGTGAATGATTCATCAGCGCATGTTATTCAAAAAAATATATATAACGTATTTAGAATAACATGCACTGATGAAGCATTCACTATATGTATATATGGTGAATGTAAATATTTAGGTTTATATACATTTATATACATTTTATATATTTAGGTTTAGAAGTAGGTTCAGGGTTAGTACCTAGTTATTGTAATTACTATAATAAGTACATATTATGTACATGGGGATCAGGACTGTAAGGTAAAGTGCTACCTTAAATATTGTGTACAGTAGGGGGCAAAAATTATGTCCAGTCTAAGAAAACTGACCTCTTCACCTTTTATTTAAATATTATTAAAAAGAAATTATGAACACATGCAAAGACAAGAGAGAACCAATGAAATATTAATAACCGATGATGGTGTAGTCAATTTATGCAAATAATTTTGTCATATTAACACCTTAACCAAGTTTAGTGTTTTGTGTTTGTTTTTCCTTCATATTTAAAATATTAAAAAATATATTCCTCATATTATAAAAATATTTTCCTCATATTTTGATATAAAGTCTGAATTGCGAGAAAAAAGTCAGAATTACGAGATATAAAGTCAGAATTACGAGATATAAAGTCAGAATTGTGAGATATAAAGTCAGAATCGCGAGATATAAAGTCAGAATCACGAGTTATAAAGTCAGAATCACGAGTTATAAAGTCAGAATCGCGAGATATAAAGTCAGAATCACAAGTTATAAAGTCAGAATCACGAGTTATAAAGTCAGAATCACGAGTTATAAAGTCAGAATCACGAGTTATAAAGTCAGAATCACGAGTTATAAAGTCAGAATCGCGAGATATAAAGTCAGAATCGAGAGTTATAAAGTCAGAATCACGAGTTATAAAGTCAGAATCGCGAGATATAAAGTCAGAATCGAGAGTTATAAAGTCAGAATCGAGAGTTATAAAGTCAGAATCACGAGTTATAAAGTCAGAATCACGAGTTATAAAGTCAGAATCACAAGTTATAAAGTCAGAATCACGAGATATAAAGTCAGAATCGAGAGTTATAAAGTCAGAATCGCGAGATATAAAGTCAGAATCACGAGTTATAAAGTCAGAATCACGAGTTATAAAGTCAGAATCACAAGTTATAAAGTCAGAATCACGAGTTATAAAGTCAGAATCACGAGTTATAAAGTCAGAATTACGAGATATAAAGTCAGAATCACGAGATATAAAGTCAGAATCACGAGTTATAAAGTCAGAATCACGAGATATAAAGTCAGAATCGCAAGATATAAAGTCAGAATTACCTTTTTTATTTTTTATTTCATGGCAAAAACAAGCTTCCATTGTATTATTTATACATGCATAAAAAAAATAAAAATGATATACAGAAATGATATGATGTGAAGTACATTTTTAGTAAATACAGGTTGTAAATGTGATTGTAAATATCAAACGCAGCATTAAAGATTTTTTTTACGTTGATTCAACAGGAAATCTGTCTCCCTAGAGATTGCTTCCCAAAATATATTCCAGTGTTTAAAAGGCAGAAATGAGACAGAGGTCATATCTGATGTCACTCAGAAAATATCTGCCATCTGCAGAATGATGCAAAAGCAGGCGGCGTACGGCGGGCAGATGAGAAAGAAACCTCTGCAGAATTGTCCAATCCATCTTTCTTCCCGACTAAAAGGCCACAGCTGAGCCCGTGCTCCTCTAAACGCTCACTCTGTCTCTGTTGCTATACCCATTTCTCCATCCCTTGGGTTTACAGGCGAGATCCTTCGCCAAACCGCCACCTAACTACAGCTAATAGCCACATTAAGCTTCCTTAAAACGGTTACTGAGTCTTCTGGGCACATTAGTGCAGATAACGAAGCGATTTCACTGCAGGCCGTTTGACAAACATCTCCAGATGCTGCTGTCACCACATGTCATATAAGATGACATATGAAATATGAATTATAAGTAAGCAGGCCATTGATTTGCAGTACAAATCTGCACTTTTATGGCGTTAATGAAGAGACACTAGATGGGTTAAATTATCTTGTGGTGTGTCAGTTTAACGTGATTGACGCTTTCAAATCATTGATCTGTTTGCCTGACATGTCAACTTTACAAGTTTGGGGGCGGGACTTTCTGTTTGGAAACAATCACTATTCTTGGCCAAATGCAAAACTTACAGTCAACATGAAACATGAAGTGCGCTCAAAAAATATTTAGGCCTAAATTTAAGATTTAAGTATTTGAATTGCATATAAAATGTCCATGCATTTGAATTACACTAAATAAACTTAATGTGATACATATTTGTCAGTCACACATCACTGAAACAGGTCAGATTTCTGTAATAGCACTAATAAATTAAATGTGTTTTAAATACAAACCAAATTTATTTATCACCAATCAATCAGATTTGTTTCAGTTGTAAAAGTGAATATTGCTTGTTTCACAGCTAGTCATATTTTAAATATAATTGTTTTCACAATGAACAGAGTAATTTGATGCATACTAAAAATATGATTTTTAAATAAAATCAAATAGATGTAAACAGTTTTTAAAGTGCATTAATCTGACCTGTTTCATTTCTGTATGACTGACAAATATGCATCACATTAAGTTTATTAGTTTATGTTAAAACTTTGTAATCAAAATGTATGGAAAATGTATATGCTATTCAAATACATAAATCTTAAATTTAGGCCTAAATATTTAGAGTAATAGAGTTTTCTTACTTCCTTAATCTGATGTATTTTCAATCGAAACAGGATATTTAACAAAAAAAGAAGATATTATCCATCAATAAATGATTGGATGTTGAAAAGCAAGTTTTGAAGTTTCGATGACGTTAATTAAAAAGAAAGTTGCGCTCTTTGTAATGCATTTGGTGCTTTTTTTCACTGATTAATCATTCACAATTTGTGTTTGCATGTATTGCCACACCAGCTTCATGACATAAATTAATCAAAAATGCAATAATATTCAGCTTATAAAAAACCCAAAGAGTTCTGTACATCACGACAACTCTCTAAAAGATTCTTTAGTTGTACTTTTTTCCCCCAGTTTTTCTGGGTTCATCTTACAAAACAAGTCTTAAAATCATTGGCAATAAGGCATTGATTATATTTCACTTTTTTAACTTTAGTTAGTGTGTAATGTTGCTGTTTGATCATAAACATCATCTGCAAAGTTACGACGCTCAGAGTTCATTGCAAAGAGAGATATTTTCTTTTACAGAAATCACTTTTTAAGGACTACAACAAACAGCTGGTAGGGACTACAACAAGCTTCTTCCTGGGTTGGTGACATCACTAACCCTAAAATTTACATAAACCCCGCCCCCGAGAACACACAACAAAGGGGGCGGGGCCATGTTGGGCTGCTTTAGAGAAGAGGAAGAGTTGTTGTAGTAGAGTGTTGTTGTCATGCCGTCATTTTACGCCGGACTGCTTCACAAACGAGGGTCAATTCAACACAAAAGATGAACATGACGGCACATGCTAGTGGATGAGTTGAATCAACTCCACAGCAACTACATAAATTTATCCACTAACCATTCAGAAACGTCCAGTTTCATTCTAAAAGTTCTTCCTGAGTCTCTCCATCAGTGTCGACTCCGGTTTGAACAATGTAAGGCTGAAAACTTTCATCATTTTGGCTGCGTGAGATTCTCCAGCTTTGTTGTTGTTGAGCTGTTAAAGCTCCGCCCTCTTCTGGAAAGGGGGCGGGGAGCAGCAGCTCATTTGCATTTAAAGGGACACACAAAAAAACGGCGTGTTTTTGTTCACACCCAAATAGGGGCAAATTTGACAAGCTATAATAAATGATCTGTGGGGTATTTTGAGCTGAAACTTCACAAGACACATTCTGGAGACACCAGAGACTTATATTACATCTTGTGTTTTAGGTCCCCTTTAAAATAAACACAAACATGCACAGACCTTTATCCTGTCCATGCAGGCCTCCATCTTCAGCTGCTCCACGGCTTTCCGGGCCTGAGAGATGCTGGCGGTGCTGTTATTGGCCATTCCGTCCTTCATGATTGAGTCCTGCACACAGAACACATGACAGCGTGAGAAATGAACACGCTCGTACTTCTGTACTTCTACAGCACAGTTGACTCATGCAGGTGAAACCGTCACAAACTCCAGAGGTGGACGATCACAACCCCGTCATTATCAACAGAATGGGAAAACAAGATCTTACATGAACGAAAATGTATGACTGTATTCCCTATTGTGACGTATATTCCAGTAAAACGGCTTCTGGGGCCAGCTGCATAAACATAACCATTTAAGACTGTGTCTTAAAGGGTTAGTTCACCCAAAAATGAAATATCTGTCATTTATTACTCACCCTCATGTCGTTCCACACCCGTAAGACCTTCATTCATCTTCAGAACACAAATTAAGATATTTTTTATGAAATCCGAGAGGTATATGACTCGTCCATAGACAGCAATATACACTTTCAAGGTCCAGAATATACCGCTCGGATTTCATCAAAAATATCTTAATTTGTGTCTGAAGATGAATGAAGGTCTTACGGGTGTGGAACGACATGAGGGTGAGTAATTGATGACAGATATTTCATTTTTGGGTGAACTAACCCTTTAAGTACTAGTATGACCAACTAGCAGATAGTCAAGGGGCAATCAGTATCAAATTAGACCAATCTACATTTTTATGTAACTGACTTAAAACAGTTATGAACAGTTTTAAAGAAAAAATGTCATGAGTAACTTGTAAGACTAGTCTTTACAGTTTATAACAAGAACAAATGTAGGGCGGGGCTTGATTTTGTCCATGAGGAGTTGATTGGATGGTTGTGGTTTGCTATTGGTGGATCTCATGTGAGTGACAGGTTGCCCCGCCCTCGTCATCAGAGAAGAGATGTCGCTGCAAGAGGGAGGGAAAGTTATTTTTTTATGATTAAGATAAGATTATTTAAGATTTCGAGGCACATTAATTTAAAGCAATAATGATGTGCACGGATAAATCATTTATAATAAACACTGCAATATTCTATAAAAAACATGAATTGTAACTTTTTGATTTCATGGTGACATTAATGTAAATGTAAATGAAATAGCAGCACTTTACCATGGTATAATCACAGTACTTTACTGTAAGAGTCTTCATGTGACTGTATTTATGAAACCATGAGCTGTGGCCAGTAAACTTATGAGGAACAACAGTTATTCTCTGATCTATTGTTATTTTAATTCCATTAAAAATGTATAACGGTTTCCACAAAAATATGAAGCAGCATATGAAACTGCTTTCAACATTAAAATGTTTCCATATTAGAATGATTTCTGAAGGATCATGTGACACTGAAGACTGGAGTAATGATGATACATTTAATTACTTAATATTACAATAATATTTTTTCTGAATAATATAATAATATAGTATAATAATAATATAAATTAATAATTAATAATATAAATATTTAAAATATATTCACATAGATTACAGTTATTTTAGATGGTACTATTTCACTATATTACAATTTTGACTGTATTTTTAATCAAGCTCACTGACAGTATAATATGGGTCATTGACGAATAAGATTTTTAAAAGTGTAAAAAACATAATGGAGATTAATTAATTTTGAAGTTTTATTAAGTGTTAACAATGAGATTTTGTGTTTTTTATAATCTATTAACACTGCTTTTGGCATTTTTTACAAGATGGACAAAATTTGTCACCAAAAAAGTCATTCGGTTTAACCAAAATTTCGGTTTTACCGAATGACGATATTTTCAAACAATGCTAACAGGCTGATATCAAAAGGACAATCAAACTTTTTATATTTAGTACAAGTTTTTAAAATATTACAACATTTTCCATGTTTTATAGCGGTTGTACCGAATGACCTGATGTTTCGGGACATGCGTATGAACAAGTGAAAACATGAATTTTTCAAATAGTTAAAAGAGAGTTAGTTACTTTGCTTCACGACCATGTGGTCCTTTGCAGGTGTCTGAATGATGTCACATCCTGTCACATGATACTGACCTCATCACATGATCCAAAACGGTTCCTTTATATCGGTTACTCCGAATGACATCAATGAAATTCATTTTTCCGGACATTCTTTCTCATAACAAAGCAACGACTTCTACACATAATTTTAACACCATTTTACACTATGTTGATATATGATGATATAAAATCATGCCAGAATAAAAAATATATACATTTATTACATTTTAAGATATTTTAATCACAAATGAACGGTTGGACGGTTAAACCAAATGACCTTTTAACACTTCAAAATCTTTAAAATACCTTTATACGAAGCAAAATATAATTAAAACCTTTTGGATTCAATAAAAGAAGATCTACCTTACATACTTCGGATGTCATATATTTTTATTATTATTATTAAGGCTTTGGACAAAATATTTATAAGTATATTCACTATAAACATTTTTAAGGATTTTATTACTTTCCACAAATTCTCCAGAACTATAAATCACCATCATTTTACGATTCCCTGATATTTCCAGGCTTCCCATTCTGTGCAACATGTTTTTGCTGGGTTAAACAATCACATTTCTCAAGTCTATGCCAACGCTGTGATATAACAGCTCCAATAACACCTGTCAAAACAGGTCAGAGGAGCAGCTAAGAATTATAGAGGTTAATTTTCCAAGTTATTTTGTATTATTTTCACACCTAAATCACTACACAGCAGTACAGTGAATCTCAACAGAACAAGAGCCTTTTTAACCCTCAGTGCATCATGTTCATGTACATTCAGTGCTGAATAAAGGCCAGAAACAACCATTGCACTAGGTGAATCTCAATCTAGTCATTCAGCATTATAGAAATAAACCATCATTCACTTATAGCTTTCATATTTAATGCTCGTTATTTGACATGTGACACAATCTAGAATCAGCAAAAACACACGAGGGTCGTGATTATTATTCCTCCATCCATCCATCCATCCATTCATGCATTCATCCATTCAAGGCCATTCCGTGAATTATCATAGAGCTCGTGAACATCTTTACGATTCTCGCATTTCGATTTAAAGGCGGAATTCCATCCGAAGGAATCAAACGCCCAAGAGACTCGAGCGCGTCCATCTTTCGCTCTCACGCGCTTCTGGTCATTCCAGCAGCATTCCCAAATAACCTGCGGGATCCATCCATCCATCCATCATCCTTCATCCCAAATCTACAGCACGAGCGCGTTTATATTCGACTGCTGCCTCTCGTATTGACCATAAGATAACAAGAGGAGCCGCTGCCCATAAAGACGCGTTCGCGTCAGGAACGCTGGAAATGTTACAAATGTTGCACTCAAACGTTCCAAAAATTACGCAATAGAACATAGAATCTGCGTAACGAGCACAAATACCTGGCGAAGCACAGGAACGCGTGTTAACACCCACCTGAAGTGTGTCAGTGGTCAGACTTCAGTATGTGGCTCGACTCCACCCGAACGCGACGAGGAAAAACCCGCAACACCTCACACGGTCACCGTCCGCTCGCGTGCATCCGCCAAACGCCGCTAAACGTCGAGTATTTCCCCGGTTTCTGCTCTGGTGGCTGATTCGGTGTCGGTTCATGAGATGTGAGGGGAACCTCGATGTGACGCACAAACGCGCGCGAGGAGGATGCAGGTGTCACTGCGCCTTTAAGAAAGCGGCGTTCGCTCCGGTATAGGTGTATTATCAGATGATGTTTAGTATCGCTGGAGGATCACTAGGGCTCATTCTGCAGGGCGCATCAGAGGCACGTGAGGTTTCCCTGCTTAATGTGACATCACCGGGTCTCCCAGTCACCGAGGTGACGTAACCGCCTCCAAAACACTCGCACTGTGACGTAACACAGATGTTGAGCGCGTATTCTCGCAAGTATAGTTTTTTAAACTAATAAAATAGACACGTGTAGTTGGGAACTTGCTGGAACCAGCTTACTTTTAGAATACAATAATAATTTAGGATAGAACTAGTATATAATGGGACATAATAGAACTGGTAACAGAATAATACACAACATAATAGAACTGAGCAATATGGAATATTGGGATCTAAGGTTCCATTAAGAACCTTTAACATCCATGGAACATTTCAATCGCACAAAAGGTTCTTTAAATTATTAAAATGGCTCTTTTGAAGTCCCCCTGTGGTGAAAATCAAGTTTTTAATGTTGTTTATATGGTGTTTTTAATATGAATTTGTATGGTTTGTCTTAAAGCATAAGTCAACAGACCATTGCTGAGTATTTTCTCCTTAAAACTGCAGTGAAAAAAGACCCGCGGTTTGAAATCGCTGACATCACAAACTACATTTTAACCTTTGGCATATCATTAACAGCGAACTAGTCGAGAGAAGCCTATATTTTTCTGTTGATATGAAAAATCATGTAGATTTAGCAGTATGATGCATATCACGATGTTATGATGAACTATATGCCTTTCTCCACTGACGTTGTTGCAAGCGTTTGTAAGGATACTGATTGTTAGAAGTCAGCTGACATTAGCTGCACATTATTAGCTGTTTGATAACATAGTCACGCAAAAGGCAAATCGTATTAATTACCGATATGTGCCCGACGTTGTGAAGAGCGATACAATTGTGCAGCGTTTACCTCAGTAAGTTGACCGAGTGGATCCCTGAGCTGGCTTGAGCGAGAGGAGGCGGGGCTAATTTGGATATTCATTGATCCCGTATATTAAATGAGGTAAGGGTGTAGAGTTACATTCAAGCTATTTTAAGGCATAAAAACAATTTCACAGGAAAAAAACGTTTAAATATATAATTTTGGTGATCAAAGATGACTTTAAAGGGTTAGTTCACCCAAAAATTAAAATAATGTCATTTATTATGCATGTCGTTCCACACCAGTAAGACCTTCGTTAATCTTCGGAACACAAATTAAGATATTTTTTATGAAATCCGATGGCTCAGTGAGGTCTGCATAGCCAGCAATGACATTTCCTCTCTCAAGATCCATTAATGTACTAAAAACATATTTAAATCAGTTCATGTGAGTACAGTGGTTCAATATTAATATTATAAAGCGACGAGAATATTTTTGGTGTGCCAAAAAAACGAAATAACGACTTATTTAGTGATGGCCGATTTCAAAACACTGCTTCAGAAAGCTTCGGAGTGTCGAATCATGATTCGGATCGTGTGTCAAACTGCTGAAATCACGTGACTTTGGCGCTCCGAACCGCTGATTCGACACGCTGATTCATAATGCTTCATGAAGCAGTGTTTTGAAATCGGCAATCACTAAGTAAGTCGTTATTTTGTTTTTTTGGCGCACCAAAAATATTCTCGTCGCTTTATAATATTAAAATTGAACCACTGTACTCACATGAACTGATTTAAATATGTTTTTAGTACATTAATGGATCTTGAGAGAGGAAGTGTCATTGCTCCCTATGCAGGCCTCACTGAGCCATCAGATTTCAACTAAAATATCTTAATTTGTGTTCTGAAGATGAACGAAGGTCTTACGGGTGTGGAACGACATGAGGGTGAGTAATAAATGACAGAATTTTCATTTTTGGGTGAACTAACCCTTTAAGGGAAAAAATTATTGACTACAGGGGGTTGAAAGGCTCTTTGGGGAACCAAAAAAATAGCTGCAAAACCTTTATTTTTAACATCGTACATGAGAAACAAGTGCAACAAAACTGAACCAACATTTCTTGAATATTTATATTATATAGGTGACATTTTATTATATATTTCATAAATACAAAAAAATTTAGAAATGTCCCAGCCAGGCCATGGTGAACATATCAATCTTAAATTACATAAACCACTGTTAATTCAACAAAAAGCCTTTTCGTGATACAAATCCACACATCTTGCTTTACAAACTCACACAACGACAGTAACATCAATCTCTTTCTGAGGGAACTGCAAACATGACAATACTGTGCACAATAATTAAGAGATATACGTATGTAATGCAAGCATGGAAAACATTCAAAAAAACATAAAACAACCACATAACTTAAACACCAGATGATTCTTCCTAACTAGTTGACGAAACACCTTCCATTGAAGTGCTGGCGTTCTCTGGATTTGCATTGACGGTGAATAACTTCATTCAAACTCTACGATACATGTGTTTGATGCTTCTGAAAATAATGCAAAACAAAGCTGTAGTGGGGAAAAAGGTGAAAGCATTCCCTTTCTGGTAAACACTAAAATGTAAGACAAGCTAATTAAATTAGTTGCAATGTAAGACTCGTACAAAGGAGAAAATAAATACATAAAGGCAAACAACACTCTGGATCATGTTTAGATAACGAACGCTCGTTTCCTCCACATTTAAGGCTGGTCGACGCTTAAGACTTCAAGAGCATGGGATTCCTGTGAGATTGTGAATGTATGTACGGGAGATTGTAATTTTTCAGGGACATAGCTTTGCATTTGTACAGCAATCAGGATGTTTTTATTGCAACCAAAAAAAATCACCCATAAATTAGTCAGGATGATCCTAAAGGTAGATTTGACTAAACTTTCAATTGTTTCTCTGATGTTAGATAATGCTTGAGTGATCACAACATGCAAAACATCTAATTTATCACACAACTGAACTGTATAGAACAGAAGGAAAGCGTGTTTTTAATGAATTAATATGAATTTGATGCACTTATTCACTGGCATCTGGGCTGTTTGGGTTGAGTTGGTGGAATAAAAACAATAAATATTTGCACGACCACCTTCAACATTCACTGCACATCGTCATAGGTAGTGCATCTTATAATGAAGAACAAGAAACGGACGTTTAGATGTGGCTTTCATCCTTGTTTGAGAATAAATATATCAATGAGAAGTTTAACAAGGCATTGCGTGCACACATTCATTCTGCCGCCGCATGTCACTCATGCGAGAGTCTGAAACGCGAGCATGCCTGCAAAAACATCCTGCGTGGATTACGAATGCAGACGGTAGTGTTCGGATTATTTCAGTCTGAAAAAGCAGGATTTCTATTCTCAGGACAGCGGCGGGTGGGCGAGACGAGGGACATAATGAAGGAAAGAGAAACAGGCCTTCAAACGTTTGGTCTGGGCGGACCAGACTGTAGCAGCTTTCAAAATCAAACATCACAAAATCACAAACAAACCAGTCGAATGAAACACAAAACAAACAAAGATAACGAAAAGAAATGATAGGGGGAAAAGGCCTGCGTTCGCTCTGCCTCACAACCCCCGAGATCTGCACGCGACATCCGTTCTTTATGATACAGCAGCTTGTAGCACAGCATAAAGTGCCGTGCATTCCCGTGACGTATCAGGGGGCGGATACTGTGATGGACATGGGCGGGGCTTTGTGCATGCTGGCTTCTCCTCTTCCTGGGTCAGCGGGGTCGCTCACAGCGTCCGTTCTGTGCGGGTAACGAGGCCGCGTCAGCGCGGGAGTCAGCCTGCAGCGTAGCTGCTGAGAAAAGAGTAAAACATGGGCAGCTTCATGCGCTGCTGGTCTCGTCGACACCACGCGATCACGGTGCCCTCGCTGTTGGCCGTGTACAGGTGGTGTCCGTCACACGAGAATGTGAGGCTGAAAGAGAATCGAGGAGGAAACGTCATTAAGCTCGTGATCATTAGGAACAGGAAATGCATTTAAATATTTGGACGTGCACTACCAGTCAAAAGTTAAATTTTTTTGAAAGAAGTCTCTTCTGCTCACCAAGGCTGCATTTATTTGATCAAAAATACAGTAAAATTGTGAAATATTATTACAATTTAAAATAGCTGTTTTCTATGTGAATATATAGTAAAATGTAATTTATTTCTGTGATCAAAGCTGAATTTTCAGCATCATTACTCCAGTCTTCAGTGTCACATGATCCTTCAGAAATCATTCTAATATGATGATTTGCTGCTCAAGAAACATTTCTGATTATAATAATGGTTAATAATTAATTGTTAATTGGCATATTAGAATGATTTCTGAAGGATCATGTGACACTGAAGACTGGAGTAATGATGCTGAAAAAAAAAAAAAAAACATTTTAAAATATATTCCACAATATTACTGTTTTTACTGTATTATTGATCAAATAAAGTCTTCATTACTCCAAACTTATGATTACTTCTGGTAGTGCATGTAACTTTTCGAATCAAGATATAATAAATCTGTGTGACATCATATGAGGTACAAGTGCGTACCTTATGATAGGCCTGTTGGATTTTGGGAAGGTGATCTCTCTGACTGGCTTCAGGTCCCATGTGCTCCACAACCTGAGCGTGAAAAACAGACAGAAAAAGAAGTAGAGAATGAAATATGATGACAGAGAAGAGGAAAGGAAAGCACTCATATTCTGTTGTTTTTAATGGAACCCATTCAATGTGGCTGTACAATAATAGTAATAATAAATAAATAATGCACGCAGGAAGTAACATCACTTGGACTTTTGCATGGCAGGAAGACAAGAAAATATCTTTTCAGTTTTTCCACAAATACTTGTGCTTCATCAAATTCAACTAATCAACCTAACAGCATAATAACTACACAAACTAGCTAAAACAGTGCAGAGTTTGTGGGGCTTTAGGTCAGTATTTTACCTGACCACACCGTTCTCCAGACCGCCAGCGATCACGTTGACCGACACTCCCTCCGGTTGATTGGAGAATGCCACCGAGCAGATGATCTCTCGACAATGAACATGACCGATCAAATCTCCATTAATCGTCCACAGCCTTAAATCACTTCCTCCACCCACTAGACATATACAGAGAACATGAAATGCAGAACGTCAATCTATACAAATTAATATTTGTTTGGAAATATTTTCAGCAGCTGTTTACAGTGTGACAGGTTCACGGCAAACCTGTCAACAACAGAAAAAGAACTGACTGCCATTTATATGTGACAGGAAACACCCACCTGAATCACAGACTGTGGCGATATCTCCTGTCGTCTCACTGGCTGACACTGCGTTCACTGGACTCTTATGACCTGTGAGACTCTGGACGTAACACAACCTAACCACAACCAAACACTCATTAGATTCTCATTACTGCATTACAAGAAAGAAAATACTGCAATTAAGTGATTTGTGATTTAAAGGGGTCATGAACTGCATTGTTTTCTTGTTTTATATTGTTTCCTGGGGTGCACTTGTGATGTTAGTATGATTTTTACATCAAAAATTTTCATAATTTATAAATAAAAGGCATTTTTCCTGATTTGAACACTCTGTTTTAAGGGGCGTGTCTGCTGTGAGACTTCAGTGTAAACGCCCACTGCTGTGATTGGTTAACATCTTTGCATATGAAATAGCTAAGCATTACTCTCGAAAACGTTTAGCACGTTTTTTTTACTATTACAGCTCTCAAGGTTTACTAATCGTGAAAAGTGTTGATTGTAGCATTATATTTAGATCGTGGCATGAAAGGTTGCAGTGATGAACATTGTAGTCGATCACAGACATGTTGTTGAGTTCATGAAAGCAGTGATCTCGTCATTGCACTCAATTTCTGCACACTAACTAATGCTTTCATCATAACTAACAGTGCAAACGTGATGTAACTAAGAGATTTGATTGACAGCTCCAGTGATTTTAAAGGGAGCTTTCTTTGATCGCTTTATATATATAATTTAATCACCGTTTTAAATAACAGATTATTTTCATCCTACTAAGAGAAACAATGTGAAGTTATTTTTGTTTTGTTTTTGCGCACAAGTATTCTCGTTGCTTCATAACATTAATGGGTTCAGCCAAAAATTAAATTTCTGTCATTTATTACTCACCCTCATGTCGTTCCACACCCGTAAAACCTTCGTTAATCTTCAGAACACAAATAAAGATATTTTTGATGAAATCCGATGGCTCAGTGAGGCCTCCATTGACAGCAAGACAATTAACACATTCAATGCCCATAAAGGTACTTAAGACGTATTTAAAAACAGATCATGTGACTACAGTGGTTCAACTTTAATGTTATGAAGCGACAAGAATACTTTATTCAACAATATCTAGAAAATGGATGATTTCAAAACACTGCTTCATGAAGCTTTACGAATCTTTTGTTTCGAGTCAGTGGTTCGGGGCATGTATTAAACTGCCCCCCAGTGGTGAACCATTGAAATTTCTAAACTTATGATGTAAAGAAACCTGGTTTACTAAAATCACGTGACTTTGGAAGTTTGATACACGCTCCGAACCACTGATTTGAAACAAAAGATTCGTAAAGCTTCATGAAGCAGTGTTTTGAAATCGCCTAGATATTGCTGAATAAAGTCATTATTTTGTTTTTTTGGTGCACAAAAATTATTCTCTTCGCTTCATAACATTAAGGTTGAACCACTGTAGTCACATGAACTGTTTTAAATACGTCTTTAGTAGCTTTCTGGGCATTGAAAGTGTTAATTATTTTGCTGTCAATGGAGGCCTCACTGAGCCATCGGATTTCATCAAAAATATCTTTATTTGTGTTCTGAAGATGAACGAAGGTCTTACGGGTGTGGAACGACATGAGGGTGAGTAATAAATGACAGAATTTTCATTTTTGGGTGAACTAACCCTTTAAGACGAATGTGATCTCATTTAGCACAAACCTGTTGAGGTCCCACAGGATGCAGGTACCGTCTCGACTAACACTGATGAGGATGCTGTAGGGTTTACAGACGAACAGGCCCGTGACCTCCGCCGTGTGGCCGTATAGGTGAACCTGAGACTCCACCTCCATCTCTGTGGGCTGAAGGTATAAACAGACTTTACAATCTCACTTCTCAAATGGAGAATGACCGTAATTGCAGGTCTCAAGGGTAAGGGTTTGGCTAATGGCCTCATTAGAGCACTGATAATGGCCTGAATAAACAGAAGTGAGCTGAAAGACCCGCTTTAACAGATGATTCTGATCTGGTTTTATGGTACAGAGTAAGCAAACCATCACATGGCTGTATATGTGGTGTATGTAAGAGAAAAATCAATAAAAGCACTAGAAACTGGTCATGGATGAAAATACAGTCAAGTAATTGGCTAATATATTAGTTGAGCTTATTAATCATTCGATACTTGTGAATTTCCAGATTATGGCTGTTGGTTGATAAACTTTGTCTGTTTTCCCTTTAAAATGGGAACTTTTTTTTTTTTTTTACACTTGGTATCGGTTTGATTTTAATAAAAACATCTGCTGACACATATATGGGCCATTCTACAGAACTGGTTCAAAGTCAGAGTTGGAAACGTCTTAAAAAATATATACTTTTCCCCAAAATTTTCTATGTCTGCAAATTGTATAATATCCAAGAAACACATTTCTAGTAATTGTGCAGTTAATTCTCATATTGTATTTTCAGAAAGTTTTGGAATATTTTTCCTCTCTCCAAAATTGTCACTACCGAAAGGCAATAATAAATAATTTAATTTGAAAGGTTACATTGATCTATTAAGATTTTGTTTACATCTACCTTGTACATATATTTTTTGCTATTTAAAAAAACTTTTCACAGGTAAATCAATAACAATTACAATTTTAAATATATTTCAAGTGTAATTTATGAGATTTGTTGTATTTTGAATACAATCTTTCTTTGTAAAAGTCATAAAGTTTATCATTCTGATTTCAAAGTGAAGGATTCATTAGTTTGAATATACATTGAACCAAACAAACACTATAATAACATCTTAGTTGATAATTCAGTATACTTTATTTTTGACAAAACATCCCATGTTTCGGTCGTGACTGCACATTTTTGGTAGTGACAGTAATGTGTTGGAAGCGACTACATCATGTTACATAATTTTAAATCATACTAAAACATACTAAAATACTAATGATTTGCATAACTGAACTAAAATTGTGTTTATTTCCCCAAAATAAATGATTGTGTTCCCTTTTGTCACTACCAACACAATGATGATATTTTGGTCATGACTGTTTCGGCAATGACAATTTTAGATACTTTTGAGCCGGTCAAAGATGCTAATCAGCACATGGTTATCTAGCACAGTTCTGAACAGTCGTACACACATAAAAACAAAATTTTATGGAATAACACCCAAAAAAGTTTGCTTAATTGCAGAAAAAAGGTGTTCGGTAGTGACGTTCCTTAAAGTTACACAGATTTTCAGACTTTTTAACACATTTAACTCAAAATGATGGACCTATCTACTCTGAAAGAGAGGTTATGAGAGGAAGAAACACATGAATATTTCCTGATCAAAAATGTAGAAGTGTGTTAAAATCAGTCTCAGCCAATGACTAAAACATACACTGTTTCGGTAGTGACATGAAAATGCGGGACACATTTTCTTACATAAAGTTCCATGATTTAAAAGTAAAATATAAAATAAATATTTTTTTTATCTTCACTTTAAAAAATAAATAAATAAATAAATAATCAAAAATATATTTTTAAAAACAACAATGGAAAAAAATGCAAAAATTATTTCAAAATCATTTTTACAAATTGAAATTTATGGGTTAGGGTTCGGGACAGTCATCTCCCAATTGAAAGAACCCAATAAATGATGATTTTATATATATTAAGCTTATTGATATTTTAAATATTATTGTGGGATTCAATAGATAATAGAAGGATCTTAGTAAACATCTTAAATTTGAATACTTAAATGCTTTTTAATCATATTTTTTGGTTGTAGGACAGCAGTTTGCACCAATTCTGTAGAATGGCCCATACAAAAGTAGATACACATGTGAAGCAAATCTGAAATTCATATACACTAAATCACCACAAAATTTTCTGTATCACTTTTATGGACCTTGAAAAAGAGCAGTGTGGGCATTCTTCAGAATATCTGCTATTGCGGATCATAAAGTCAAACAGGTTTGGAACAACATACAAAAATGATGACAGAACTGAAATACTTCTTCAAATGTCAGAAAGATTCGTTTAAACAAATGAGAGAAACAGAACAGCACCTGCGTTATCAATGAGAGCGTTTGAAAGAGCCGTCTGACGCCCAGACTTCAGCCCACCTGTGGACCGCAGGAAATGTGTTTCTAGGGCAACCGGGAGATGACTAACAAGGCCACTACAAACACTGAGTGAGTGTGTGTGTGTGTGTAGGTGCTCTACAGGGAGTGATAATGGACGTGGGCGGCTGCGTGGGTGGGGGAGAAGGGGGGGCATGTTGCCATGGTTACGTACCATCGTGGTGGTGAAGCGGTTGCTGTAGGCGGTTATGACTCCACACTTACTGCCTGTAAACAGCTGACAACTGTCCGGCACCCAGGCACAACTAGTCACCTGAGGAGAGACCAGAGAGACAGAGATGAGGACAGAGAGAAAGACGGCACGACAGGAAACATCAGTGAAGCAGAGAACATTTGATGACATGATAACATAAATAGGCGAATCTCACAAAACCCATGCCGGGCTCATATTTCACCCAAAATCAAAAATAAGAAATTATACTATTGTTCAAAGGCTTGGGGGTCAGAAAGACTACTTTAATACTTTTATTCAGCAAAGATGCAATAAACTGATCAAAAATGACAGTAAATACATTTATAATGTTACTAGAGCTGTTGATCGATTAAAATAAAATGAACTGATTAATCGCACAATTTCTCTTTTTTTTCTCTTTTTCTTAAGACTAAAGTTTGTCATAACAGATATTTAAATTTAAAAATCACAGAATTAATGAAGAAACCCAGGCCTGTATGTTAAAGTGCCATTTAATTTCAAAATGATCAAGGATCAAAATGAACAATAAATGTTGTTCCATGTTCAAGTGACGGTTGAATTTCAAAAAGGTCCACAATACAAAAAATATGCAAACAGCGTTTTTTTTTTTGCTTTGTGGTAATACATCAAAGTTTAATTACTTTTGTGGTGATGGCGCTTTGCAAACTTACTTTTCTTTTTTCCCAAAGAACCATCGGGCAGCTTTTTATAGTGAAACTTTCCATCTAAGGGTATGTTTACATGACAACAATGTTCTAAAAACAGAAAAGTTTTTCCTTTGCGTTTTTCGTGTACAGACGAAAACGTTGTTAAAACAATCCCCGTTGACATGGATCTGCAAAAACGACTAAAAATGCTGTATTCTGTATTATAAAAAAAAAAGAAAGAAAACACTATGCGCCTATCCACCTTATTCCTACGCCCCATGACGCTTTGCACGAATTATGGGTGTCACTTCCGTTAAGCTGTAAAAAGTCAGTGAAAGGCTCGCTCTGTGAACGCAATAATACGTTTTATTTTTAAACTGGGTACATTGAGATGACATTATTCTACTCACCCTTCAACCAATGAACATTAAAAGGACCATTTAAAAGTGTAAAAGCATCAACAAGGTACTTTCAAAAGGCCGTGAAAAAGCGCGATTCTTTCCACAGCAATAACGGACGTGTTAAACATAACTATAGTGATGTATATCTGTAGTAATAATATACGCTGCCTTGATAAAAATGTTCATAAACTTCAGCATTATGTGATACTATTTCAAAGTGATTTTCATCATTTTTACAGATAATAAATTGTATTTACCTGTGAAAACAAACCTGGAAAGAGATGTTTGAGGAGAAAAACAAGAGATTCTTCGTGCATTCCAGTGAATTATAAATGGGATATATCGTAAATTATACCGGAAGAACAGACCACAAATGTGCAGTATATGTTGTCCTTTTTCATACTATTACAGCGGTATGCAAAGAGACAAAAGAAAATAATCATGAGGATAGAAAGCAGCGGCTGAAAAGAGCTCTTGCTATAGATATTCTTGTTATAACATTTTATGTTAAAATATCAAGCGTTACGTTATTCTCATGATGTCTATAAAATAAAACATGAAAGAAACATTGACAGCTCATTCAGTCAAACTGACGGATAAGCATTATTTGTAGGGCAACTTTATGATTTGAAACAATTAATTTCAGTCTTTTTAAATGGAAGTTTCCCAAACCGGAAGTGCAACCCATAATTCGAAACGCAGTAGGCTAGTCAGGAATAAGGTGGATAAACTGAACATGTAATATACATCCACGACTTTACCATTTTCACAATTTTGTGTTTTTTACACAGAGATGATAAAGGTATCATTTTCACAAACTTGCACTTTGAAACCCGTTTTCAAAAGTTTATGTTTTCAGTTCCTCAAAACGCGTGTAAATGAAAGGCCAAAATGCATTAAAAGTTTTTAGTTGAAAATGGTGTCATGTAAACAGCCCCTAAAACTTTGTTCCTTGACTTTATCTGTTTAGTTAGGATGGTTTGGATGGGTGACATGTCAACAAGAGGGCACTGCGTTAATTGATTTAAAAAAATAATATTTCAAATTAATCACAAAAATGTACGCCTTAATTTCGACAACACTAAATGTTACAAATGATTCAATTTCAAATAAAGCTGTTTTCAACATTGATAATAAAAATAAACGTTTCTTGAGCAGCAAATCAGCATATTAGAATGATTTCTGAAGGATCATGTGAGCCTTGCCATTATGGCCTCTGGCTTGCTTAGTTGCTTAGCAGTATTATTTACTTGACTGCACTGACACTATTGGGTGAGAACTGAACTGAGCTGGACGATGACATTACTGTTTTCTGCAGAACTGCTTTATCAATGAATTCCTTAATTGATGAACTTTACACAGAATCTGAATCAACACTGAAATGATTACAGCTGAATAACGACTGTTTACTAGTAATAGTAAAGCGCTATAAAAATAAAGGTGACTTGACGACTGAAGACTGGAGTAATGATGCTGAATATTCAGCTTTGCATCACAGGAATAAGTTACATTTGAACATATATTACAATAAAAAAACGCCTATTTTAAATTGTAATAATATTTCACAATATTAATGTTTTTACTGTATTTATGATCACATATGTGCAGCCTGGTTGATATAAGAGACTTTATACAGTAGTGTATATTTTTCTATTAGTCTATTTTTAGACTATAATTGTGGCATGATGACAACTGAAAACATTTACACAAAATATTATTTCTTATTGTGCTCTTTTGATTTAGGGGTGAAATGTGACCTGTACATGTTGTTGTGAGCTATGTTTTGTTTTATGAGAGTCATTTTCAGTAGAGGGTGCTGTACATGTAACAGACGAGTGTACTGCCACAAAATATCACAAAATGTGTACAAAACCCAAATGTGTCAAACACAGATTCAGCTGCAAACTGTCCGAACGTAGCCCGTGAATGTTAGCGGTGTTTATGACTGACCTGGTGCAGCGGTGAGCACTGGATGAAGTTGATGGGCGGCTCGCTCTGTTTGCTCTTCAGACGCAGCATGTTGTCGGTGTAACCCCAGCTCAGTATAGCTGACCACTGTATGTCAGTGCTGTGCATGCTCCTTACACCTGAGAGAGGAGAGGAAAACTGTGATTTTATGGCACACTCACTTCATTTTGTTCATTTATATGGATAATTGTGATAAGACACAAATGTAGTGGAGGTGGAGGTGTAGTGGAGGTAAAGATGACAACTCCCATGATTCCAGAGTCATTCACGGCATCATCAAGTTACCTTGTTATTGTTTTGAATAAGCGACCTCTAGTGGTGAAACTTACATACTGTGCCTTTAATGAATAAGTTTTTAAAAAAGTCATTTATTTAAAATATAATTTTTTTTAACATTATAAATGTCACTTTTGATCAATTTAATGTGTCCTTGCTGAATAAAGTATTAATTTAAAATAAATAAATAAATAAAAATTGCTGACCCAAAACTTTTGAACGGCAATGTATATCAGGGGCCGTATTCACAAAACATCTTAAGGCTAAAAGTAGCTCCTAACTTGCCGATTTAGGAGAAACTCTTAAAAATAATGGGCGTGTCAGTCCTAATTTTAGGAGTCCTAAATTTTTGCTCTAAGAGTATTTCACAAAGCATTTTAGCGCTAAAACTAGCTCCTAAGTCTGTGAAACGTTAGGAGTAGTCAAGAGGACTCCTAAATCACTAAGACCAAATCACAAACAGTCCTAATCCACCCAAAGACACGGAACACCATTGAGGGAATAGCAATAGAGCCTTGGGTGCTGAACCTTTTCTTCATAAATGCAATAGATTTTGATTTATAGATTTAAATCTACGATGAGACGCCAAAAATAAATCTTTAACAAATAAATAAATATTGTCTGATTACCTGTGGCAGTGGTTTTCATGAGTTCACATTTACAAATGATTGAATAGAGTAAAAAAAATTAAAAAATACACATATTTGGTGCGCTGTCCAAGGATATTGAGGGCTCCGAGATGCAGACATCCAGAGGCGGTCCACAATTGTTTGAATATGGCAACATTTGTATTTTAAAACCTTTATTTTAATGTGGAAACATGACACCTCATTCTACAATATTTCTATGATTAAATCGCTGACTCCTCCCCCATCAGCCAATCACTGTGTGTATACTCCATAGCAACGAGGTCAACCCCGCCCTTACTCTTAGTTTAAGACTTCAGTCAATTCCTTAGTAAAAGTTTGTCTCAGCAGCTTTGTGAATAGGTTTTAAGAGAAAACTCTTAGCTAAAAACCTTTACTGCTATTTAGGAGAACTCTTAGTGGTAAGATAAAATGTTTTGTGAATACGGCCCCAGGTTTTTATGTTTTTAAGCATTTAAGCAGTTTCTTGTGTGTCTCCTTCACCTTGCTCCTTGCTGTAGATCATCATGAGGCAGAACTTGCGGGAGAGGCCGCAGATGGCACGTGTGGGCAGCGCCAGCAGGGATCCGAAGCGTTCGCCGTGAGGTTGGCTGAAACAGACCACGGGGTCCGGAGCACTGGGGGAACCCACATACTCACCCCATTTCAAGCCCTTTATCCACGGCAGAGGACTCTAGAAATGACAGGAGAGGATTTAAAGGCTTTAAAAGATCATTTGGGATTCAAATAAACTTTAGTATTTATTTTTTGTCCATTACAATGTTATATATCAAGTGCTGAGAAAGAGCTGAAATTCATATATGGTAATGGACATTTTCTTTTTGACCAATCAGAGCAGAGCAGGCTCTCGGAAAGGAAGGGTGTAGGGAGAATGAAACCTTTCTTGAACCATTTCAGAGACTGAGAGAAAAGCGCTGATGCTGCAATGTATATTATGAGTGTTTTTGATCTTGGATGCATGTAAACCTATTGTAGTAGGCACTTTAAGATCATCTTTAAGCTATTTAATGTCAAACTGCAGCACTGTGTGTTTGACGCACCGGGTAGGTGGTTTCTTTGGGCTGTTCCCGGCTCTCTCTGAAGGCTAGCTGCACCAGGAGGCCCATGGCCGCGGGCAGTTCTGCCTCCGATAGGAGTTTGGTTCCGGCTCGGCTGATGTGGGAGGCGTTGAACAGCTGTCTGGGAGTTTGGCCGTACGTCTTGATCATAGTTTCTAGAGCCCGACGCTGCACAGGGTCTTCAACAGCAGATACGTCCATGCCAAAATAAGTCTAAAGAGAGAGGGAGGGGAAAAATCAGATTTATTTACGGATGCTAGTTAACAGGATGAAACACATGTCCGATATGGGTTTATCAATGTCGAATTGATTAGAGAAATCGAAAGGGCAAGTGTCAGATGGCCGATATACCGTAATGCTGATACATACACTACTGTTCAAAAGTTTTGGGTCAGAAATATATATATTTTTAAGAAATTAATACTTTTATTCAGCAAGGATGCATTACATTGTTCAAAAGTGACAGTAAAGACATTTATAATGTTACAAAAGATTTCTATTCCAAATAAATGCTGTTCTTTTGAACTTGCTATTTATCAAAGAAACCCGAAAAATAAATGTATTATGCTTTCCATAAAGATATGAAGCAAATAAATATGATATGATAAAAAAAAATGTTTCTTGAGGGGCAAATCAGCATATAGAAGGATTTCTGAAGGATCATGTGACACTGAAGACTGGAGTAATGATGCTGAAAATTATGATGAATTTAAATTATATTGTAATATATATAACAATAGAAAATGGGTATTTTAAATTGTAATAATTTCTCAGAATATTACTGTTTTAACTTTAGTTTTGATCATATAGTCAGCTTTTTCAAAAACATTAAACAATCGTACCGACCCCAAACTTCTGAATGGTAGTGGCCCTAAAATAAGCTTAATTTCTTTTAAGCACAAAATAATTTTTGGGGATAAAATAATAATAATAATGTTTTTGACAGGCTTTGATCCACCCATATTTTTTTAAAAGATCAAAAGACAGAAAATATCAGTGTTAAGTGTGCTAAAGCTGTACGTAATAAGGAATCGTACTGCAGGATGAAAGACATTGATGGCCTGGACTGCAGCTTTGCCCTTTTGCTTGAGCCCAAACACCAGGTCAATCCACTGGCAGAGCGTCTGGGAGACTTGATCTGATTCCAGAGCCTGTCTGTGGATGAGGATGAAGAGTCGCGGGTCATTCCTGGCCCAGGGCGGCAGATTCACATGGTTCACCCGCTCGCTGTTCTGCCGCACGCCAAAGTCAAAACCTGCCAGAGGGGAGAGTGGGAAATACCACGCTAACATTAGAAGAGGAAAGTTGTTTTTAATAATATGATTTGACAAGAATGCTTTACATAAATATTCACTGGTTATATCTTGAAGATCTAGGTTACTTAAAGGTTATTTTCTTTTTTGATTGTGACATTTTCTTCAGATGCTAGAAGAAGAAAACCAGGTGTAAAAAGAGTGTCCACCTTCTCTGTTGACCAGAAACTCAGGCAGGTAGAAGAACTCTGGGATGAGCTCTTTGACATCCGTCATGGACTCGTAGGACGACAGACGCCACGTGGTGTTCATGGAGTGGAACGTTCTGTCAGGAATATCAAAGCTCTGGTCTGCGACACACACAAAACCTTTCATTAGTTTCTTGTGTAACCTGATATGGATAAACCAACTGAACTAAAAATAGACAGAGAAAGAAGGAAAGAGGCTGGATGAAAGGCCTGATCATCTTTCTGAGGCTAATGCATGTAGAGTGAGACTTCAGAAAGGCCCTTTTCAATGACAGCCTTTAAAAGCATCACACTGACATGTTTGAAGACCTCGCTGCAAACGCAGGTGCTGTTAAATATTAAAAACGTAGCGATGTAGAATCCTAATTGTAGAGGGTGATGCTGCAAAAACCGAGTTATGAACAGACAACAGATGATGCATTCAGTGTTTTTTAAGGGGTGATTGCATTAGATTTTAAGTATTTGATTTCATGTTGCAGAGCTTTAGTTTTCTTGAATATGCAAATCATAAACATTTACATAATAAAGTATGAGAGGATGTATTAAAGGGGACCTAAGACAAGTAATATAAGTCTCTGGTGTCCCCAGAATGTGTCTGTGAAGTTTCAGCTCAAAATACCCCACAGATAATTTATTATAGCTTGTCAAATTTGCCCCTATTTGGGTGTGAGCAAAAACACGCAGTTTTTGTGTGTGTCCCTTTAAATGCAAATGAGCTGCTGCTCCCGGCCCCCTTTCCAGAAGAAGGCAGAGCTTTAACAGTTCGCGCTTCGGTCGTTCAACAACAAAGCTGGAGAATCTCACGCAGCCAAAATGATGACCTTTAAAAGATCATGCAACACAGCAGTGATTTTCCATATATTAAAATGTTTTAGTAAAAATATGCAGATTAATATTGCTATTTAATAATATATTCTAAGAAATATTAAATATCCTTTGTTGCGTTCATTTAGTGAAAAATAGAAAAATCGACTCTTACTGTTTTTGTTTAACATTAAATATTTTGAATCTGTTTGGTCAAAAGGCTGAAGAACTGTGAAAACTTTTATAAAAGTTGAACTGACCTTGATAGGCCAGAAACATCTTGGTGAAGGGAGGCAGCCTGACAAGGAAGTGAAGGACAGTGCCGCTGTTGGAGTAGTGAGAGCCGTAGTGATAAGGCTGGACAGGTGGCATGGGGTCATCCTCTCTCTTGCCCTTTTTAAACTCCTCTTCCAGATACTGTGAAGGAAATCAATGTTAGTTACACTTACACATGACATCAGCGGTAAACATGTAAGCTCTAAAAGCAATATAAACACAAATGATCAAAGAGTGTAGAATGAAACAGGCTGTGTTCCAAAACCTTGCTGTCTACTACGTCGGAATTTGGCTTATGAATAATGTCTTAGAAGGCAACATAATGTTGCCACCTACTGTTTGGAAAGGCCTTCATGCTAGGAGTGCTCCTGTGAAGCCTAAAAATGCTGCCCATGTAGGCAGCTCAGCAGGTTTTGGAACAGAGCCACAGTGTGATTGGTTAACAGTCACTGGTGTAAACAGGAATTAAAGCCCTGCAGTGCTGCAGTACCCTGTAATTGTCCACATAACGGTCCTCCTTCTCTTTAGACTGCACTGCAATGGGTTTGCTGAGGTTCCTGTTACATCAAAAAGACAAACAGAAAGCAAAACTGAGTGTCTCTCTCTCTTCATTTGCATATACATGTCAAAATTTGTAATGTTTTTGAAAGTCTCTTACATTCCCCAAGGCTGCATTTAACTGTATTCTATGTGAATATATAGTAAAATGTAATTTATTTCTGTGATCAAAGCTGAATTTTCAGCATCATTACTCCAGTCTTCAGTGTCACATGATCCTTCAGAAATCATTCTAATATGCTGATTTGCTGCTCAAGAAACATTTCTTATTATTATCATCAATGTTGAAAACAGTTGTGCTGCTTCATATTTTTGTGAAAACAAGCTTTTATTTAGCAATGATGCATTAAATTGATCAAAAGTGACAGTAGACATTTATAATGTTACAAAAGATTTCTATTTCAAATAAATGCTGTTCTTTTGAACTTTATATTCATCAAAAAATCCTAAGAAATAATGTATCACGGCTTCCAGACAAATATGAAGCAGCACAACTGTTTTCAAACTTTATAATTTATATGAGAATTTATAATTATATTATATTAATGATCAGTATGAAATTTCCCAATTCTGATGCTGATGCAATCAGCCGTTTTATCAGATACATCAGGCTATCACTAATGAAAAACAGCATTCAAATACAGTAATGATGTTGAAGCAGGGTTGGTTCTGACCTGTAAATTGATGCCTCTTGCAGGTCCAAAGTCTCACTGATGTAGTCTCTCAGGATGAAGGGGAAGACGGGATACTGCATGAGATCGTTGAAGGAGCGGCCCGCGTGCTTGTTGAGATGGGTGAGGTACTCGAAGTTGGTTATCTGTCCTGAGCTCCACAGGTGCGTGAGGGCGGTAATGTTGCCGTACTCCAGCAGGTTGGGCAGCTCTGACGTCAGGATGTTGTGGTAGACGTCATCACGGAACTGAGACGGAGACAAGAGAGTGGAACAAACAGGAAGTTAGGGTTGGGCAAAATTCTGAATTTTACAAATTTAAATTCCCACGAGTAGGAATTTTTTTGAATAATTTCTGTATCTGCTCAGTTAATAAACACTGCACAGTCTTCGCTGCATAAATTCTAAACTGAATATAGATTAATCCTTATTAAAGCTACAAAGATAATACAGTCAAGAGCAGTGAGTGATTTTCCCTTTGTCTTTTGTTCTTTGATTAACATTAATGACAGACATCACAGCAGCAGGTTTATTAGGCTGATGTCACTTAAAGACTAGATGCGGATTTGACACACATCCTATTTTCTTACAACTCTTTACGTTCAATTAACACTTTTTAACTCATTTAGACTTTGCTTACGAGGATACTTTTTGTCCATTCAAGCAAGAAAGAGAAGCTCTAGTACAGATTTAAGTTCTTTTTTGTGTCTAATCGAGCTTGAATGGTTAAATAGCACTTGAATGAATGATAGCATGATCATATATAATGCTAGCCAAAGGATGCCAGGAAAAAACGAATGCTGCATTAATTGCGTTAAATAATTGTAACACGTTCAACTGAAAAAATGAATCGCATGCGTTATTGCGTTCATTTAGATATCCCTAATAAATATAAATTAAATTCAATTTCAAACACTGATATTTATATTATATTATATATATTTATATTTATATCATGATTACTAATATCAATGTTTCTAAATACAGCCCATATGTTGTGTGCAATATAAGCATGATTATTCTGAAAAATAAAACATTACTTAAAAACTACACTTGCAGCAGTTACATAGCTACGCTTTCTTGTATTCAGGTACCATTACCAGACCTGAAAGTCATAAAACTCACACAAGCCCTGTGTAGATCATGTGTTTGACAATGGCATTGTTACCTTGGTGGTATCAAACGCCAGCAGCAACGTCCTGCCATTGGTGAGGAAGATCTCCATAGCATTATCTCTGAGCTGCCACCAGCGCTTGTGAACCTCCTTTATCTCCTCATACGTCCAGGAGAAGGAGGCCGGTTCTGTCTCTCCATGAGGACTCTGGTGAAAGGACACATTGTGAACCTCTAAAACACATGAACGCCTCATAACATCTATTAGCGGTGGGTGGAATGACCAAACGTTTAAATATCACCATAAAAGTGGCATTATTTAGTTGCTAGAAAAATAATGAAAATTGGTTTAGATCAGGGTCATTATTGTTAACTAAAACTAATACTCATACTATAATAGACTAGTTTAAATAATAATAATCATAAAAATAATAATACTAAGGTAAAGCCTATCTTCTACTATTACATAGTACTGTATATACTTAACGTTTAGAAAAAGCACATACTTGGTTATCAAGCGTCTCAGCAACATTATCCTCCACAAAGTACATCCCAGATTTTCCTGCAGATCCGCAAAACACAACAGATCATTTTAGCGGTCACTTAACAGCCAACACAAGAATCATGTGATGGAGGTTCAGAACAGAGAGGGTGGACGAGTCTTACCCAGCAATAGCTCTCCTGCCGTCTCTCTAGAGGGCGCCACACTTATGCACCTTCTCGTGAACCTAAATCAGAACAGAAAATGTTTTTAAATTATTTGAAATTCTGCACTGTGGCTCTGGGGATCAAACCTCAGTGTGAAGTGAGACGGGTGTTACGTGAGTACCTGATGGGCTCACTGGTGGCTTTGTCCTTCACTATGGAGGAAGAGGAGTAAGCCTTGTCCTCAAACAGGAAGGCTAGTGGAGCCTTGACGGCATCTGTGATGGGCAAACCACAAGCATGAGATCAATCCATCAGCTGATCAATCGTATTACAGGTTTTGGTACATTTTTGTTAGTGTCATACTCATTTGGTCATCTAAAAAAAATGCTCAGGTCACATTCAAAAGTCCAAAAAAGTAATTAATTAATTAATTGATTTACTTTTGACTTATTAATTTACTTATACCTACTTATTTATATACTAATTTTGTTATTTATTTACTTATTCAATTATTTACTTATTTACTTACTGATTTTACTGATATACTTATTTAAATATTTATTTATTATTATTTATTTACTTATTTACTCATACT
>RJVU01071502.1:8793937-8819692 GCA_003731715.1 Anabarilius grahami
TGGATTTTAATAATAATATATCATTTTATAATAATATTATTTAATACAAATTATAAAAATGTTTAATTTTCAGTAATAAATAAATAAAAACATGTATAGCCAATAAATTTG
The DNA here is from genome assembly GCA_003731715.1 of Anabarilius grahami. NCBI lineage: Eukaryota > Metazoa > Chordata > Actinopteri > Cypriniformes > Xenocyprididae > Anabarilius > Anabarilius grahami. Next base: position 8,794,049 of record RJVU01071502.1, read on the forward strand.
GCATGTGTGGCAGTAAGCTAATTTTATACTCTGGAGCTAATAATGAGCCCACAAACACAGCTTATCAGGTTATCAACACTCATGGTCATGTCTTCAGTTCTAGATTGTTCTCATACTCACTCTTCCTCAAGCCCCACCGGTCGGCCAAACAGCATTTCCAGGAAACACTCCAGCAGGCCCTGTGAACCCTGGTGCAGGAACAGCTGATTGGCCAGCAGTGAGAATCCATGATTCTTCAGAAACTTCTCCTTCTGTTCTTTCTGAGCACGGCTGAAGTAGGCGTCCAGGAGCTACATGAATAAAAGTAGACGTTTGTGTATCCATGCATGCATGAGATAAGACATAAAAAAACTAAATTTAAAGCCATTGCCCAAGCACTCCTCCACCGGTGTTCAGCTTAGAGTGGTTTACAATTGCTTGGACTCTTTGGAGTGACTCACAAAATTCATTTTTAAATGGATTCCAGAAAATGTTGTGCTTAAGAACCCCAAAATTAAACAATTAATAATAATGTGAATTATTTAAATTAAATAATTAATACATTTTTCAAGTTAGGAAAAGGGAGGGTTTAACCAACGCTTCAATCATTTTATAATGCTTATGTGGAAGTACTACCATGTTTATTGATTCAGTCCTGGCCACATTACAGAAAGAGATTTTCTTCTTTAATAAGCATTGTGTGGATGCTGCACACGGGAATATAATTATTGGCAACAACGTGCCAAACAGTTTAATACCTTGAAATGTATTGCAGTGTGATATAAATCCACTTTACAAAGCATTGTTTATTGGATTATAAGTGTTGTGCATGCAGCTATATAAACTGAGAGACTTTGCGGAATTTGTACTTTTTAAAATTCACTTGTCACACCATAATGTATGGAAGCTTGTTTCCGCCATGAAATAAAAAATAAAAAAGGTAATTGCGACTTTTTATCTCACAGTTCTGACTTATTTTATCGCAATTGCAAGTTTATATCTCACAATTCTGACTTTTTTCTCAGGATTGCGAGACATAAAGTCAGAATTGCGAATTATGAAGTCAGAATTGCGTTATATAAAGTCAGCATTGCGAGTTATAAAGTCAGAATTGTGTTATATAAACTCGCAATTACGAGAAAAAAAGTGAGAATTGCGAGAAAAAGTGAGAATTGCCTGATATAAACACAATTCTGAGAAAATTGCGAGATATAAACTCACAATTGCATGCTATAAAGTCAGAATTGCATGAAATAAACAATTCTGACTTTATAGCATGCAATTGTGAGTTTATATCTCGCAATTCTGAGGAAAAAAGTCAGAACTGTGAGATAAAAAGAGGTAAAAGGTAAAAACGCAATTACCTTTTTTTTTTATTTAGTGGCAGAAACAAGCTTCCATAGTAATGCCATTGGCATGTTCATTTGTCAACTACTCAAAGGTGAGCTAAACATGAGCGGACCTTCATGACGCCCTGCTGTATGAGAGGAGAAGAGTGGTTGACCAGGACGAGAAGAGCCTCCGGCTGGATCAGTTTGTCCATCACCTCCTCCAACAGGAGGTCCGGCAGCAGAAGCAGAACCCCTCTGAGCAGATCGTACAGACCACAGCAGATCAGAACCAGGCAGTCTTCTGCACTGGACCTGAACCAATCAGAAAACAAATATAAGAATCATCTCCGTGAAGAGGAGAAACGTCAGATCCTCAGCTGTGACTCAGAGCCTGTTAACCAAAACACTCAGCAAGCAAAACGCAAACATGGTCACAAAAACGATGTTACCAGGATAGAAAATTACTCATACTGTTATATAAGACAATGGTCATACCGATGAACAATAAGGAAAACAATATTTGACGGGCATCAGCGCTAATGACAGCTCTAAGAAAAGCTCATGTGTAATCCGAAATATGGTTTGTGGATTGGATCTCGGAGTTAAAAGTTATTAACATTTAATGAGTTGAACTGATTATAGATGGGATATGTGTTTAGTACAGGAACAGCAGTGACGAAGACAGCAGGCAATTACCCAGAAACTGTTGACTGAAGGAAACATTTTTTGAGCACATTAAAGAGATGATTCAATTTATAAATGAGGGCTGGTATTAGTCATTCATCCCCAAAACTCAGTGGAATAAATTAGCATAATTAAAGAGTGCTCTTCATCATGTGTAATTTAAAAGCGCTCCCTGGATATATTACGCACCTCTTGAAGAACTAAACGCATCACACAAAATGTTTGAAAAAAGGCTAAAGACTTCAGAAGACTCTCACTCTGCTCACTAGTTCAAGAGTAAGCACACTATCTAGGAACTACCATTTCTAGGGCCGTCCTATTGTCAAAATAGTTTTTCTTACTGGAGACATGTATATACAAAAAAGTATACCTATTTTGCTATGCCTTTTATAGATTTTATCAGGGTTTATAAGCATATCCATTTACATTTATGCATTTGGTAGATGCTTTTATCCAAAGTTCCTGGGAATCAAACCCATAACCTTGGTGTTCCTTGTGCCATGATCTATTGTTTGAGTTACAGAAATTCATACATAAGATATGCCTATAAATGGCTTTTTTTTTTTTTTTTTTAAGTGATTTTAGGTATCTTGTTACATAAATCATATTATAAAGGGAATTAATTTGTGAAGCAAATCACAAGCACCATATGGCTTGAAATGCCTAACTGCCACAGATATGCTCATATGAGACATCATTTAAAAAGCCTAAAAAAAATAAACTTTCCAAAAAATGCCAGTAACTGCAGATTTTTGTTTAACAACGTCATTATTTGTTAACTTACACTAAAAACAGTTCAGAAATTTGTTCTCTTTAAATTAAATTAAATAAATGCTAGCTATAATAAAATTAAATATAAATTCATTTAGTTTAAATTAAAGTACTAAAATAACTAAAACTAAACAAACTAAGGATAAACCGATAGGATTTTTTGCGGCCGATACTGATACCACTTTTAACAAACACTTATTGGCCGGTTCCGATACTGATATTTGTCACTTCCTCTCTTATTTGAAATTTTGGCATCAAAATAGATCGTATTTTGACCATGTTTTAAATCGGCAAAGTTCAAAAACACCTGCATTAAATTATACTAGCAGGTTTATTGCTGCATCATCAAATAATTTCTAATGAACATGGATTGGATCTATTTAACATTCAGCAGGCCTACATAAATACAACTGAACAAAGATACTAAATAAACAGTGCTTTTTAAGTAGGTTTAACACTTTTCAGGTACAGAAATAAAGGTAACTAATGTAAAATAAAACTGCATATTCAGAATCAGAATTCAGAATCAGAATATTATTCACTGCATAAATTAAATACATATTAATCCTTCTTTATTGTAACAGACTTAATTATGATTAATCTTCTAATTTGTTTTTGTATACATTTTAATATGTTTTTGTAAGTTTAAATATGTGTAAGATCTCCTTTACTACGGTGGGACTCTTATTTTGACGGGTGTTCTAGTCTACGGAGCTATATGGGTAATGACAAGGAGTGCATGCAGTTCTTCAGAGATATTTTGCAGATTTAAAGTTTGTCGGTTTATTAAGCACCCCCGAAAAGGCATGAGATCTGTATGTATTTGTTTACTGTTAGTTGTAATAAGTGTTTTGAGTAATTCGCTGTATGTTGATGATGCAACGGAGAGAGAGATTTTAATGTGCACTTCTTGTTTAGCTCTTACGGTGATTTTTTTGGAGTGAAAACGGATGCAACAAACTTAATAAAACATCAGTACAGTTTTGGTAATCATTCCGATGGGGTCCGCTACACTTATGAAAGTTACAAAAGTTATTTAGTCAAGAATAGTGTGCTATTTTTTGTCTTTTGTTATTTGATCGCAGGATTATGCAACAGACATTATACAGCTCAGTGCCTTCATGCAGTTAATTAATAAAACTACAGGTTTGTTATATCGGCCTTTTTCCTCAATATGCCGATGTTTGTAAATTAAGCAAAAATCGGCCAATAAATATCGGCGGCGGATACATTGGTGCTTCCCTAAAACAAAAATTAATAAAAACTATATAGACATTTTAAATAATAAAAATAGAAAAGAACAAAATTACTAAAACTTTAGCTTAAAGTGAAAACAAAAAATAGAAAAATAAAATCTAATTCCAAATTTTATCAAAAACTATTATAGTATATCAATTATACTAAAATAACACTGAATTATCACAACCATAAATATAAAAAAATAAGAATGACATTTTTTTTAAAATTATAATATTAATGATGGCTTCGCTCCTAGTTTACAGTGTGCCACGTTGATTGATCATAAATACTAATTACATTATGTGACGTTCACCCTAACTTATTTGCTAAAAGATAAAAAAGGTAAGATTTTCTCAGTTGGTAAATGAGCATCTGCTCGTCCTTAAAGTCAGCATGAAATGTAAATTCACCCTATTTATTTACTAAATGCATGTTATAAATCTTTTTGTGAACAATTCATCCATCAACATATTTCATTTAAAAATAATAATAATTAAATCATAATGTTTACCTAAATGTCATAACTGGATCTTCCAGTGAAAACGACAGACTTCTTCTGGTGACATATGCAGAACTTCTCCAGTTATTTTGTCTGCTTAAACCCCACCCCTGCAAGCTTGTGTGTGCCACGCCCACATCTCAACATCCAATCAACAACTGAAGCCTAGAACCAGGTCCAGCCCTATATTTTTTTCTTTTTCAATATTCCATCACACTCCATCACAATACAAAACAAAAGATCTGACACTACTTGTTTCATCGCGTTTACACTGCTGGCTACTAATAGTGATTGAAAACGAGTGTTTTCAACAATATAAAGTAATACCTGTCATTACTGGAGTCCGCCTTGCTGTGTCTGTCATAACCGGGTGAGTATGTGTAGCTTTCCCAGTCGTCCGGTGGGGCAGCACGGTCAGTCACAGTGGGCCAGCGTGCGATAGTCAGAGAGCCGTTCTGTGCAGGAAAAGCCAAACCCAGACTGGCCAGGTTACTGTGGCTCCTCTGGAAGGACTGGATTCCCTTCAGGCTGTCCGGTCGGCGTGGCGCTTCCTCGCTGGTCCAATCGAAATGGTCCTCTGACTCCACCGGGCTGCCTGGTGGCCCATCGTGCTCCTCCTCTACACTGATGGAGGGCGTGCGGTTTCCCACGATGCTGCCCTCCTCATCAACGCCTACAATCTGAGAATCGCAAATGGTCTTTGCTGACTCGCAGCTGCTGAGTAGCTGCTCGTCTCCGCCCCGCTTCAGGGTCTCTGTGCTGCCCAGGGCCTGCTGGGTACTTAGGGATGTGCCTTCTTCGGGCTCTCTGCTCCCGGTCACGCTCCCATGAGTCAGACGGGGCGTCAGGGCTGGAGAAGAGTGTTGAGAGGGGCCTGTGCTAGGGGGACGCAGAGCCAGATCTTCATCTCCATGCTCAGGGGAGGAAGTGTGGCGTACTGTGGGACAAAAAAACACCTAATTTAGTAAGAACTCTGTCTTTTTGTACAAATAATGACAGGCTTCTATGGAAGCTTGTTTCCACCATTAATTAAAAATAAAAAAGGTAATTGCGGCTTTTTATCTCACAATTCTGACTTTTTTCTCGCTATTGCGAGATATAAAGTCAGAATTGTGAGATATAAAGTCAGAATTGCAAGATATAAAGTCAGAATTGTGTGATATAAAGTCTGAATTGCGTGTTATAAAGTCAGAATTGAGATATAAAGTCAGAATTGCGAGTTATAAAGTCAGAATTGCGAGTTATAAAGTCAGAATTGAGTGATATAAAGTCAGAATTGAGAGATATAAAGTCAGAATTGTGAGTTATAAAGTCAGAATTGAGTGATATAAAGTCAGAATTGAGAGATAAAGTCAGAATTGAGTGATATAAAGTCAGAATTGAGAGATATAAAGTCAGAATTGAGAGATATAAAGTCAGAATTGAGTGATACAAAGTCAGAATTGTGAGTTATAAAGTCAGAATTGAGTGATATAAAGTCAGAATTGCGAGATATAAAGTCAGAATTGCGAGATATAAAGTCAGAATTGCATGATATAAAGTCAGAATTGCGAGATATAAAGTCAGAATTGCGAGATATAAAGTCAGAATTGCGAGTTATAAAGTCAGAATTGAGATATAAAGTCAGAATTGCGAGTTATAAAGTCAGAATTGTGTGTTATAAAATCAGAATTGCATGATATAAAGTCAGAATTGCATGATATAAAGTCAGAATTGCGAGTTATAAAAGTCAGAATTGAAGTGACGTGAAGTGACATGTGGTCAAGTATGGTGACCTATACTCGGAATTTGTGCTCTGCATTTAACCCATCCAAGTGCACACACACAGCAGTGAACACACACACCGTGAACACACACCCGGAGCAGTGGACAGCCATTGCTGCGGCGCCCGGGGAGCAGTTGGGGGTACGGTGCCTTGCTCAAGGGTCTCACCTCAGTCGTGGTATTGAGGGTGGGGAGAGCGCTGGACATTCACTCCCCTCATTCGAATCCATGACTTTTGGGTTACAAGTCCGACTCTCTATCCATTAGGCCACGACTGCCCTAATGCAGTCGTGCATTAGGGCGTGTGTGTTATAAAGTCAGAATTGCATGATATAAAGTCAGAATTGCGAGTTATAAAGTCAGAATTGTGTGTTATAAAGTCAGAATTGCAAGTTATAGTCAGAATTGCGAGTTATAAAGTCAGAATTGCGAGTTATAAAGTCAGAATTGTGTGATATAAAGTCAGAATTGTGAGTTATAAAGTCAGAATTGAGATATAAAGTCAGAATTGTGAGTTATAAAGTCAGAATTGAGTGATATAAAGTCAGAATTGCGAGTTATAAAGTCAGAATTGAGAGTTATAAAGTCAGAATTGTGTGATATAAAGTCAGAATTGCAAGTTATAAAGTCATTACCATCAGCGGGCATTTCAGTGAAGACGGAGGGAGAGAGTGAAACCACAGAGCTGCAGGCCGATTTCCCTCCACTGGTGGAGTGTCGCAGGTACATCATGGACTGAACCTTCTCCTGGAACAGCTTACCATCTGATGCCACAAAAAAAGAAAACGTGCATGAACTAAAATGGTCTTGTACTGACAATAATGGAAACAATTTAGTTTTTATTTTTAATCACTTACATTTAGTTTTATTAAGATTAAGGTTAAAGGGGTGACCCAAAAAATACTTCTGCTATCATTTTCTCATCTAAAACCTGTATAATTTTTTCTTCTGTGCATCACAAAGGCAGAAGCATCATGAACATTTTGCTAATCATCTTCTTTTGACAGAATGATCCTTTTTTGTGCACATTTTTTCTTTAATAACTCAATCAGATACTGGTTTTCAAAATGTTTGCTTACCGATATGCAGAGAGAAGTAGAAGCTTGTGGGCGTGTGGCACACGTAAGTGTTGGTGGGGGGGTGAACGGCCAACAGGAAATTATAAACCAGCCGCAGCAGGTCCAGGTCTGGAGGCGACCCCAAAACCTCCTGGATGATTTTGACAAAGGAGAGGCAGACCTCCTGTGGGATGGAGGTCAGGTACTCATCCCGATGCTCCTATGAGAACAATAACGATGATGTTACAAAACGACCCACATACTGAACTACGATTGGTCTTCTTTCTTGTATCAATTGCATATTGAAAACCGATTGGTTGCAATTTCACTATAGGTTGATTTTAATGATGCCCTCAAATTTAATTTTACAGAAACACAAAGTGTATTTGCGATTATTGGATGGTAGGTGCCCCAAAACTGTTTTGACCGAAACCAAAAATTCTTTTTTGACCGAAAATTTTCGTTCGCCGAAATTTCAGAGCATCAGTATTTGATTCTCATAGACAGCCGACACAAAGCAAGCCTCATGACCACATTTCAAAGACTACAATCTAGACCCACTTGACCTCCATTAACTTCACATGTTTGTCTGTGTTGTAAACTTCTCACCTGAAGCACCTGGCAGGCGAGCAGGAAGCGATGAACCACCTGGGCCTTTAGAAGCTGTCGAATGTTGAACATCTGCTGAGGATGACGCATTCGGATGAGGATCTCTAAAGCGGTCAGCAGCGTCTCCCACACGCCACACTATCAGACACACACACACATACAGCCATAACAATTAGCTCTATATAAAAACCTCTAAACTATATGGTATGTTCTCATTTAGATGTAAGTGTGAACCTGAGCTTTGGCCCATATCTTCCAGTCCAGCAGTATTTCAGAAAGCAGTCTGAGATCTTGCACCACCACAGTGGATTCAGCATCCAGATGAAACTGGCCGTCTTCTCCAATCGTCAGGATTGACCCGCTACAGCAGCCGTCCAACAATGTCTATCACACCACAGGCACACAGATATACACATTTGTGGAAAAAAATTCCAGTGATACTCTGTATTTCAGAGGAAAACAAGTACATACTGAGAGAGGGACAAAACTGTCAGTCTGCATTAACGGAGAAAGCCAGCAGGGTGCGCCGTTCAGTACGACAGCAGCCAAGTACACAGTAATGTGGCACTGGTGTGAGTTTAAGGATTGTTGAACAAGGCGATATAAAGTGGCCTTGTATTACATAATAAAGGGAAGATTTCCTTGTATGGGCACTTCTCCGGGAAGTCACCAGAGCGAGAGCAAGAGCATGCCCATCGGCAGCGCTACACAGGTCTTGTGTTTTTAGACCACGAAATCAACAATGTCACCAAAGAAGAGTGTTTTTGGTTGTGAGGGAAAGATAACCTTGCTTCCCAAAGAACCCGGCGTTAAGTGGAGCTGAGAGATTTGTGCTCATGCATTACATTGATGCGCTCTCGACATTTGTCATTAAAATAACCATAGAAACTACCTTAAATTAACTATCAAAATAAGGATAAAGTCGTCTCTGAAAGTTGCAATCAATTTTTCATTGGTTAAAATGAATGGAGAATATCTTGTGTTTTCCGTAGCTGCTCGAGCCCTCAGGATCGGCGCTTATGGTTTCATAAACAAGGCCCAGTTCTACACTGGATTTACAGATCGTTTGAAACTGAAAGGAGCGGTCACAGCGATAATGATCCTGGTCATGAGTCGGAACCGCAGGTGGTGAGTAAAACTGCTTCAAATGTCTGTTTTGTTTGCAATCGGCACGTAAGTGCAAACAACAGGAACGTATAGTGAATCAAAAGTTATCCAGGGATAATGCGATGGTGTATTGTGTATGTTTAAATACATTTGTTTAGCTAACCATTGATAGCTTTGCTATGCAAAAGCTGCACATGCTCGTCGCTCTTTAGCTTCACCCACGGCACGCCTCCAGGACCTCGGCTGTTTTCGGAAAGACTCGGTACAGCTTATCTTTCTTTTATAAATCTGATAAAACTAAAGGCTCTTCGGAGATATGAAGGATGCTATACTACTCTATAGGTACTCAAGATTAACATGAGATTGGCAGAAACTGTGTGTGTTGTGTACACAACACACACAGTTTCTGCCAATCTCATGTTAATCTTGAGTACCTAAATGCCTGAAATAAGGTTGGTGGACAAAACAAGCTCAAGAAATGTTCATGTTTTTTTCCTACAACATTAAATACATCAGTAATACTTCATTGTGATTTTTTATTTTTTTTTTTACAGCTTTTATTTGACTTGAAAAAGTAAACAAGTGACTAAATGGGACTACAGAGGTTTTCAGAAGGCATTAAACGTCACCTGAACAAGTAAACTCACTAGTCGCTTTCACAGCTTAGTTGTGAACTTGTTGTAATTCAAGTTTTTGTCCAAACCAGCCGTGACGGCGACACGCGACGATTCTATTTTAGAAACGGTTTCTATTTGTCCACGATGTCGCGGCTGAAACAGCAACACAAAGTATGGCAATGATAATCTCAGGTACTGTTTACAAGCTTTATTTAATGTTAAAAGCGTCTAACGTGAGTTTGAATATCATTCTGTGTTCCCAGCTTTTTAGCTGTAATGAAAACAACACTGGCTAATTCAACTCAGATCTTGAAAATAAATATATGGGCACAAGAACGTTCAAACTGTCATCTCAATGCAAACAAACAAGTGTATTCTATGACAAAGATTGTTACAGTCACTCCGTATGTACTTTAAATAATGTTCAAATGGTGTAATATTTATGAATTTTGCTATGTATGTGCCCATTTCATTGTGTCTGCTGTGCTCTTGCCGAGAGAGCCCTCCCACACTCTCTTCTGATTGGCTGTGTTTTTGATTGATTTTTTCGCTTCTCATTGTCGCGTCTAATGTGGACAGTCAAATTGCTCGTCGCTGGAATCTTATCGCATCGCATTTGGTTAGGACACGGTGTGAGAATCATAAACTTCTGTTGGCCACAGAGCTTATTTACTGCAATAATCCAAAAGCCAATAGAAAATCCTTTAGGGTTTTTGTTTAAACACATTAGATTATTTTGATATTCACAAGTCTGCTTACTTTTACATAAACAGCAATTTAATTATGAAAATATTGATTATTATAGAGAGAGATGTTTTTTTTTTTACTTATTATTTATATCTGATGCACTAAAACTCACCTTTAGAATGTGGTATCCCACAATGCACTTGGGCTTGATGAGAACCTGGTGAATCATGGAATAACCGTGGTAACACTCCATCTCATGGGTGCGATGCTGATTGTTTTTCACCAGAGACAGAAGAAGCTGCAGCGCCAGAGCTTGAGTTTTCTCACAGTCGGTCAACTCCACCACCTAGACAGAGAAAGAGAGGCAACATAAATGTAATGTGATTGAGATGGTGCAAAAATCACTGTATGCATGAAACACTTCATGTCATATGTATGTGTGTACCAAGAGCTTCTGTAGAAAACCACAACAAATTCCTTGTGTGTTTGTGCACACCTGGCGAATAAAGCACATTTTGATTCTGATTCTTCTTCTGATGTAAGGGAGTTGTGAATGTGTTTTCGTGATGACATTCTGGGTCACAGTGTTATAACCCACAGAACAGAGCAGCCTGAGCAAACAACGCTGTCAGTGAGATGATTATTAGTGACGGCTGCTCCAAACTAAACGACCTAAATAAACTAGATCCATCTGCACTCAATTTTTTTATATATTAATAAATATCAGTTATTTGGCATCGAACCAAAATTGAGCATCTGTGGCTATTTTAATTAGCACTGCTCCTCATTTATTTTGGTCCCATTCAGCGTGGTTCACCCATCAGGAGTTGTTGTTTAACATCTATAGTTTAGATAATGTCAAAAATTAACACCATTTATTTGCAGAGATTTAGTACATATATATAACTGCAATGCAAAATGAACCAGCATTGTAAATATCCCAGTGGTTTTAATGTGATTTTCATATAATTACTAAGTTAATATACAATTACATTACACATTATTATTACAAATTTCAAATAACTATGTTTTCTATGTAAATATATTGTAAAATGTTACTTATTCAGCATCATTATGCCAGTCTTCAGTGTCACATGATCCTTCAGAAATGACGCCATGTCATAATAATTATAATTATGAGTACAACACATGACATTTTACTCTGAACTGTTCACATCCTCAGACTCAGAATTATGCATAAAAAAAAATTAACATTTTAGTTTTTTTGAATTTTTTACTTCATCGGAATGGTACGAAACTTGGTAAAGATTTTGGCACTTGCTATGTGAACACACACACACACAAATAATGGACATTATTCGAAAAGGGTAAATGGTCCTGGAAAAAATTCACACTTACATTGTTCACGGTCAAAAACGAGCGCATTGGAAATTAATGGTAAACAAATTTCATCTAGTGGAAAGGTTTGGTACTGCGCCCAAACAAAATCTTACTGAAAGCTCATTTTTTGAGATATCAACCTCAAATTTGGAGCACAACTGATTTAGATTTATGGCTTTGATTTTCTCACAGTAAAAAAAAAATATATATTTCATATAAAATGTAAAAAATAGTATTGTGCATTTTTCATAATATAAAACAAACATAACTTTTTTAGTTTCACTTTTTTCAATTCAACAATAATCTGCCAAGTGTTGTCTTTAAATAGAGACCAAAATTCAGTCTGTGCTCCAAAGCATTCAAGATTTATGACAGTACATTGGAAATTTTATCTATAATCTAATCTAATCTAATCAATGGATCATAACTTTTCCATAAATATAATTTAGTACCATAAAATCCACCCAAAATACAAAATATTAAATAAAAAAAATTATCTAACTGAAATATAGTACATTCATTTGACTGAAATAAAAAAAATAATTAGGTCAAGATGGTTAACATACTACCACTCAAAAGTTTGGGGTAAGTATGATTTTTTTAGTTTAAAAATTGTAATATTTGCTTCTGTACTCGTATTTCTGTTATCATGACAGACTGAATGAGAGAAACACAAAGCGAGGCTTTAAGGTGTCATTCGAGAGATTTCTGAAGGATAATGTGAGGGAACACAGTGTACAAGAGAACGTCCTGGGACAGAACATGCCTACCAAAAAATCTAATTGTTCCCTCAGAGAGAAAGAAACAGCGTATTATCAGATTACCAACAAAAAATGTGCTCTGGAAAATGAAGGAAACACTGAAGATACCTTCCCCAAAAAATTTGAAACTTCAGATGTACTTTTGCCTCTCAAATTGATTGCTTCAATTAAAAAGCACAGCAAACACTTACCAGAGTTTTGTGAATCAGCAAGAATGACACAAAACATCTGGTCAAAATACATAATCAGTTTGTATGCAGTAAACAGAAGTGCAGTGACATAAGAACTCATTCCATTCGTTCCTCGTCTCTACTGGTGACAAATACGCAAACAAACACGTACCCGTGCAAACAGGAAGACAAAAGAGCCGGTGCCACCGTTCTTGTGCAGGGCGCTGTGTAGGCCGAGAGCTTTGCAGGGCATCATGGTCTTGAGAAAAGGAGGCTCCAGGATGGAACTCTGGACCTCTTTGGCACTAAAGGGCCGCTGGGAAACCACCGCTGACTTGGCCTGGCCCTTCAGACGGATCACTGGCTCATATATGGTGTACAGAGACGGCGTGCTGGGGGCATAAACTACAGCTAAACTTTCCTGTAAAAACACAAATGCACACACATGTTGAGATAAAAGCAGATCTACACATTTCAAGTTCCTGAAAATGTCATGGAGAACAGTTTTTTGTTTTTTTTGGCACTTTTTAAAATAAAAGAGTTCAATGCAGTATGTAGCTGTTAGCATGAACAGGCAGTGAGATTTGCTTGACTACAGTAATGAAAATTACATTTTCACAAAAATAGCATCAAAGTGAAAAAAATGTTTATTGTCCCCCCCAAAAAAAAACATACGCAAAAATATTACAAAAATATTATTAATCATTATCATTATTATTATTATTAATTATCATTATTTTGTTCATCTCTCAGTCCTCATTGTATTGCATTGCATTATATGTTTTAAAACTAAAGAGCTTTGATCATAAAACTAAGCATTTAAATATCATCTTACTAGGACATGATTGGCAGATATTGATATTTATATGTATTTTATGTATGTATCTGCTATACTGTTATAAAGATAAACATTTCACCTTACTTTTTACTTTTAATTTCACCTTACTTTTTTTTTCAGATTTTTTAAAAAAAAATTTTAATTTTGGCAAAAGGTTCAAAAACTGTTTCAGGCTTTAAAGGGTTAATATATTTCTTTTGATTTTGAAGTGAAATATGTGTACAAAACTATATATTATATTGTCAGAGAAGATCTGAAAAAAAAGAAGCTAATTCATCCGTGAGGAACGAAGGTTTGTGTTTAAGTGACTTTCTGATAGCAGTAATTACAGTGCATGTAAAGCTTAAGCATATGAACACCTGGAACAGCATGTAAAATCACTGGTAATTAAGATGTCAGTGGGTAAAACTGAACAGAGCACTTAAGCAGGCAGGAAATGATGTACAAATGGACAAATAATGCTGAGGGAGATAAACAAGCCTGGTCAGATACATTTGCATAAAAGCCTTCTGGTAAAATTTTGACATTCAAAGAACCATGTATTCTTAGGCTTACAATAAGAGGTGTGATGTCAACATCTGTATTCCTCATGAGGAGTTCCCGTATCTGCTCACACTGAAGACCCTCCTGTGTCACGTACTTGGACAGTGTCTCTTGGGGCTTGCCGTACTTGCAGGGCATGATGGAGGTGAGGTCAGGTCCGCTGGCATACAGGTAAAAAGCCTCCGCAGTGTCAATTCTGGAGCCTAAAACAAGCAATGACCAGTTTACTTCTTCTTTGCTGAACTCCCAGCATGCATTTTTAATTTAGGTAGAAAGATATAGGCAGGTAAATATCACTGTCTATTACTGCATATTGTTATAGTGGTGCATATAAATTATTAAATATTCTTCTGTGTTATTTCATGAAAACATGTCTGTATTAATTTAATATTTTACAAGTCATTTTAGAGCAAATACATAAATGTAAAAAAATGGTAACACTTTACATTAAGATTTAATTTGTTAACATCAGTTAACATGAACTAACAATGAACAATAACTACAGTATTTATTAGTATGTTAATATAACATTTACTAATACATTTTTAAATGGAAATGTGATATTGCCATGACGGAGCGTGAGGGTGAAATTAGTATAGAATATGCCACCGCTATGTTTACATTACGCCTCCACTGTCATTTTGCTTTTCGTAGAAATATAAAACATTTAATTCAGTTGGATAACAGTCGCTTCAATCTCATCAAACACGAGCTGCAGAGTCGTACGTAGTGCAGCAGGAATCAGGGTTCACTGATCATGTGACCAGAGTAAGTGACTAGATGACTGACAAGACCATGGCGGAGGATTCGTTGCACAACAGAGCCTAAGCGTCTGATAAATGTCTTATCTTGTAGAATTCACGCTCAACACTGCTGCTCCCTATTCACAGAGTACGCGCGAAAGCGAAAGTAAAACACATTCAAACACGATTTTAATACCCCGCAGCTCCCTGATGCATGCAAATATCTCCCAATATGAAAGCTATCTTAGGCTGGGCTGTGTAGTTGTAACCATCTCTTAGCTCTGTATCATGCTTGAAGAAAAACTGGGTCTGTATTTGCACTCTGAATATTGAAAGAGTACTTTGATTATGGTTGCACTTATTGTTTGCACTTAAGACTAAGAGAAAACTTATTCATTTTTATTTATACTGTTTTTATTTCTATGATCAATTTGTGGAAAGGAGTTCAGTTAGGAGGACAAAAGTTGTAGAAGCTCATAAATCATGTACAGTAAGGTCTGAAGAGACTCATGAAATCATACAGGAGAGAAGCCAGTCAGTTGAGTTTGTGGCAAAACCTTTTACAGTGCTTGAGTATTGTTGTCTTTTACTGCATATGATAATTCATACTCGGAAAGTAGGACTAAAATGACATCCATTACAAGATGATTAGTTAAAACATTTCAAATGCACCTGCAGACTATTTTTCTAGTCATGCATTTCATCATTGAGGATTTCTTAAAAACACTGTGTAAAAGTCTTGTCTCGTTCTCGTGAACTCAATCTCATATCTTGTGAGCTAACTGTTTTGTCACACCCCTAGCTGTAAACATTTATTAATGCACTGTGAACTTACATTAACAAACAATCTAACAAAATCTAACAAAATTATCTAACAAAATACAAAACATACAAAATAAAATATATTGCTCACTGTTACTCATGTAAGTTTAATATATTAACTAATGTTAACAAATGTGACCTTATTGTAAACTGTTACCCCAAAAAATTTAAATAAAAAAAGTTTAAAAAAAAAATGAAAAAGAGAAAAAGTTCAGTTTTAAGCTTTATCGCCCAAATATAAGTTATGTGAAGCCTCAACTACAAGATACAAGAAAGAAAAATAAGAGAACATGTGGTAGATGTGTTTGAAACACAGCTGGTGACCTAAAGACAAATAAAGAAAAAAAAAAATTCAGTGGCCCATCTGACCACATGAGTGTTTCACAGGTTGGGAGCGGCTGGACTGGGGCCATTCATGACCTATTAGTAGCAACAGAATTGCTATTCTGTTTAAAAAAAGCTTGTTGTGTGGAGAGAATGTGGAGAATTTGTGTCTCACGCACGGAAACTACCAGCAGCAAGAGAATCCCACGTTACTTACAACAATCGCAGATTTTCACACATAATGACATCCTCTGTGTTATTTTATTATTTATATACCATTATAGTTTTTATGGTAACATTTGTTAACATTAGTTAATGTATTACCTAACATAAACTTACAATGAGCAATATTTTTTGCTGAAATTAACTGACCAATAAACAACACTTCTACAAACTTTTATTAATCTAGTTAATGCAAACTAATGTTAGTAAATGGATATTTATTGTCAAATGTTAATGTTTTATTAATATTTTGAATTTTACATTTATTTTTTATAATTTTTAGTAATGTTGTAAAGTGCTTTTGTCATTTTTTTTATTTCAGTTTTAGTTATTTATTTCCAGTTAGTAATTTTGGTGCTTCAACTTGCCAAGGCAACATTTTTAATTTTCGTTTAGCTTAAGTTTTTCATCTAATATTTATATTTTATTTCAGTTGACAAAAATTATTTTAACAGTTTTAGTTAATCCTTTAGTAAATATTCCAAACACACCACAACAAGCTTAAAATATTCCAAATAGAATCGTTTTTTAAAAGGAGAAGGACTGGTTTCTTACCATTAAAGAGCATCAGCGTGCCCATATCCCAGAGTGCACTTGGACTGGACTGCTCCTCTGAGGGGTGCTGACAGTGTCCAAGCATACAGTAGGTCTTATTACTGTCTGATGACAAACTGGACTTCCTGGGCAGAGTGAAATCTAGCGAGACGTCACACTTCCTGTATGTGGCACAGGAAGGGTTAATTAAAACAGTGTAGCTTTTCTGAATGAACTAAAGTCTGCATGCCTAAATTACAGTTGTCATATTTGGCTGAAATATCCCTTTAAATTATCCACCAACCAATTGCAATCATGGACTCACCTAATGCCACACACCCAGAGGGTCAGCTGACCGTGAACGCTCTTCTTGCCCTCGGGCTGCTGCGTGTACGTGAAAGCCAAGTGCTGCCACCTGCCTGCCGTCAGCACGCCGTCTCCAGACTCCGCCTGGGCGAGCAGACCCGCCTTCATCTCATCGTTGGGATCAATGCAGGTCCTGAATTCACAAATAAACAGACACTTTTGAAATTTAGAAACTCGTTTAAAGATTTAGTCCTGGTTTGCTTAGCGTTGACGCTGTCATTTTTAACAACAAACCTAAAGATACAAAACAAAACAAAACAAAAAAATGGCTTTTATTATGTATATTTTGCAACAGACCTTACCAAACATCCAAAACAATGCTGTGTGATCGGCTAAATGCGCTCGTTGTATGTGCTTATACATATTTTTACCAGCTGAGAACTCGTTAAGAGTTTAGAAAATGTGTAAAGGAGTCAAAACAGAGCCAGGAATTCCTCCATTGCACACAAACAAAAAACTGCTGTAAGGAGACAACGTTTCTGACGCCTGGATCAAACTGTAATGGGCAACATTGCGACTTTGACGAGAGGAATCAGGTATGCTTGAGCATTCTGTCCTTTTAAGGGTCGCATCTCGTGACATCACATCTTGTTTTTGGTTCGTTTAGATACAAACATACAAACATACTTGGTGCAACTTTAAGTTTTTGTCATGCCACTCACCTGAAGGTAAAGGATCCGGTGGAGATGTTCACCCACACCTGAAGCATCAGTGCCTTAGAGCCCATGGAGAGCACATGGAGGAGGCATCTGTCTGCCTGCTGGTCCGTAACATGTGCGGGACCATGTAGGGACTCTGCCAGAGACGCCTCCTCTTCTGGAACACACAGACAAACACACTGATCAAACGATTCTTGGAGTGGGTGGTATTCATTTATCAGTGTTGCTATTGTTATCTAAAACTAAAACTATTACAAAGTATTTTCGGTAACTGAATTAAAGCTGAAATAAACTAAAACAAATACTTGAAAAACTTAAACTTAAAAAAAAAACTGAAATTAAAAAGTTTAAGTTGAAGCACTAAGTAGTCGGTACCAATACCAGTAAAATTTTGCAATTCTCTGTACCAATTTTGGTACCAGAGCAAAAACTGTTGAATCAAATACTTTAAAAATGCTTAATTGTACAATGAATTTCTTATTTACATCATGTTTACACTTTGTTGGTTATAATGAAAGGATTCATGAGCGACTCACGTTGAACAAAACAAAACCTGGTGTGTTTTCAGCTGTGTTAAGTGGATTCTGACTAACTTAAAGTAATAAAAAACAACAAAAGCACCTAAAAACATTACTAAAACTAAAATTATTAACAATATTTTTGGTAGTTTAATGCAAACTGAAATAAAATGAAACAAACATATATGAAAAACTTAAACTTAAAATAAATAAATGTTGCTTTTGCAACTAACTGAAATAAAAAAAATTAAGTTGAAGTATTAAAATTACTAAAACTTAAAAAATAATTAAAGAAAAATATAAATAGAAAAAACTAATAAAAATAACAAAAGCACATAACATTACTAAAACTTAAACTAAAATTAAAATGAAAACTGAAAATATTAAAAATATATATTTTTTCAGTAATTGAAATAAAGCTGAAATAAAACAAAACAAATATTATGTTAGCTGCCTTTGCAACTAACAGAAATAAGTTAAAATTTTAAATTAAAAGTGCTAAAATTACTTAAACTGAAATAAAAAATAAGTTAAATAAAAAAATAGATATACTCAGAAAACTGACAATATAAAATTAAAATATAATTCAAAATAATAATAAACACTAAAGTACATAAATAATACTAATATGCATTACAAGCTTATACAAAGGCAAAAAAAAGAGAAAAGAATCAACAATGATCTTCTTACCCTTCTTAGAAACGCCGTCCTCATCCTTCCCCGCTCGTACCCACAGCGAGGCGCTGAAGCCACTGGCCATGTGAGGCCAGCAGTTCTGTCCCACTAAGGGCAGGTGGAAGGGTGCAGCGTGCCAGGGAGAAGAGCGCAGATGACCAGGCCTGCTCATGTCTGCTTCACCACGGCCTAGGGGTAATTTACCCCTCAAAAGAGAGTTTACTCCACCCTTACCCACAACAGCCCCATGAGGCCTCGTCCCAGGGGAGGAGCTCAAGCCAGGAACCCCTGTGCCAGGGATCATGGGAAAGGACATGAAGTAGAGGGGCTCTGTGTCCGAGTTAGCCTCCACAATCTGGAGCACGCCTGTCAACAAGATCTCCTACAGATGATGAAAGAAAATATTTCTGTGAAGGGTGTTTGCCTGGTTTGCACAATTTGATTCACCATTCCTGTTTCACAAAACAATCCACGCTGACATAATCCATAATGCAACCCACTGACAGGTTTCGTGAAATTTATACACTGATGGTGCCCGTCTCTGTTGTCTGGTACAATGAGAGTGAACTAACACTGTCATAAGTCCTGAAAAAGAGACTCTTGGTGCATCCCAATTCACATACTGTCTGTCCTAAATAGTATACGTATAAATGAGTAGTCCAAAGATACCCAGATGGTCTACTTTTCCAGTTAGAATTCGAAGTGAAGATCCGTGCACACTTTCACAGCTAATATTGCGCGTTGGACGAGGATTCAATTAGAACTACAAACTCGAATAGAAAGTGTTTAAAAACTACAAACATGGCGGATGTGTGAGACAGACAGTTAAGCAGAACAGTTTAGAGGGGTTTGAGTGATTAATAATCAGTATCAAATCTGATGAAAAGATATTTATTCAATGTTATCCACATTATATTTCATTTGCAACAGCATTGTGAACTTTTATAAAGACGCATTTGGTCATTAACTTTTAAATGCATCATTATGTAAACATGAGGAGAGTTCTCTGGATGAAAGACCCATGACTGGCACATCAACGTGCGACTACTTTTCTCTCCGAAAAGGTAAGAAATTAAATTAAATTGAATGGATTTTGACTGTGACAAGATGATTGATAGGGCAGTTTAAACAGTTACAGGTTGCACATAACTAAGCGACAGAGTTGTCCGTTAAAGACGCAGTTATGTCAAAGCTTGCCTACTCTTCTGCTACACACTCAAAAGTATGTACTTTTTCATCACATAAACAGTACATACTTTTAGGGCATAGTATAAGTAGGTGAATTGGGACGCAGCAAATGACTCCCTGTGGACCTTCATTAACATGGTGGTGGGAAAAGCGCATTTCACAGGGCAGTTAGCAATACTTCATGGAGGGCATACAGTAGCTTCCAGAAAAAGAGCCTGAAAATATAATGACTAGAAACAGTTAAGCATAATCAAGAAAATACACTTTATATTACTTGGCCTTAACTACCATGTACTTACATTTAAAATGAATCATTTAAAGGATTAGTTCACTTTACAAATAAAATTTTCCTGGTAATTTACTCACCCCCATGTCATCCAAGATGTCCATGTCCTTCTTTCTTCAGTCGAAAAGAAATTAAGGTTTTTGATGAAAACATTCCAGGATTATTCTCCTCATAGTGGACTTCAATGACCTCCAAACGGTTGAAGGTCAAAATTACAGTTTCAGTGCAGCTTCAAAGGGCTTTAAACGATACCAGACGAGGAATAAGAGTCTTAACTAGCGAAACGATCGGTCATTTAAAAAAAATTTTTTTTAAATGTATATGCTTTATATAAACAAATGATCACCTTCCAAGTGCTTCCGCTTTCCGCATTCGTCAAAAAGCTTACGCTGTATGTCCTACGCCTTTCCTATTCAACTTACGGAACGAACGCAGCGCCAGTCACATTATTTCCGTATGTAGAATAGGAAAGGCGTAGGACATACAGCGTAAGCGTTTGGAAGAATGCGGCAAGCGGAAGTACATACAAGGAGATCATTTATTTATATAAAGCATATACATTTACATTTTTTTTTTTTAAATGACCGATCGTTTCGCTAGATATTACCCTTATTTAATAAGACCCTTATTCCTCATATGGTATCGATAAAGCTCTTTGAAGCTGCACTGAAACTGTAATTTTGACCTTCAACCATTTGGAGGCCATTGAAGTCCACTATAAGGAGAAAAATCCTGGAATGTTTTCATCTAAAACCTTCATATCTTTTCGACTGAAGAAAGAAGGACATGGACATCTTGGATGACATTGGGGTGAGTAAATTATCAGGAACATTTTATATGAAAGTGAACTAATCCTTTAATACAATGCACTTATTGTGTACATACATGTTTTTACATTGAACTTATATATTTTTTAAAATACCTGCATGTAACTACATCTGTAATTAATTTCTGTAATTACATTTATAATTACACTGTTGACCCATCCCTTACACTTAACCCACCCTTAAATCTACCCATACTACCAAACCTGTCCGTTACCTTACCCGTATCCACCTCAATAGCAGCAAAAGTGTTTTGCAATACAATATGAACACAATAAGTACACTGTACTTATTTTTTAATGCAAGTCAAATACAGGATCAAATACAGTATGATAAATGTTGAATTTTCAACATATGCAGACGAGTTTTCCAACAACCAACTAGGTAATTATTGGAATAACTTTTCTGGAACTTTATATCTAGATCTATTATTTCCTTTCTTTCTATTTTAGCGAAGTTTGAAAACTTAAAAAAAAAAACTGTTTAAAAATGATTTGAACAATGTAAGGCTGAACACCGTCGTCATTTTGGCTGCGTGAGATTCTCCAGGTTTGTTGTTGTTGAGCAACCGAAGCGTGAGCTGTTAAAGCTCCGTCCTCTTCTGGAAAGGGGGCGGGGAGCAGCAGCTCATTTGCATTTAAAGGGACACACACAAAAGCAGCGTGTTTTTGCTCACACCCAAATAGAGGCAAATTTGACAAGCGATAATAAATGATCTGTGGAGTATTTTGAGCTGAAACTTCACAGACACATTCTGGAGACACCAGAGACTTATATTACATCTTGTAAAATGGGCATTATAGGTCTCCTTTAATAGCTGTCTACACAATAAAAGCAGGATGCTCCACTTGTTTACACTTCAAGTGTACAATGATGTACACTTGAAGTGCTCACAGTAAAGACACAGTGTGACCTTGACAGCAAGGAAAAACGGATTTGAAATTATTCAAGGATTCATTATGATGCACTAGTCATTAGTCAGTCTGACAACCCACTGACCAGACGATTTTAAAACTATGTAGTTTCGCACATCCTTAGGACATACACACATACATTATTGGAGAGCAATCCTCAGCAAAGCATCAATGTGTTCTGCATCTTTAACCTACAGTATGTAGAAACTGCATAAAATATAAATTAGGGTGTAATAGATGTGAGACAATAGGAAAAGAGGTGCTCAAAAGTAAAGGACTGGCAATCACAAAAAAACAGCAAGATAATTAATGTAGAATGGCTGATTCATATCAGCATTGCCAAACTAAAGATTGGCATTACTAAAAGCGTATTCTGCAACAGCATGCCCACTTTCTGACACTGTGTTAAAAATAAACTTGTTTACAGGATGCTTGATCACACTGATCACATTTGCATTGTGTAGTTTCAAAGCTTTTCCTTTTCTGTGGAAAAGGGAACTGAAAAGGTTGATACAAAGTTGTGTATCAGCTCATTTTGGCCTCATTTAAATGTAGGTTGCACTTACAGTGGGCGGAGTCTTCTCAAGGAAGAGGCGGGTCAACAGGGCGAGTTCCTCCGCTGTGATACTGTCACTCAACATGGCAACGAGCAGCTCCATCAGTATTGTCTGGCACTCTAAAGGGTACAACAGGCCATGGAGAAATTATAATTATGTTTAAGATTAGAATGATTACCAACAAATATACTCAATAATGGGAATTTGGTTTGTAAGAAATATAAACCTTTATAGGAGGCATCTGATTGGCTGAGAATATTCTGAAATCCAGACAGAATGGCTTTCACACCACCCTGACATGAGAAAAAGAGCATGATGGATCACATTTCTTAATAAATACAGTAAAGATGATTTAATCCAGCTGGTCAGAGTATTCAAACATATCAATATTTTGACAGTGAGCTTCACTCCTCAGAAAATCATTATTGACAATGGGATAAAGTGAAAATAAATTAAATCTCAAATTCTAAATAAATCTTGTAAATATTTCTCCATCATAAATCCTGAAGAATTGTCAAAAATGTAGCTTCAAAGTTTTTTCTTTTTTTACAACCAAAATAACAACAACAACAACAACAAAAAATCTAAAATTGCTAAAAGGTTTGCAAAAGGTCATCTTGTTCCTGCTACATAGGTTCGTAGGTGTTGTCTTTGGTTTCAAGTATACTCTTTCAACTAGTTACTTGGAACAAAAAACTTTCTACCAAACAAAGGTAAGTTACTTAGACAAAAGCAGAAGGTCTTCTGGAATAAGATATGTCACTGTGTAACATCAATATCTCGTATACATAAATAAATCAGTTTGGCATCAGATAAAAGTCTGACCTGCTGGTAGAGCAGCGCTGCATTGTTGTGGTGGCCTTTCACGGCTCCTAACAGGCTCTGCAACACGTGGCCCAAAACCTCCAGGTCTGGAGAGCCACTGGCTAACAGCTGCAGCTCCATCAAGCAGATCTCCGGAAACAGCAGACGGCCGTGGACGGAGCCCTGAGGCACTCCTGCCATTGCCAACGTACATTCCCCCAACGAGACTCCAGCCTCCACCTTTATCCCTGTCACAGCAAGAAAAGACAGAACACTGACTACAAACAACGCAGCAATAATAAAATAATAATTGGTGGTGGTGCAAGAGTACAAACAGAAGAGCTAAAGGACAAGTACTGTGTGTACCAGAGGCAGCTCACAGCGCACTCAGAGCTCTAGCCCAGTAAAGATGAATTAAGCTGATGGAGGTGCCACGCACTGGAGAACCCGCATGATTTAGCTGTGAACTCCCCTGCAGCTCGTACGCAAGCTCTGGGTGCTTTTCATTAATGAAGTTCTGCCTCTCACACACAAACACACACACACACACGGAGCACTAACTCACAGACATTCACACACACATACATAGATAGACAGATATATAGAAAGACAGAATGAACGATAGCTAGATAGATAGCTAGATAGATAGACAGACAGACAACGACGGACGGACAGATAGATAAAATGACTAAAAAAAAATGGATGGATGGATGGACAGATTGTCATTGACAGACAAACAGATAGACAGAGAGAGACAGACAGACATATAGAGATTGGACGATAGATAGAGAGATAAATAGAACGATAAATAAATAGATACATAGATAAATAAAATGACGGACAGACAGACAGACAGACATATAGATAGATAGATGGACAGACAGACAGACATATAGATAGATAGATAGATAGATAGATAGATAGATAGATAGATAGATAGATAGATAGATAGATAGATAGATAGATAGATAGATAGATAAAATGACGGACAGACAGACAGATAGACAGATAGATAGATAGATAGATAAATAGATAGATAAAAAGATAGATAAATAGATAGATAAATAGATAGATAGATTAAATGACAGAGATAGATGGATGGATGGATGGATGGATTTACAGGCATATAAACATAGATCTTTCTATCTATGTTTATATGTCTGTAAATCCATCCATCAATCCAGAGATAGACAGACAGAGAGATTGAACGATAGATAGATAGAAAGATAGAATGATAGATAGAGAGATAGAACAATAGATAAATAGATAAATAAAATGACGAACAGATGGACGGACAGACAGACAGACAGATGTCTAAAAGATGTCTTCCTTAACAGAAAAGATGAGAAGCTGAAACCAAACTCAAGTACCTAGACCACATTCAGTTCACTTCCACTTTCCCACACACAGTCTGACAACAAACTCACACATTTCAAGCTTTGTCTTCAATTCCCTTCTTTATAAATGATATCAACTACAGGCCCTTATGAGAAGGTGAGTGAACTTACAAAATCATGCACGAATCTGTGCAATGATCGGTCAAAAGCTGCAGTCACAAGACACAGCTCAACACGGCTTCTTACATCATAGCCGAAGGAAACAATGACACCATTCTCAGGGCGAGAGAGCCAACAACACTACATGTGACTGGGGAACAGGATCACATACCGCTTGACCAGACGTTCACTCAGCCTACCTGATGCTAACCGGCTGATACCGGCTACCACATTCCAGATCCTTCGCAAATAAATTCCTCCTGCTATCAGTGACTAAGGACTTCTCAGCCTTGCTAACTGCGATGTTAACTATTTTTCAAGTTCAAAACATAATGTAATGAGCCTTTACAGCCAATAAAACTACACATGCAAGATACTTATGGCTCTAGATAATACGTACTTACACTCCTCTCTAGCACATTTACATTTTACAGTCAAAAACAAGTGACATCTTGTCAGTTTGACACAAATGACCAGCAGACTCTCATGTAAGTATGAAGGGGGCGGTACTACCTTCCTCCTGACGGGTGGAGTCTTCGGGGTTACTTTCACTGTCTGCGTCATAGCCTTCCTCTTCTCCCAAGGGTGGAACACCACTCACCTGAGCTTCATCCACCTCCTCAGACAGATCACCTGCTGGAGGTGCCGCCTCCCCGCTGACTGGAGACTTCTGCACGGAGAGGGAGAGAAAGATCATAACTAGATGGAGAGATT
>RJVU01071502.1:8819997-8860661 GCA_003731715.1 Anabarilius grahami
TAATAATTACTAATATTTTATTAATATGGTTACACTTTAAAAAATATATTAAATTTTTAATCAATATGTAGTGCCAAATTTAGGAACCAAGTACAGTAAGTAACCAAATACATGTGACATTATCAGGTAATTGTGGCATTCAAGTTTTGTGAGGACATTCAAAGCCTATGCTGAGATCATTTCATTAGCACTTTCGTTATGGTTTTTCTGAAGCACTGTGTAAGATGGATGACAGAAGAACTGAAGATGGTTTTTGACTGAAGAACGAGCCAAATCTTTTTTGAAGATTGTACAACATTTGTACGAGTAGTGAAACATTGTATGCAAATCTGTTCAAAACACTGCATCGCAATGACACCCCTCACGTGTCAACCTAATACTCCAAACTACTGCAAAGACACAATTTAACATTCGGTAATAAAAACTTCAGACATTTAGAAGGACACTATCTTGTTGGTAAATAAATAAATAAATAATTAAAAAGACTGTGTGTTCAAGCATCAAAGTTAGCAAGAAAAGTCCAAAATAACTCTCTCCTACACAAAGTAACCACTTCTAAATTTTAGTGCTTTCATTTCCCTCCAGTGCATCTTTAAATATCAGAAGTTAAAAAACAGTAGTGAAACAGATTAAAGCAAATCAGGCAGCGCAGCAGACTCTTACCTTCTAGAAAATTAGCTCTTTTCAGAATAAAGTAATAAAGTAAACAATCCTTATAACATTGCTTCTGGTGATGTCTTTGTTAGAGAGACAAAGTTTGTGATTTCAGAAAGCTGGTAAAAAAAAAAAGAAAAAGAATATATGATTTTGGTCACAGGACCACATCAGCTGACCATTTCCACATAAAATATAGCCCCCATGTGCCCCACGGTGCTCAATCACAAAAAGGCTCCTTATCCGTTTATGTTTGGCCAAGGGTCATTTTATTTCAGAAAGCGGATTTACTTATTAAAAAACTCGAGTGCCAAAACAAATCTTTCTGAAGTCTAAATGATAAAGTTTTACTTGGGAATTACTCGGTGATGTGTTCCACTACAGACAAAACTGTTGAAAAGAAAATCCCTCAATCTTTCTAAGATCATGCAATTGAGAGGATTTACTGAGGCCAATTATATAAATCTTGCAAAAGTTTGTCATAAAAAACAGAAATCAGAAAAACAGACTTTTTTTTTTTTTACAGGCATACAAATAAAAATAACTTAAAGGTGCCCTAGAAAGTTTTTTCACAAGATGTAATATAAGTCTAAGGTGTCCCCTGAATGTGTCTATGAAGTTTCAGCTCAAAATACCCCATAGATTTTTTTTATTAATTTTTTTAACTACCTATTTTCGGGCATCATTAAATATGCGCAGATTCAGGCTGCTTCCCCTTTAAATCGTCGCGTTCCCCGCCCCCGAGCTCTCGACTCTAATACACTGCATAAACAAAGTTCACACAGCTAATATAACCCTCAAAATGGATCTTTACAAAGTGTTCGTCATGCATGCTGCATGCATACATCGGATCATGTAAGTATAGTATTTATTTGGATGTTTACATTTGATTCTGAATGAATTTGAGGCTGTGCTCCGTGGCTAAAGGGCTAACGCTACACTGTTGGAGAGATTTATAAAGAATGAAGTTTATGAAGTGTTTATGAATTATACAGACTGCAAGTGTTTAATGACGAGGAATAAGAGTCTTATCTAGCGAAACGATCAGTCATTTTCGAAAAAAATGCAACTGTATATGCTTTATATAAACAAACGTTCGCCTTTTAAGTGCCTTCGCCAAAACCACATTTCCGTATTCTCCAAAAAGCTTACGCTGTATGTCCTACGCCTTCCCTATTCTACTTACGGAGCAAACGCAGGGCCAGTTACATTTTTTCCGTAAGTAGAATAGGGAAGTTGTAGGACATACAGCGTAAACTTTTTGGAGAATACGGAAATGCGGTTTTGGCAGAGGCACTTAAAAGGTGAACATTTGTTTATATAAAGCATATACAGTTGTATTTTTTTCAAAAATGACCGATCGTTTCGCTAAATAAGACCCTTATTCCTCGTCTGGTATCGTTTAAAACCCTTTGAAGCTGCACTGAAACTGTAATTTTGACCTTCAACCGTTTGGAGGCCATTGGAGGCGTATTCTCTTCCATGATTATTATATAAGGAGAATAATCATGGAATGTTTTCATCAAAAACCTTAATTTCTTTTCCACTGAAGAAAGAAAGACATGAACATCTTGGATGACATGGGGGTGATTAAATTATCAGGAAAATTTTATTTAAAAGTGGACTAATCCTTTAAGACTAAGAGAAAGCTTATTCATATTTATTTATACATTTTTATTTCTATGATCAATTTGTGGAAAGGAGTTCAGTTAGGAGGTAAAAAGTTGTAGAAGCTCATAAATCATGTACAGTAAGGTCTGAAGAGACTCATATGAAATCATACAGGAGAGAAGCCAGTCAGTTGAGTTAGTGGCAAAACCTTTTACAGTGCTTGAGTATTGTTGTCTTTTACTGCATATGATAATTAATTGTCAGAAAATAGAACTGAAATTACATTGATTACAAGATGATTAGTTAAAACATTTCAAATGCACCTGCAGACTATTTTTCTAGACATGCATTTCATCATTGAGGATTTCTTAAAAATACTGTAAAAATCTTGTCTCGTCTCGTGAGCTAACTGTCTCGTCACAACCCTATTAAACTAGCAACCAAATTACCTTGTCAGGTTTCTCCTCGATGACATCTGGACTGCAGAACATCTCAGCCAGAGCCACACGTAGTAAGGAATCAAACAGAGGAACTGCCAGTTCAGAATTCACAACTCCAGATCGAGAGAGCAGATCCCTGACCTCACACAGGGTCTCATCCACAGACTGCAGCTATGGGATAGAGCACGGAAAAATTACACTCATAGAGAATAAAGACATTGTCACTCACTTCAAAATGTAAATAAATAGCTCTGTTCCAAAACCTAGTTTGCATACGTAGATACTACCTGTATTTTAAGGCATTAAGACACAATCCTGATGCAACATCACATTTATAACTTATAAAGAAGGTAAATCGCAGAACGCAGTGCAATGAGCTCAGTGAAAAGAAAAATCATGATGTTTTGGATTTTGTTCAATCTAATAAATCTGATTATGGTGCCTGTATTTTGTATAGATTTGTATGCTTATTAAGCCTAAAAGTGTACTTTTTAGTTTTTAAGCATACAACAGACCCTGTTTACACCTGATATTAAGATGCGTTTTGGTCGACTGGATCACAAGTAGACGAGAGAGACACCCGTTTACACCAAGAGTTTTAATCCATTTCTTTTGTCCACTTTCAAACACTTCTGTCCTGATTTCTTCGAGGGGAGAGTCTATGGGCGGGTAAATGTATGGGCTTTTCAGATCTTTCAATCAAATGGATGAAATAAGCACACGCAATTTACATATGAACGCACCCGGAGAAGACGGAAAAACATAGGGAGAGCATCAGCTTTCATTTCTGCTCTGACAGTTGCAAGGCCGAACACTGAGAGTGTGTGTTAGAAATCAGGAATGGTCAGAGAACATTGTGCTTGGTACATTATTTGTCTTCAAACCAAACTTGGCTCTCCAGCCAACACAGTTTAAATCCCGTCTGGCTAGCGCACTTCTCATAATGTTCACGCGTTAGGTCAGTAGGCGGTCTTTTGTGGCTGTTCGAATGCATTCGACTACATGAGCGTATACACTACGAAAGCAATCCGGTCGACTACCTCTTGAAGTGGTCAAAAGTGGACAAGCTCAAAACGTTTTAGACCCCATTTACACCTGTATTTAGCATCATGATTAAAAATAGAAACTTAAATAAAAAACAAAAGCTATTAAATGTCGTATTATCCTTAAAATATGAAAATTACGGGTAATAATAGATTATGACAGAAATGACGGACAATGAGAAAGTCTAAATGTAACCACTGCAGTTTAAACAAGACATTATTTATCGCTGATAACTTCTGGAGAGAAATAGCGCAGACACTGGACAAGTATGAAACTTTCAAGTGCGCATGTGTTGAGTGCTTGTGTTCATACACATTTCAAATGGTGCATACATTTAAAGACTCTGTATTCAGCTGTATGAATACACTAGGAATTCAAGTCAAAGCTGAAGTATACTTTGGGCTTTAGGGTATTAAGTTGTTAGCTTAGCAACATGTTAATAACACACTTCTGAAATCAACTGTCAAGTCTCCAAAGCAAGTCGTGCACAAATGACTCATTCTCATGTATAACTGTGTGAACAGCCCCTTATTAGTCAGCTCACTAGGGTTTGAAACAAAGCAAGTATGCACGTCTACTGTACCTGAAAGGAAAGGTCTGGTTCAAGTCTCTGTAGGGCTGAATTGGCACTGTGGAGGCAGATAGCCAAAAGAGCCTCCAGCAGTCGGATACTCTGGAGCGGCCATTCCTCTTCAAGCCTGTGCGTTGGGTCACTTAACTTGCTTTCGACCTGAGAGGGGCTGAGAGTGTCACTTAGTTCATGTTGTTCCGCTGTACCTGCAGGTATATTGTCAAATTGCCCTGTTAGAGCTTGAGTGGGAGAGTCTACTTGAGATGGACTGCTTTTGCCTTTACTCTCCCTCTTTTTCTTAAGTTTGCAGTCTTTGTTTTTAGATGTGAGTTTCTGGATGACCATCGTCATTAGACGTGAACAGACATCTAGACCTCCTAGTCTGAAGAACTGCCTCTGGAACACTGGACTGGCCATGTACACCCAACGACATACTGACCAAACATCGGCAGCCCTCCTTACCTGCTCTTTAGAGGGAAGGGCCACATTGTCTGGGGAAAGGCAAGGTAGGCGCCCACCCAATGGTTCACTAGCTGTACTATCATATCCTGAAGTGTCTTCAGAGTCATTCGCAGAGTCTCTGTCAGAGTCTGCCTCCTTGCTCACGCATAGGAAGGCAACGCACAGAAAAAGGTTGATCGTGTTCAAATGTGCCTCACCCCGGTTTTGTCCTACTGCAGAAAATGCACCTGTTCCACTTTTACCCTTTGGGTGAGGGCATGCCTCTTTCAAGCCTTCGTAAAACTTAGTGAGGCTCTGGGGGCCGTCACCAGTCCCACGTGAACTCAGTTCCTCGAAAAGTCCAAGGACAGCTTCCCTCTCCTGAGCTTCTGCTCTTTCTAGCTCATGCACGGCAGATTCTGTGTGATGGTGCCACGCATTCAAGATAAGCGTCTCAAACACTTTTAGCACCCACGGACGAGTGCAGTCCAAGTAGATTAACTCTGTGACCTGGTTCAGCCCATTACAACTCAGGAACAGGTCGCGTATCACCCGGCTGAGTTGGAACACAACATCAGAAGTTATACATTCAGTAAACACATTGGAATCAGTTTATTTTAAAGGCGGATTTAAAGAACCTAAACAACAGTGAATAAGAGGAAGAAAAAGAAAGAGAGGAAATACAGCCATACCTTGACTTTAGCAGAGCAGGCAGAGTCTGAAGATAAACCAGCAGAACCTCAACTGGGAGGCAATGGGAATGGTAGCTGCAGACCTGGCTACATGTAGTTGACACACCAAGTTGCTGGGCATGATGGCTAAGTTCCACACCTCGCTGTAGCACAGGGTTAAAAATATGAGTGTAGAGTTGCCACTGCACTACTGCGTTGCCTCGCAAAGTCAGCTGGCATATATGACTGGCAATCTGTTGACTTAAATGCCGGTCTTCTCCAAACACAAGCTCCTGATAGGCCTCTAAAGCATCCCACTTCCATAGCATGTCTTCAGCTCCTCCACTGGGCAGGATACCTTGGAAACGATAAGATGGAGATGGGGATGTGGATAAGTTCAATTCCTTCCTAGGTCCATAGCCCTGTAGAGTCTCATCCAGCCCAGTTAACAGGCTGCTATCCAAAGTGCAGATGTTGCAGGAGGCAAGCTTGGCCTTTTCAGAGGGCTGACCACCACCAAGCTGTTCTAAGACAAGTCTACTAAGGACACTCAAAACATGGGATTGGTAGCTCCGCAGTCCTGGAGCCTGAAATGCTTGGAGCATGGGTCCTATTACGGATCTTGGATCCATGCAGCAACAGATGCCAACAGCTTGCACTCCAGCCAGCACCTGCAACACGGCAGGACCTGAGGGTGAGAGGCGTTGAAAAAGACGCAAACACTGGTGGGCGCAAGCCGCAAGGCAACAACAGCGGTCAGGGTACCGCACTTCTCCGTCATGACCCTCGGAGTCCTCCTCAAAAGGATTACGTCGAGATGCCTGCTTGAAAGCGGAAACCGGCAGTCCTGAGAGGTCACGATGATGGTGCAAAAAGTGGGAGTATTCGCAGCGACGGTGTCGACGACGTGCACAAACAGATTGGTGTAGCTGCTCCGACTTGGCCCTCTTGACGGCATTGATTATCTTAAGTACATCGGCTATCAGGCAACGAAGGCGCTCTGATGCCTCATTGCCGACTTCTGAATCTCGAGCTTCTGCTAAGGCCTCAAGGCGCAGAGCTGTTGCCTCGAAGAGCTCCAAGCCACGGTGTTGCACAAATTCATGAACTAATTCAAGAGACTGACTGAAAAAGAAAGGGTTGGAAGCAGAGGCTTGCAAGCAGCCCAGTAGTAGCTGTAGGACACCCTCCAAGAGTTCTGGCAGTAGCAAGGCCCGATGACGGAACCTTGAAAAGGAAAAATCTTCCTGTATCTCTTGCAGAGTCTTCTTTGGCCTTGGAGCAAAAGGGTCGGCTTGCCTTTCTAAACAGGTACGAATCTTTAAAGTTGCTCTGAGTAGGTCAGTCAAGCTTCGACGCAGATTATCAGGCAGTGTCTCATTTTGACCCACATCTACAAACATCAAGTGCAGAATGGTGCGTAAAAGCATTCTTTGAACAAGTGCAATTGGCTCCTCAGTCCAGCCTCCAGCTAGCTCATCGATCCCACCTCCACCACCGGGACCACAGCAGTCACCAAACTCTGTAAGTATCTCTGTGAGCGTGGGAACAACACTGACTGCCAAGCCTGGGTTATGATTGATGGTCATGTCAAATTTGCAGACCTTTTCCAGAAGGGAAAGCAGAACATGGCAAAGGTCAAAAGGAGAGTTCTCCATTCGGTTGAAGATGGAGAGAGTTGTTGGGTCTGTTAGCATGTTAGGATCCAGTGTGTGAGATCCAAATAGTCTCATGTGAGGTTGGGATGGCTCAATGGTGCTCATGGTATCGGGAGTGGGATGTTGCAATGCTGGTTGTGATGGATTGTTGGATTGGTGAAGCTGGCAACTAACACGAATGGCCGAACTGTGGAATCTGCGATGCTTGCTCCCAGTGTTTGCGGTTTTATCATCCGAGTTGGCTTCAGAATCTGACGTGGAAAGCTGAGATTTGCGTGCATCCCTTACAGAGTATCGCTGAGCTGTTCTGCATGAACGGCGTGACTTCCAGGAGCCAGATAAACGCTTCCCAGAGTTCTGCACATCACATCTATCTTGCCCTGCCTTCTGAGGGATGGTCCTTCCCTCTTGGCATAGAAACACCTTCAGTAGTGAAGGCAGGGTGAAATCTAAGATTTAAAAAAGCAGAGTATTAAATGAAGAGGTTTAAACTCTGTTTATGACTGTCTTAACTAGAAACAACCAGTTAACCTGGCTGCATTAGTGCAAGTCATGATGACCTCCAGAGGTCGGTTTACATCACAATTATGGGAACTAATAACTCAACAATGTGGAAAGCAGCTGCTAGAAAAGATTAGCATGCCTGCACTAAATACCATAGGTCTCAAGCTCAATGAAAAGTCTTATCCTTTCCATCATCCTTTAACTGTACTGTTTCATAATTAAAGCCATCTCATGGTTTCACTTGTTGTTCATGCAGGCAGCTACTTAACAATTCATGGCGTCCTCACAAGATCACTGCCATCATATGCTTTATAAAACATCTCATGTAGAAGTATATCAAATTTCCAAATTAATACAATGCCAGGATGTCACTTAATATTAACACATAATTATTTAATTCAAGGTGGGTTACAGTATACCTCTAGCGCATTCTCAAAATTAAGATTGTTAACATTATGCATTATTAAAGAGCTTTATAGTGACTCTCACCTGGGGCTTTCTCCTCCTGAACGGGAATCTTCCAGACCAGAGGTAGCAGAGACAACAAGAGTGTAAGCAGCTCTTCCCGACAGGTCAACTCCTAAGTAAAAGGTTTGAGAGGTTAATTCTGAATTCTTCACTCTGTCCCTGCAAATCCAATCAAAAACAGTCTCCTAGTGTTGATGGCCACCTAGAAGCAGATTACTTTTCTCACTTCTGCTTCATAGTAACAAGCCTCTCTTGGCAAGCTAGTCTCCAGCGCTGTGCAAATTACAGACAACAAAAACTGTATCTGAAGGTTTTCTTCCAATGGCTTCGGTAAAATACAGGTTTGCTGGACATGAGGTATGACAGCAAGCCTGTAAATACTGGCTCCACCCTCAGCAAGTTAGCATTCCTCACAAGGAGAAGAGAAAGCACTCTGACACGTGTGAATTAAAAGCAAATACAAGGGGCTGCCTGCCACAGAACTGTGTGACCCCAGGTAAACAAGCATCTGGCAACATACTCATAAGGTAATTAGCAAAGTGGCTAGGGAGCCATATTGACCCACTACTATGCAAACACACAAGCGATTGATGTTGTGTTGAGAGATAGTTAAGCAGTGCCGAGTTCAGAGAAAAGGCCCGTGTCTTGTGAGTAAGAACCACTCCAGACATGATTCATTAGAACTCTCACTTCAAAGAGAGAGAATGAAGGAGAGGGTGGTAGAGAGGGGCTTGAAGAAAAACATGGGATCAAATATACCTGTCATTTTCTTCGACATAATGGCAAAAATTCTGCTCATAGATTAACAGATAATAACTTTGACTCATTCATCAGTTTAAAAAATTTGAAGACCATTTAAATGTTAAGCGCTTAAGCAAAAACAAAAATTTCACATTTCTTAAGAAAACTAGCTCTGTTTACTTCTATTGTAAGTGCATTTTTGCATTTTCTGTAAACTGAGGGATGACTGAGTAGAAATTATTTACTGTGGTAATAGAATATTTATGTTAAGAAATGTCATTATTGCACTGTCTCTACATTAGTGTTATTTTAGTATCATTACGACGATTTTATTTTTTTTTATTAATATTTTGATTTAGTTTATATTTTTATATTTTATCATTTTAATAAAAAGTCCCCTTATAGTCAATATTTGTATTCCTTAAAACTCATCTTTGATCCCCAAAATGACATATTTAAACATTTCTTTCCTTGAAAATAACTTCATGCCTTAAAATGTAACTCTACACTCTTGCCTCATTTAGTATACGCGGTTCTATGAATATGCAAATTAGCCCCGCCTCCACTCACTCACACCAGCTCAGAGATCCACTCGTTGAAGATCAAACATTGACATGATTGGTCAAAAGGTAGTGTGTGACGTCAGAAACCAGCGATTTTAAACCACGTTTTTGAAACGGTCTTTGGTTCACTGCAGTTTTAAGGAAAAAATACTCAGCAATGGTGTTGACTTATGAATTTGCACATGGTTTGTCTTAAAGCAAATTAAAAACACCACACA
The DNA here is from genome assembly GCA_003731715.1 of Anabarilius grahami. Classification (NCBI taxonomy): domain Eukaryota; kingdom Metazoa; phylum Chordata; class Actinopteri; order Cypriniformes; family Xenocyprididae; genus Anabarilius; species Anabarilius grahami. Next base: position 8,829,582 of record RJVU01071502.1, read on the forward strand.
GACATATAAACAACATTAAAAACTTTTCACCACAGGGGGACTTTAAAGTTTTTGTAGTTTTGATGTGATTTTGTTTTGTTTTTTTAATTATGACTATATAGTCTTATAACCTTTATTTCAGTTTTAGTTGTAGTTATTTTAGAACATCAAGTTGAACTTGCCTTGGCAACTAGCTGAAATATGTTTAAGGTTTTCTTATATTTTATTTCAGTTAAAGTTTATTTTATTTCAAGTAACGAAAATGATAAAACTTTAATAACCCTGGTTTACTACAATAAACAAAGCTGTCTGCATTTCAAGCATGCAAAACAACATTGCTTCTAGTTTTGCTATGTCATAATGTGCTGCTCGCTCGCAGTGTCTCTACAGAGAGATGGATGTCTGTACTTAGGGCTTCACTGCTCTAAAACAATGATTTTCCAGTAGATTTACTCATGTCTGCAAGTAAAGAGCAAGAAAGAAACAGCAAGAATACATTCCCAGGGCCCATTCATTAAGCCTGCAAGCATGCCATAAAATAGATAGAAAAGATAAAACAGCATGAATGAACACAATGGTCTAATGTCAAGCTTCATAGACCATCATTTTTGTTAAATGGAACTTTTATGTATACAGAGGCAATTCATCAAAGCTCATTGAAAGTCTTATGATATAATATACATTTGGATGCATATGTCTTGGTCAATGCAAATACTAGAGTGATTTTTGTGATGTTTTTCAAAGAAGTATCTTTAAAATTTTTTGATGAAAAATACAGTAATAACAGTTATATTGTAAAATATTATTACAATTTACAATAACTGTTTCTTATTTGTAAATATTTTAAAATATAATTTATTCAGCTGAATTTTCAGCATCATTACGCCAGTCTTCAGTGTCACATGATCCTTCAGAAATCATTCTAATATGATGATTTGCTGCTCAAGAAACATTTATGATTATTATCAATGTTGAAAACAGTTGTGCTGCTTCAGATTTTTGTGGAAACCTTGATACATTATGATTCAAAAGTTTGGGGAATAGAAATTCACACTTTAATTCAACAAGGATGCATTAAATTTGACAGTAAATCATAAATTGCAAAGTGACAGTAAAGAAATTCATAATGTTACAAAAGATTTCTATCACAGTTTCCTCAAAAAAAATATTAAGCAGCAAAAACCATTATTAATAATTGAGCATCAATAATAATTGAGCAGCAAATCATCATATTAGAATGATTTCTGAAGGATCATGTGACACTGAAGACTGGAGTAATGATGCTGAAAATTCAGCTTTGAATATATAGCATTTTACTATATATTCACAATATTTTAAATTGTATTAATATTTCACAATATTCCTGTTTTTACTGTATTTTGGATCAAATAAATAAAGCAATGGTAAGCAGAAGAAACTTCTTTCAAAAACATAAAAAAATCTTAATTATACCAAACTTTTGACCGTCAATGTATGGGTCAAAATATATTAAAATGAAGCTTCTCTGACCAACCTGGTCAATGACAGAGTCCAAGGTGCTGAGGAGCAGGAATCCGCGTCCACGCACCAGATACTCTCCCAGAGCCACCATGTGACTTTCCTCCTCATCCTCCGCCCGCTGGGCCACCGCACTACACAACTGGTGCACATCCGTAAGGAACTCCCGTGCCAGGGTGTTACTGGCCCCACTCATGTCCGAGCTAATGGTGGAAAGAAAACGACAGCATGAAAATCTGTAAATCACCTGCTCGGGTGCTCAAACAATCTCAGAGCTTTGCTTTAGTTTCAGATACATTACAAAGTTCTCTTTTTGTATAAATTAACAAGAAATAAACCAAGTGAAACTGCTCTGATGGTTTCATGTTCCATAAAGTCTTTTTTTTTTTTAAATATAAATGGATTTGGGTACAAGAAAACCTGCCACTGTTTTTTTTATATTTACTCGTAATTATGCAGTCTGTCTGTCAACAGCTTTTGAACGGGAGTGCAGTTAAGATGCTGCCTATGTAGGAAGCTCACTAAGTTTGCTCAATCATTTGAATAATTCAGTTAACCATTCAAAACTCGATCAGTGAAATGTAATTTATGGTTTGAACACAGACTATGATAGGGTTTATCCTGTACTGAAAATATAAGCCTTTTTTTGTGAACGAGCATCAAAGAGCATCAAAGGTTTCTATTTACAATGTGTTTTTGCAGCGTTGAGCTTTGTAGCCAATCACAGACAGCACAAGCTCTACAGGCTTATGATTAATCCTTTAATTATAACCAACAAAGTATAAACACAATGTCAATGAGAGATTCATTGCACAGCATGGACAGTTTCACTGATTAAAACAGGAGTTTTCGCAAGAGCGCAGATTTGTGTACCTCGTCTTGGAGAGTAAATGCTAAATAACAGAATTTTTGACCTAGGAAAAACCTTGTATAACTATGTGAGGTCTGACAGGAACTACAGTGATGTTATGCAACAAGATTAGGCTTCATGGACACGGACAGCAGATCCTGTCATCAGACACGGACCCAAGCGTACTGTATCGCATCAACCAGTTATTCCATCCACCACATCAACCGCTGGACAGGATTTCAGCCGTATAACTTTACCACAGTCAGTAGAACAGTCTCAAGAAGCGAATAAATATTATTTATTTTTAAAGACTACTAAATGTTGAAATTGATAGCTTTTAGTTATAATGTAATGTTGAATGTCTATAACTGATTTAAAAAAAGAAAAAAAAAAGAAAAGAAAAATCAAATTCATAGAGACATCAGTACCAGTATTAGTATCAGTGATACTGGCCTTCATTCATTAAAATATGCCATTAAATAAATATTTAAAATATACTGTCTTTAAAGTTGTTTCTACATTAATTTGGAGAGTAACTGTGAAATATAAAAAATTAAAAATGTACAGAAATATTACAGAAAAATGTGATTAATTAGTTAATTTTTTAATATATATATATATATATACACACACACAATTTTTCCATTTAAAAATTACCAGACTTTTTCATACTCAAATTTCCAAACCTCTCTGTAGATTTTTCAGACCATATTTAATATAAATAAATCAATCATGCAGCATTATATTTGGTATATAGTACAATCATCTAATTATTTTCTCAAGTTTTTTTCCCCCATTGGTTTTCTCTAACACGAGCTTACATGATGAGAAGAACCTAAAATAACCTGCAAGTATTCACCTCTGACACATCGGTTTGGTGCTGTAATCGTGGTTTGATGTTGCACAACCACCAAACAGCAAAGTACAGTCTGAATTAAATAATCATTTGCAACTTTATCTGTTGCTGGTTTGAGCAGCACACGCGCATCCGTTTAGTGACGTTTAAAAGAGACTCGCTTACAAGTAAGGACAAACAGTTTTGCAACAATCTCGAAATGATCACTAAACTTTTGCCATGAATCCACTCCATTTGCATGATAAATTTATGCTTAGAAATTCTTCATTTTTTTATTTTTGAAAACAGTCTGGAAACAATTTTTTTTCCATACACACTTTTTTTTCATACTTTTCCAGACCTTATATATACCGCCCACCCCTAAAAACACATGCTCTGTGTTACACAGTACTCAAATACACAATTTAGCATTTTAAAATGATTTACATCACAGCGGCTCTACCACACCCACCATAAACACACCCAGATGGTGCATTAAAGACACGCCTCTTTAAATCCACAGTACCCAGAAACACACAGTATTCTTGCCAACCTACCTCCTATAACCAGCCTGCAGTGGAATTCAAAATCTCCACCATCGTCCGCAGCATTTCAGCCACATATTCCACTCATGGTCGTAGTAAACTAAGCCGCAAGAGTCAAGCCTGCGTTCGCATGCCTCCATGCTTCACTAATGACTGAATTTTCTGTCCTGCTCTGTAAATTCCATTAAATTGGAATTTCAGATGGAAGCTTTCCAGATTTTGAGTTGATCAGTGCATCACATGAAAGCATGTGATGTCACATGTCCGTACAGGGGCAGGCTGGGAAGCAAACTTCTGGTCAGGCCCGGGGGTGACTTGGAGTAATTAGATTTAGTTGTAAAGCTTAGATGGTGAACCTGCCATTTGTCAGACGCTGAAACAATCCTATTACTTAACCCTCTCCAATAGAACATGGAAAAGGAAAGAAGATATTTTGAAGAATGTTGGGGTTCAAAAGACACCGTATAGACAAAAAAACAAAAACAAACATTTTTCAAAATATCTTTGTTTGTGTTTAACAGAAGAAAGCAAATCATATGGCTTTGGAATAGGTTTGGTATACAATCCCATTAAGATACCTTTACAATAAGGTTAACCATTAGGTTAATGCATTAACCAACACTAGCCATGTTCTTTACATCCACTTATTTTTATGCGAATTTAGGTATATCGCATAAAAAAAATAAAAAAAACCCTGGATGGAAATGCCAAGGTGTGCATAAATTCTAAAAAAACTTGAGTGCTCAGCTGAGTCAGATAATTTTAGTATCCGATAAGAAGCATAAACTACAATGGAAACACATTACCAAATAAATCCCTCGATGCGCAACAAAAAACTCAGGTGACTGCCTCAGCAGGGGATGTGATTGATAACTGGACTAACCAGTGGATCAGGTTCATTGCACAGCATCTCAAATATTGTTTTCGTTATTCTGAAATGCCTGAGCCAAAGTCTGTCATCACAATGATTTGGTTTAATTTCCTACCAGAAGCGTCTCACATGATTGCATTCCCAAACACCAGCATCCGAACGGAAGAAAACACGATGTTAATTGTGTTTCGTCTGCATGCTCTGAGATGCAAGCCATTTATGATCGAGGAAAAGAAAGCCACAGTAGCTTCCCCAACTGCAGCAACTTCCATTTTCATTACTGATATTTTGCGCCAGTTTCCCAGGAAGTGATGTTTTTGTTTTCTGTATAGCACATAAGATGCAAATGTTTTATGTGAAATTCCAATTTTGCAATTCATTTGTTGCACTTTGTTAATAAAATTACAACGGTTCATAGTAAGTTCATGTTAGCTCAGGTCCATTAATATTAACAGATACAACTTTTTTTATTTTAATAGTGTATACATAAATGTTGAACTAAGATTAACAAATGTTTTAGAAGTATTTTTCATTGTTAGCTGATGTTGACTAATGTAGCTTTCTAATGTTAACCAATGGAACCTGATTGTAAAGTGTTAATGTCTAGTCAAAAGCAAAATTAAAGGGTTAGTTCACCCAAAAATGAAAATAATGTAATTTATTACTCACCCTCATGTCGTTCCACACCCGTAAGACCTTCGTTAATCATCTGAACACAAATTAAGATATTTTTGTTGAAATCCGATGGCTCAGTGAGGCCTGCATAGCCAGCAATGACATTTCCTCTCTCAAGATCCATTAATGTACTAAAAACATATTTAAATCAGTTCATGTGAGTACAATGGCTCAATATTAATATTATAAAGCCACGAGAATATTTTTGATGTGCCAAAAAAACAAAATAAGGACTTATATAGTGATGGCCGATTTCAAAATGCTGCTTCATTAAGCTTCGGAGCGTTATGAATCAGCGTGTCGAATCAGCGGTTTTGAAATCGGCCATCACTAAATAAGTCGTTATTTTGTTTTTTTTTGGTGCACCAAAAATTTTCTCTTGAGAGAGGAAATGTCATTGCTGGCTATGCAGGCCACACTGAGCCATCGGATTTCAACAAAAATATCTTAATTTGTGTTCCGAAGATTAACGAAGGTCTTACGGGTGTGGAACGACATGAGGTTGAGTAATAAATGACATTATTTTCATTTTTGGGTGAACTAACCCTTAATTTATTTATTTATTCCCAAGTAATATTGTCATAGTGGGACAATAGAAGACAGTAGGGCTGCACAATTAATCAAATTTCTAATCGCGATAACGATTACTGATGCCACGATTTCATAATCGTTCAGAAGGCACGATTACAACAAAAAAATCCACTTGCATTATTATGCATGCTTAAGAGGTGTGTTTAGAGCATGTTACATTATGAGAGGTGAATCACGACTTCTTCAGAGTGTAAAAGATCTAAATCAGAGCCATTAAATCGAACCCAGAACAACAGGAACTACCAGTGACGTAAGTGTACGCTGATTGGTCAAACGAATGCGAAACACCACCATTTTTAAAAAGCTGTGTACACAGCCTGCATATTTACTCCACAAACTAACTCCACAAACATGGAAAACAGTGATAGATGAACCTCTCAACCTTATGCCAAGGAGAAAATCCAGCGCAACTGAGCGGAACAAGCGAAACATGATTATGTATGTCTGCTCAGCTAGCAACATTGGGCATCAACCACACGGCAAAAGCTAATACTTTTTCCATATTCTGTCTACTTTCTTTGTAACTTATAACAGTTCTATCTAATAAGGTATTAAAAAGGACTGTTAAACAGATTGTAAACTAATGAAGACGGAGAATGCGATCTCTGGCTGAGCTGTTCTCAGCGCCGTCAAAATAAATGTCACAACAACAAGTGCAGTTTACGTCACTTCAGAGTTCCTACTGGCGGTGTGAATGCAATCAGGAAAATGGCCCAAGGGGAACAGTTCTCAGGAAACCACCCTGGTGGTAAATCAGGAAGTGTATTTTCAGCTTTTTTTTATTTTTACAAAAAAAATATTGCATGCAGTTGCTTCAAACTATGGTATAAAGCTATTCAAAACAACATTCAATGTAATTGTGATAATTGTAATTAATAATCGCAGTTACAATTTCAATGGAATAATTGACACATATGATTTTTGTCATAATTGTGCAACCCTAGTAGACAGTATATTCATATAGTTTATTTGAAATATTGTTTTTGTTTGTTTATTTGCAAGATATGCCAATATGAACATCTAAGAATTTGATCTGAAATACATTTTGTGACATGTAAATACACTACACTACACACATGTAAATGCACTATACTGTGTACAGTATATATGGCAGTCCCATTTCATTATCATTATTATTGCTTTGCAAGTTAATAATAAACTCATAACTTGATATGCTGTCCCACTTTACCAGTATCTCCCTGTTCCACTTTAACAATATGCTCTGGTAAAGTGGAGCAGATGAAAAAAAAATCTTCTTTATGTCTGGAAAATAAGGAAATCAGGCAAGTTTGGGACAACATAAGAGTGAATAAATCATGCCATTTTTAATTTCTGGGTGAACTATTCCTTTAACAAAGTAATTACTTTATTATCTCGCTCAAAGCAGATAAAAGTTCTGAAAGGGTCAAAGGGTTTCATATGCAATAATCACATGCTATAAGCGAGAGTTAATGCATTCACATCAAACGGGCTGTAGCTTTGTCCAGTTCCTCTGTCTAAAGTTCCAGGAGCCGCACATGATCATGAGATAAAGATTAGGAGCTGAGAAAACACACTTAATTGAGCGCACGGCAAGTAGCCACTCGGCCAGACAAAGAAAGCCTTTGTATCGCTCGCCTCAAACGATCAGCTTCTCTCAACACAATGCTAATTAACATGAGCTCTAGATGCTGGTTGCTATGATTCTGAGTTTCAACACAAGTTTCAATGGACTTAGGGCGGATCTGTAATAGGACATTTAGATAAATTACAAAAAATACACTGATCAAGAACTGTGATCTGATTGTGCATAAAATACCTCAAAAAACTAAGCTACTGAGACCCTAAAGGGTTGTGGTGATGGGGAAGAAAAAATTACATGGCAGGGCTCTACGCTTTCTTTTTAGGAGCACCTTATTAAATGTGTCATCTTTTATGTCAAATTCATACATTTATATTTATAAATTGACTTAAGAACAAGTTACCAATCAAATAAATCACTATCAACAAAATTAATCTTTGCACTGCAGAGGTGACACAGAAGAACAAAAAGGTGGCATTTAGGTATGTTTACAGACTGTTTAATGAATAGAAATACTAAATAACTAAAATGCTACTTTAAAAATGAAACTAAACGTCACTGTCTTCACTGAATCATTCATTCAATCGATTCATTCAAATGGCTGATTCATTCAGGAACAAAGCAAGCGACTGTCTTTATGAATGGATCGTTGAATCATTTACTCACTAGATTCGTTTAAAAACGCAGATCCATTCCGAGCTAGAAATTAACTTTTTTACTTGGTAACACTGGTGATCCCAACTTCAAAAAGTTAGGAACACCAGCAAAACTTCACTTGTCTGGAAAAAATAGGATTTTTGTGTTGTAAATATAATTTATTCTAAAGCAATATTCTCATCAGTGTTCAATCAGCTTTGACATTTAAATCTGCATATTTGTGATATTTACCCCAAGGGCATTTTTTTTACCTTTATAAAAGGCTTTTTTCCCCTAATCTTATTAAATGTATGCTTCATCTTTCATTTTAAATTCTTACATTTGATCAATAAATTCAATTAGAATAATAAAATAGTATAAAAAAAAAGTTTTTACATTTTTTTTTTATATACAAATAAGAAATGCTGGAAAGAATGATACTTCTAAACATGAAACTAAACCGCCAGTAGGTGGCGGCAGCCGGCAGGTGACCGTCTTAATGAGGGAGTCATTGAGTCATTCATTCAAACGATTAATTCAAACAGATGATTCATTCAAGAACGAGGCAGTTGTTTATGAATGGGTCATTGAATCTTTGAACCAAATCATTCAGTAATGAAAATATGATGGTGTTATCATGAAATGCACTATGGTTCTGCTGTGATCTTTGTTTGAAACTATTTTCGCTGCTGAAACAGAACAAAAACTGTCAACATTGTATCTAAAATGTAAGTGATTTCATTTTAACTACTTTTAACAGTTTATTGAACTGTTGTATGAAATCAGTGGTACATTTTCAATCGCGATGTTTTAATTCAGCATATTCAGGAAAACTGTACTCTTGGTCGTGTAATGTTGCTTAACTATACAATATGTTATAAATATAAAATATGCTATAAATAAATAATATGAAATAGAGCAAAATCTGAAAATAGTGTTCCTAAAACGTACATCACTTCATGTATTAACTTCATGTTTATTCAATTATTTACATTGTGTCTGTACTCTTATTAGTTTCAACTGAGGGTGTACCCGCTAGCACCCCTGTAGAACTGGAACTGATCGGGTCAGTCGCAAACACTCATTTTCAATGGCAAATGCGATTTTATTTGGTGACGACAAAAATGCAGATACATTTCATTGAAACAATAAAGATGTTATTCAAAATCTTGCTTTTTTTGGGTGAACTATTCCTTTAAACCAGTTGTTCTCAAAATTTTGGTCACGCCCCTTTTTAAACCGGTGGCTGCAGTGAGCTCTTTTGACAGTGCCTCACAAGCTCTTGTACGTCTTCTTGCTGAAAAACAGCAGCAGAGCGGCACGTTCACAATAGCAGCTTGTGATGCCGTCCGCTGAAGAGATGCTTTTCTATGGCGAGGAACTTCTTTGCCAGGCTTTGTTTAGACAGTGACAAGTCAACGTTTGGTGCCGCTTTATAAAGTCAGCTAGCGTCAACAGCTATTCACACACTTGAACGCCGTTTTCTTTTTTCTGCTGATCTCCCGCGCCCCACCTGCAGTACCTGTGCACCCCAATCTTTGAGAACCACTGCTTTAAACGTAAGCAGTTTGTCAACTGGAAAGACACTTAAACACATAGTAATGCGGATCATCATGTAAAAGCTTACCAGAATTTGAGCGCATCCTTTCCTCTCGGGTCACTGAGGTGTTTCACACAGTGAAACGTGCACAGAAAACTCTCCAAGCACTGAAGACTGACCTGAAATCAGAGGAAAACAACATCATCAGACTGCACTGATAAACAAGATTGTTTTGAGGAAGCATTAATGTTTGTAGCACAGGACGAGTGCAGGACTAGTTTAACACTATCGGTTAGGAGTTTGATCAAACATATAACTTTGAACAATCGTAATCGTGCTGCTTGAAAGTGCCACAAAAATGGTCTGGCAAGGGAGCATTGCAATGTGAACTTTAGAAGTGCATCAAACACTTGTTTTAAATATGTCCTTTGTAGATATGTTCTACACAAATGTATGAAAATGAGACACACATTGTCTTTGGACAGTTTTTAAATCAATAAAGACTTCTCCTCCATTCACTCGGCCAGTGCGTGCGCAAAAAAATCCAAAGACGTCTCTGTTTCTCCTGCCAGCCTCCATTTACTGGAACAGACACAGAATAATCACATTACATGGAGCAACTTCCACTCACATGAGCGAGTGAGTAAGAGGCCAGACGCAGGGAAATATACTACAGCTGCTGGTGCAACTACATGACTGTGACTGTGACCCCTAAATGGGTGAATCTCGCAAAACCTGTCAAGAACTTGTCAAGGGTCATTTTTTAAATTATTTAAATTATAAAATATCAAAAATCACAGGCAGGCACATTAATTAAACTCAAGGAATGTCTGATCCTCCCAGGATTTCCATCTGTAGACGGCCACCTGACCTTTTTAACTAGTAACCGTGGGGGTTAATGCCGTCACAAGCTCGACAGCAGCTTTGACTGATCCTCCAGCTGTCAGACTCCACGCACACGTCATAGAAGCTGCTGCACCGAGAGTCAGTTGAGTGCCCTTCACTAATCCACAGCTTCCACAAAAGCGTTTGACACGGACAAAACCGGCTTCCAAAAAAATATAAAAAAATAACAGGCGACAATGGCTGACTGAAATGCTTTGCTCTCTTTAGGGTGAATCTCAAAAAAATCAGGAACACAACCAAGTCATTTATCATCCCAAAAACAAGAGAAAATGTGCAATAAAAAAACGAGTGACTCAATTTCCTTCCTTTTCAGATTCCTACAGACTAGAGCAGTTTTAACAGCTCTATACAAACAAATCACTTCCTAGTTTCAGTGTTCAGTCACCTCCAACAACCCCACAATATCACCTTCATCTAAAAAAGCTACATGACTGAGGCTGTGCCTCAAATCACATACTACCTGAACTCAATGGATGAATCTCAAAAAACTTAAAAAATAAAAAATAAATAATGGATGAATAAATGGATAAATAAAATAAATAGATGAATCTCAAAAAAATCTGTCAAGAATTTGTCATGGTTTAATAATATTTCAAGTGCATATATATTAAACCCGCAGCGCATATATTCATTTAATTGAATTGCAGCCTTTGTGAATTCACAATAGCATTATGCTGTAGTATGGGTTTTAAATGGGTTTTAAAAGAAAACGGTCTAATAATGCGATTCTTGTACGTGGAATGAGTCACTTCCTGTATTTTGTGGGTTAATCGACAAGGGTAAATTGCAAGTAAGAATTTTTTTAAATCAAGCATTCTAATCAAGGAATCATGACAGCTCTAATAATGATAATATATATAGCTGCGAGCTGCAATAATCGAGGTTCAAGAGCTTTAAGGCCTTTAAGCACATGCCTAAAAAGGTATTATTGTTTCATTTAGCAAGCATGTAACCATCTCGATCATAGATGGAAAAGACCATTTACAGTAAATACAGGCAATTTACCATAGGAAATAAATAGTTTTTAAAGCTTTTCAACAGTTATCGAGGTTGAGCCAAAAACCTAGGACTAGTTCGCCAAAGTTGGTTTTTAAATAATCTCCAATATTTAATGACTGATTCGATGGTCCTAGAGGCAAAGTTGCTCAGAATGAGGTACGATTGTTGTAGGCATGTGTGAAAAATCGCACAATACACAATCCTTTTTTTATGCATGGGAAAAACGCAAATGTGCCCCCCGGTGGCCGATTTCTTTCAAATTTCTCACAGGCCTCTAGGGACCAGCAAGTTTCGTTCCAATCGGCCTCAGTCAACATTGTCTGATAGCTGCTCAAAATTCATCGGCCGATGGCAGACATGTCCTTATAGACAATCATGGCACCTCGGACGAAGACGCTGCATGCCAATTTTCAAGTAAATCGGACTAACGGTGAAGTAGTTATAGCCATTTTCATGTTTTTTTTTCCATGTTATAGCGCCACCATGTGTCCAGTTGTCACGTCCTTTTTCATGCAGCCACAGAATGAGCTCTTACATAGGTGTGCTGAGTTTGGTGAAAATATCTCATTCCGTTCATGAATTATAGCCATTTTAGTAAAAGTGGCTCCACCCACTTAGAATGTTTTGGCGGCACTTAGGGACCGTGAATCGAAATTTCAACTTTTTTTTTGATAATTATTGACAATCAGACTCAACTGACAATCCTACAATGCAGATCCTTGGAAAATTGAACAATTACAATAGGGTTTCAGAGCTACACGCTCGAACCCCTAATAATAATAATAAAAATGTTATCTTTTACTGACATAGACCCATACGACTTTTCTTCCTCTGTGGAACACGAAGTAATTGATTACAATTTGCATTTGTAGAAAAACTGTTCCTTTAAAATCTCCTGAAATATCTCAAAATAGCGAGTCACGGCCCAGAAACATCATCCTATTTGAAAAGGTCAAACTCAATCACTTCAATAACACACTTTCATCTAGTCTCCATACAACCTGTTAGTAGTATCAAAGGTTTCAAGGCAGGGTTATTGAAGGTTACAGAGGTCATGACCTTCAGACACTCACCAGAGAATCAGGGTCCCACTATCTGAACATCAGATTGTAGATGATGGTAAGGGGCTCAATGGACAGCGAGGGGCTGGAAACACGGGACACAGGAGAGAAAGAGACCGATGGAATGAGACGAACAGAAGATGAAGATGATGATACACAGAGGAAAACAAATAATGAACAGAAGGACAGTGAAACAGGAAGGATAAGGAGGATGTAACTGTAACTAGTTTGTAGATTTAGAAAGCGAATCAGATCAAGGTTCAATCTGACTGAACAAACAGGTCATGGTATACGAAGTTCTTCTGCGCACAGGGATCTTTTACTTTCACTGGTAATGCTTTCATCTTTACTCATGGTTACTCTGTTCCACATACAGGTTCTTTCAACCAAACGCCTGAGCCATAAGTGTCATGTGACAAATCACTATGGAGAAGCAGGAAAATGGTGTCAACACTGACAACACAACACAGTCTCAAGCAGTTACAAATCTGTAGGTCTTCCTTAAATTTTTGAAACGCATCAAAACAATCACATGACCACATCACATTTAATTTACATTGAGCTGCTTTATATATATTATATATAATTGAACTCAATCCATAACTTTCACAGTTATTGAACTGAACTGAATCAACACTGAACTGAATTCTTTGCATCACTGAATCAGTGAATCATTGAAACACTGAACAGTAGGGGTGTGACGAGATCTCGTGTCACGAGATCTCGCGAGACTAAAATGTGACGACTAAAATGTGACGAAAAGTAATCTCGTGATGTTGCAATGACAGAGTGTTAGGATGATTAGGAAAGAAAGCTACGTTTACATTACGCCTCCACTGTCGTTTTGCTTTGTATTTAAATAAAATAAACATTTAATTCAGTTGGATAACGGTCGCCGCCGCTCCATATTTACAGAGTACGCGCAATCACAAAAGTGAAAGTAAACGCGAGCGCGCATTCAAACGCGATTTCAATACCCCGCATTTTGAAAGCGGCTCCCTGATGAATGCAAATATCTCTCAATATGAAAGCTATTTTAGGCTGGGCAGTGTAGTTGTAAGCATCTCTTAGCTCTGTATCAAAGAAAAATTTGGTCTTATTTGCACTTTGAATATTGAGAGAGTGCGATTATGGTTGCACTTATTGTAAAGTGTTACCACAAAAATGAATAACAGTTTTCTCTTAATCTTATTAAGCACATACAATAAGGTTTCATTTGTTAACATTAGTTAATGCACTGTGAACTATCATGAACTAACAATGAATGACTATTTTTATTAACTAACATAAACAAAGATTAATAAATACTGTAGCAAATATATTGCTCATTGTTAGTTGATGTTGGTTAATACATTAATGTTAATAAATGAGCCCTTATTGTAAAGTGTTACCATTTTTATTTATACTGTTTTTATTTCTATGATCAGTTTGTGAAAAGGAGTTCAGTTAGGAGGTCAAAAGTTGTAGAAGCTCATAAATCATGTACAGCAAGGTCTGAAGAGACTGAAATCATACAGAAGAGAAGTCAGTCAGTTGAGTTAGTGGCAAAACCTTTTACAGTACTTGAGTATTGTTGTCTTTTACTGCATATGATAATTCATACTCAGAAAGTAGAACTGAAATGACATTCATTACAAGATGATTAGTTAAAACATTTCAAATGCACCTGCAGAATATTTTTTCTAGTCATGCATTTCATCATTGAGGATTTCTTAAAAATAGTGTGTAAAAATCTTGTCTCGTCTCGTTCTCGTGAACTCAATCTCGAGTCTCGTCTCGTCTCAACCTTTCAAAATTATATCACGTTTTTTTTCCCCTATGCATGACCGGGCGTTAACCACATTTTCTACTGATTGAGAGAGGAAATACTGCAGTAGATTGACTAGAATGCCCTGTTTTACTGTCATGATGAGTGAATATTGTGGAAAAATTCCACACTAGAGTTAATGCAGGTTTACAAAGCCCCACAAAATGATGCTGTGGGGAGACAACAATAATAAAACACTGACCTGCAACACACTCATTACAGACGCATGAATGTTAAAATATGACCATGGAGATAGAAAAAAAAAAAAAAAAGAGGGCACCTTAAGCATTTTATAAATCTAAACCTATATAACAACAAACTGCCAAAATGAGGGAGAAACGCGGAAGAGCATTTAAACTGTCTAAGGATATTTTCAGTACATTTAAGAGCACTACAGTCTCTGAACAAATGACACACGTAAGTTTAACACAGAAAGAATAACGCAGTTACATTTTTGCCCATTCTTCTTTGAATTGTCAGTCTATTTATTAACTTACATCGTCTTCTGTGTAGCAGAATAATAACTCATCACGGCGCTGCACGCAGAAACCGCTCTATCTCGCGCGCCGCGTGTAGTTTGAATTCTCCGCTGTAATCAAGGGCTGAATCCGAAATCGCCCCCTATAACCTCAAATGGGGCATTATTTGAGGCAACAGCCATTTGTAGTGGTGTCCGAAACCATAGTGGACGTTATTGAGAGCACTCATTCAATCTCACATTGCACCGTAATAACGAGTGTACAACCGATGTACACACAACGGCTGTCCGAATTCACTCACTCATTTTCATTCACTCTTTCAAGTGAACAATACAAGTGGATAACGTAGGGAATAGTGAATGAGGCTTTAGGGGGTGATTTCGGACTTACCATAGGCTGTGATGCGATCTCAGCTGTGCTCTCACTACAGTGCAAAAGTGAAACGGGACCCTCTCAAACAGTGACGCTACGCCGCATTTGAACGTTGGTTAAGCGACACATACCGGTATTGCGGTATCATCAAAATTCATATCATAACAAAAATAAATACCGGTATTCGGTATGAACCGGTATACCGCCCAGATGAATCGCCTTCGATAATGAACGCGATATTGCGTGGCTTGTGAGTGATCTACGGTTCTGTCTATTAAATTCTGCTCCATTTGAAAGCAGGTGATGGCGATTTAGCGGTAATCAGGGAACCGGCTTTACTGACGAAATGCACGTGACAATCGCATGCGATATATCGCCCAGCCCTATGGATCATAATATCCCAAAGTTCATGTGACCCAAGAGCTGGACTTCTCAATAAAAACACTGATCCAGTGTCACTGAATACTCAGGGGAAAAAACACAGTTTTACAGGAACAGGTTGTGTTTCCTGTCAGCTCTGTTTGTCAGAGTCACATGAGTGAACCCCACCAAACATGAATAAAACAGCAGTGCTGATATCAGAGGATTACGATAATGTCAGTGACGACATTAATGGAAACACATTTGGTTTCTCAAACAACTTTCTCAAGCATCGAAGCACAAAATGAAAATGAATTAACGCATACACTTTATGTATAATCTCAGTAAAGTTTTATTTTGAATTAAAGCATGTCAATGAATCTAATTTGCTTCTGTTTGGGTTTGCAAACACTAGGCAAAAAATTGGGCACTAGAAAAACTAGTTTGCTGGTGACTTTTTCAGGAACTGCAACATAAAACATGGTTTAAAGGGATTAGTTCACTTCAGAATTAAATTTTCCTGATAATTTACTCACCCCCATGTCATCCAAGATGTTTATGTCTTTCTTTCTTCAGTTGAAAAGAAATGAAGGTTTTTGAGGAAAACATTCCAGGATTTTTCTCCATATAGTGGACTTCACTGGGGTTCAACGGGTTGAAGGTCCAAATGTCAGTTTCAGTGCAGCTTCAAAGAGCTCTACATGATCCCAGACGAGGAATAAGAGTCTTATCTAGAGAAACCATCGGCCATTTTCTAAAAAAAAAAAAAAATTATATACTTTTTAACCACAAATGCTCATCTCGCACTGCTCTGCGATGCGCCATGCATTACGTAATCACGTTGGAAAGGTCACACGTGACGTAGGGGGAAATACCGCGGTAGGGTGAAAAAACTCTTCTTTGCACATTTGCTTTGTAAACACTGGATCGGTACTTCCGCCTACGCCACGCATGACCTTTCCAACGTGATTACGTAATGCGTGGCGCAGAGCAGTGGAAGACGAGCATTTGTGTTTAAAAAGTATTTAATTTTTTTTTTAGAAAATGGCCGATGGTTTCACTAGATAAGACTCTTATTCCTCGCCTGGGATCATGTAGAGCTCTTTGAAGCTGCACTGAAACTGACATTTGGACCTTGGAAAAATCCTGGAATGTTTTCCTCAAAAACCTTAATATCTTTGACTGAAGAAAGACATAAACATCTTGGATGACATGATGGGGGTGAGTAAATTATCAGGAAATTTTAATTCTGTAGTGAACTAATCCTTTAATCACTATACAGATGATAATCCCACCACAACTAATGTAAGTGATATTTAAAACTATTCAAAACAAGTTAAATCAAACAAAGAACATCATAATTTCAAACTTGAACGCCTTCTAACAGCCTTTTCATCAGTTGAGCATTTACTATTAAGTGAATTTAGGTAATTCAGCTTTATTTAGGATGCATCAATTACATTTTTCGCCCCAGAACTGGAGGTCAGACTGTCCTGTAACCAGTGTTATTTTAGTATTATTTATATCCTATTATAGTATTTATTAATATTTTGAATTATCTTTTATTTTCATATTTTCATTTTAAGTAATTTTGCCATGTGCTTTTATATTTTTATTATCTTTTTAATATTTCTATTTATCTTTAATTTATTTTAATTTTAGTTTCAGTCATTATAATACTTCCACTTAGTTTCCAAGGCAACATTTCTAATGTAAGTTTTTCATCAATTTTCATACTTTATTTTATTTCAGCTTTACTTCAATTAATTGTTTTAGTTATCAATAAAACACCACCTGTAACAGTAATTTTACATGCCCATAATCTACGCTCCAATGCACATACTGCATTTGATATTCAAGAACGCAAAAGCACATTTTTTAAGCACATTTGTATATTTCTCAGCTCATTCTTAGGGTTTGAGTAATTTTAGCACTAGTTCATTATCAGTTGAGAGACTGCCGTGGATCATACGTTTCTTGAGCCTGGGAGAAAAACTGAGCAGCATCTAATTAACATGTTCTCACCCCATTTCCATAGCTCATACACACATGCTGCACAGGAAGTCACACAGTTAGTGTAGGTACGGTTTAATTGAGTCGGTCGCAGAATACGTTCAGTGGGTTTGCAGAAGTGTCATTTTCCTTCTGCTACTGCAAAGAGGTCAAAAAGCAGTTCTCGTTTTTTGCTTGTAGTGTTTTGTACATTAACTGTACCGATCTGATGTTGAGGATTAGATCAAAAGAGACATTACAAGTTAAAACGCGAGTTACGTAATCGGATTACTTTTTCAAGTAACTAGTAAAGTAATGCATTACTTTTAAATTTACAACAAAATATCTGTGATACTATTTCAAATAAGTAAAGCAAGTTACTTTGTTTTCCCGTTTATTGACTGACAGCTCTTCTGTCTGAGAAATCAAGAGCAACGTGCAGTGGTGCTGTGTGTGCTGTGTAAACATGACGGTTATTGTAGTTCTAGACTAAATGTGAGCATGCATTTACTCATCTCACTTGCACAAAAACTGATTCAGTATTCCTCAATGAATAAAAACAGTGAAATGCAAACCAGGGCCCCAGACTGTGACCAAATGGTTGCATTTTGCAAACTTTTTTCCTGCTGGTGTGACTAAATTTCATTAGAGGTCACACTGGGGTGACCACCACGTAGCCCAACAGATAAGAGCTGCCATTTCTGTTGCATATGAGAAGCGGTAAACGAAATAAAAACGGAACGAAACTGCACTACATGTTTGAGCTGCACAGCACAGACCAATTAAAGACAGCGCTGTGCAAGCTCAGAACAGGTACTTACGGGCCAATCTTGATCATACAACACTGTTACTACACAGCGCTGGGAGATCCAATGAGAATTAATAACAACGCTGCAAAATCTAGTGAGAAGCATTAAAATCTGGTGCAGAATTCTCTGTTAAAACCATATCAGATCAAACAGCGCTGATGTGGAGAAACATTGTGCAATGAAAGAAGCTAGTGTAATCAATCTAATCTAACAGTGAATTTACCTGACAAAGTCAATATAGTGGAATAAAAACAATGCCTAGTCTTTTTCACTGCAACTTAAAAGGAAGCAAGACAATGTCGTCGAAACTAGCGCTGGATATCTGAGGTAATTTTGTGTTACACTGTTTGTTAGCCTGGAATAATGATCTCATCATTAATACTTCTTCTCACCATTTATTTCGAGGTTATGTTTTCCATATATCTATTTTCTTTAAGTATCATTGAAAAGGGGGTTTGACTTGTCAAACAGTGGTGGATTTTTCGGCGATTAACTTCTCTGCAATTTCATCTGCCATTTTAAATGCACGAGCCCTTTAATTAGAATGGATTCTGATTGGCTGCTAGTGTTTTATTGTTCAACAGCTGAAAAAAGTAGTTCTGAAAATAATCCCAACGATATAGTTTCTCTATATCGTTATTGTTATAGCTGTGGTGTGGACAGTGCTATTCTTTTATATTTACAACGATTTTTAGAACTATATCTTTATCGCTATCTTTGTAGTTATCATTCTTAGTGTGAACGGGCCTTAACGCTAATTGTAACCATGGTATTGTGGCGGAAATAATATTAAATTGAGAATGAAATTCAAGCACTTTTCAAGAACTTTCAAGTGCTTCACACAACTTTTTTCCAGCACTTAAAAGCTCTAAATGTTTTCAAATTCAAATGTTATTTTTAATGTGATGACCAAAAACTTTATTTGTTCATCCTTCAAAGATTGTCTACGGAGCCCCAGACATGACATGCAGGGAAAAAAATAGTAGGCTAAATCGTGCGCACGATTTACTAATTCGTTCCCTCGACTTACTAAAACGTGTCCACGATTTACTATTTAGTTCCCTTGATTTATAAACCATGCACATGAGGAAGACACTTGGTGGCAAACAAACACTTTTAGGCTACTTTAAATGGAAAATGTATGAAATTACCACCAGTAGATGGTGGCAGAAGAGCACTTATTGGCTTATTAGATGTTTCCACTCCCTAATATATACTTTTTTTCCCCCACGTTTTTACCACACACTATTGAATTTGTATTTAGACATTATGAAATTACTATTATAAAATAAAATATGAAATATCACAAAGTGTCATGAAAAACATCTTTTCTTCAAATTGCGACTGAATTACACAGAAAGCAAGTAAAGAGCGCTCCTTTTATAATCACTGAAACTGTCAGTTATTTCATACTATAGAAGAACAATGGTGCATTTAATAAGAGTAGAATATTTACTTTTACACAATACACAATATTTACAAAGTTGGCTAAACTGTCCTTTTAATGTGGATCTACTTCTCAAGGTCAATACATTTCTAAATCCAGTTCATTTGTGCCGCGTGATGGTGACAGCTAGTTTGCCGTATGACCCCGTTCCAACAGAATATGACCGTTGTGTAATGTTTTTTCCGGTCATAATTGTGACTGATCTAATTTGGTCATTGCTTTTACGATGAGCTTCATGAGGAGAATTTTGAGTTGTACATTACTCCAGGAACCAGGATGGTAAAATGCAGAAGTAAGAACATCTCAGATGCCTGTTTAACAGTACATGCACATTTACATGGAAGGGTTGTGTAGTATGAGGGTACAGTATAACAGTGTAGCACAGCGTACCACAATCGGTTCCTCTGAGTCTAACCACAAGTGAGGCTATGTGACATTACCTTATATAGCAATCTTATAATGGCCAAATATATTTGGAATATGGATTTGGATGCATTAAAATAAAGTGAACTCGAATTTGTGTTCAAAAACCTGCTGATGATGTAGACATTTGAGTTGACCTGAGTTCATTTGGAGTGTAGAAACTAATCAAGTTGCCAGCAAAGGCCGCTGAAGCTGGACACACAGAAAAAATCTTATACTTATATAAAATCATCCACAGCAATGCCAGCAGAACCATTTTTTCTCAGTGTGAAGAACATTTTAAAAACCTAAAGAACCTTTATTCCACTATTAAAGGCACAAATATGAAAATGTTTCCGCTAGAGGTCACTTATTCAAAACAAAGGCGTAGCTTGATGCCTTGATTTCGTTTAATCATGGGAAGTGTTCACGTCTTCACGTCTACAGCCTGTGGAAAAGAATTTGACGAGACTCAGGCAAAAATCATGTTCATGGATGAGCTACTGTATTAAAGATTTATTAACATCACTGTAGTATGAAGCAGGGTGTGGAGCGGAACGAGGCCGCTGGAGCGATTGCTAATGAGAGACGAGCGTGACACGTCTCGAGAGCAGCAGAACTTTTATTATGACACAGTCGCTGCTTCCGCTTCATTCAGGTCAAGCGTATGTGTGGTAACGCAGCACTGTTATATCATATTGGATGCATTTGTGTGTTGAAAGTTGTTATAATACTACTCTGCGTTCACTCAGCGGCTGCTATGAGACACTTGTTGCACACTGAAGTAAGCTAGATCGATATTAGGCATGGTAAAACATGGTAAATCAAGAAAATGAGATTTAAACAATAAGACTTACTGTGATGAGCTATATAACATGATTAGTTTTCTGTCGATGAATGTATCCAAACAGTTTCTCACCTGTCTAATAAAACACATGTATTAAAGCATCTTTGGTGTTTCCATGGTTTCTACAAAATAAAACCAGAAATCGAGGGTAACGCGCATATGATGTCATTGATAAGCGACGCACAGACACGACCCGTGTCCTGGTTAAAATTGCTTATTTCTCCGGATTTAAACATTCTTGGAAACATTTGGGATGATTCAAGTACATAAGTCAATAAAATATATAACACTGTTCTTGTGATCTTTGGATATTTTAATCCAAAAATCTTACACATTGTGCTTTTAAGCGCAACGGAAAGGTTTCACGGACGTTAATGTTTCTTCATGGAACCATCAATGCATATAAAGAACACTATTTTATAAGAGTATAAGGTAAACATTGAGCCACCAACAAGCAACGGACTCTTCTAGACAGCTAGTTGACTAGTAAAAATGAGTAATCGTACAACAGTTGCAACGTGCATCTATTACATCACAGCCAGTAAGACAGCGGTAGAAACGTGACTCACCAGAGAGAGATGAATTATTCAAGCGTTGAGTCAATTAACTAGTCCACTAAGCAAAATGTGCAATCTGGCAGTAAGTGGGGCGTCGGCGGAGAGGATAGACGTTTAGAGTTTACAAAAGCAGAAACACAGGATGTTGAACCAAAACGATTGCCTAAATGTGATTTAGAAATGCCTGTGGCAGATTTCTGAAGCACTTTTATGAATGCACTCACATATGTAGCACTGCAGATGTTGATTTAAATCATGAGCAGAGCAATACAGTTGCATCAAAGATGCACTACCAGGTTGAGAAAAACTGAATTTATGATTCTCTCAAGTCACAGCCTTAAAAACCTTTGGCGCTGTGTCTGAACATTTGACTGGTGCCGTTTCAGAGAAAGAGCTGATGAGATCGATCAGTTGATGCAAATATTAAGAACTCATGTTTCTGATTAACTCTGATGAACCGAGATGCTGGTGGAGATTCACTGCCGGTCAAATCACAGGACATGTGAACTTCCCAAAAATCATGTTAACAAATGTTACCAAATTAAAAGATCTAATGTATTGGTCAGTCAGAATATCAGATTATCCCTGTAATCTCCATCCATTCATTCCAATCTGGATCATTTTGTGTGTCCTCAAATCACTTTTTGCAACAACATGAGGGTGAGAGGGCTCCAGACAGCGACTAAATGGTCGCAATTTGCGACCTTTTTTTTTTAGATAGTCCGACTAAATTTTGTTAGAGGCCGGATTTGTGCGACCACCACATTGCACAACTGATAAGAGCTGCCATTTCGGTTTCATATGAAAAACATCAAACGGCAAACTAAACAAAAGTGAAAAGAAACAACGCTACTCGTTTTAGCAGTGTAATGCGGAACCAAACCGAGAGAAACATGAAATCACCACTAGATGGCAGCACTTACTGACTCCCTAATATATGGAAAAGTAGGAAAAGTCTCATGAAAAACAAAAACTTCTTCAGATTGTGACTGAATTACACAAAGCAAGTAAAGAGCACTCCTTTTATGATCACTGAAGCTGTCGGTCAGTTCAGTATGGTACGTTTAATAAAAGTAGAATATTTACATTTTCCTATAAAAATGTTTTTGCACGTTACTGTTAATAAGTTAATTTTATCTGCATCTCAATTCAAGCTCAGTGCTTTACTGTCAAATTTGCAATAAATAAACACATAATATTATTAGTAACTGCACATAATAATGCAAAATAATAGTAATATGATTAAATTACTTTTATGATAATAAAAAAAACATCTCGTGCTGGCACCAACTTATGTTGAACTTGGTGGCACCAACCGTGCCACTGCTCTCACATGTTAGTCTGTAGCCCTGAACCTTCATTTTTGGTTGAACTGTTCGTTTAAAGCTCAATGGGAAGAGTGTATCTTGATGTCATTTGTGACGACTGATGGAAAGACTTCACAGGGAAACCTGATTAAACTACCAGAGACTTCTCAATCACAGATCGACAAACTCAGCAACTGCATCTGCACTTGCTACAAGACAATACAACTATCTCAAATAATCACTTCTATTTCACCAGGAACATTAGATGTTCACATGAAACCATTGCACCACTACAAATGAGAATTAAACATTTTAAACTACTAACTTACCCACAATCCATCAATTTAGTGTGTAGAGAACAAATCTTGTGAAAAAAAAAAAAACCTCTCTCCTGAAGTGTAAAAACGAATCACTACTACACATGAAAAGCTACAAGAATTGAGACCGGCAAGCATCCTGTCAGTGAACAACATCCCCCTTATCAAATCCGATCTTAAAAACATCTCACGCAAACCTCAACTGATTTAAAAGCAACACTGAAATGTTGTCTCTTTACCGTTCTTGGTGTGATCAAGCCTTTAGATGTGAAAGTTCAGATGTGAACCTACTGGCTGTCCCAGACCAAAATGCATGTTTTGCAACTTTATAATCACACAATTGTGAGAAAAAAAAGTCAGAATTGTGAGATTAATTATCTTTTACATTTATTTTTTTTCGTGGTGGAAACTAGCTTCCATAAGAGGGACACAGTTTTCACACAATGTTTACTAGTCGTACGGCGTCAAGCGTTTAGCGTTGACAAGAACTGTCATCTGGTGAAACCATACAGCAGGAAACTAAAAGTGTAAAGCGCACAACCACAAACACATGTGAACAGAAATACACCCACACCCTTACATCAATATCAAAACAAGGAGACCCTGTGCAGTGGCCTACAGTCTGATGAAGTGCAAAAAGTGTTGGGCAGGACTATCTGTCTGTCTGACTAATTATAGTTTGCAGAAATTACACACTTTAAACCTCAAACTAGTTTTTAGGAATACAGACTTTATCTGGCAGGCTCTATCACTGACCAATAACCCAAAACCACAAACAGAACGTATAAAGACTCATCCTCGGATGCCTCATGTTGAAGTTCAGGGTTCAGTAAGGAAACACCTCCACAGTTCAATCTCAAAAAGCTAAATAAACCAGTTGACACAAAGTGCATTAGGCCAACAGGCTTTTAACCACTTAATCTACTCCACCCAAACACCCAGAAGGGCTTTGACGGGTCAATATGGCCATGTTTTAGAATGCAAAATGAATTATAAAAAAGCAGTCTAAATGCACTGATGTCACCCAGACTGTCTAGTCATTTTCTGACACTTTGCTTGGGCATCTTATAATAAAAACCACATGAATTCACAGCTAGTTTCGCGTCAGATGCCAGACTAGCAAAGTACAGGGAGAATCAAACCAACAGTCAACATAATCTGATATATGCCTGGCCGTCGCTCCATGACAGCTGCTGTCAACAGATACGCATAAGGCAAATATGATTAAGAAGGATATATCTGCAAGTATTGGAAGTTATTATGGAAGTGTTTATATCTACATGTTTTCTGCAAAAAATTTTCTGGCTGTGTGATGTTAAAAAGCTTATGACGGCACCAACAAATATATACCAAACCATTGTAGTAACATGGGTTTTATTCTCTCTCTTGTAAGTTTCTTTGGATAAAAGCTATGTTTTTTTTGGACGTGTACACCGTTAAAGGGTTAGTTCACACAAAAATGAAAATTCTGTCATTAATTACTCACCCTCATGCCGTTCCACACCCATAAGACCTTCGTTCATCTTCGGAACACAAATTAAGATATTTTTGATGAAATCCGATGGCTCCGTGAGGCCTGCATAGGGAGCAATGACACTTCCTCTCTCAAGATCCATTAATGTACTAAAAACATATTTAAATCAGTTCATGTGAGTACAGTGGTTCAATATTAATATTATAAAGCCACGAGAATATTTTTGGTGTGCCAAAAAAAACAAAATAATGAATTATAGTGATGGCCGATTTGAAAACACTGCTTCAGGAAGCTTCAGAGCATAATGAATCAGTGTGTCGAATCAACGGTTCGGAGCGCCAAAGTCACGTGATTTCAGCAGTTTGGCAGTTTGACACGCGATCCGAATCATGATTCGATACGCTGATTCATAAAGCTCCGAAGCTTCCTGAAGCAGTGTTTTGAAATCGCCCATCACTATATAAGTCGTTATTTTGTTTTTTTGGCGCACCAAAAATATTCTCGTGGCTTTATAATATTAATATTGAACCACTGTACTCACATGAACTGATTTAAATATGTTTTTAGTACATTAATGGATCTTGAGAGAGGAAATGTCATTGCTCCCTATGCAGGCCTCACGGAGCCATCGGATTTCAACAAAAATATCTTAATTTGTGTTCTGAAGATGAACGAAGGTCTTACGGGTGTGGAACGGCATGAGGGTGAGTAATAAATGACATTATTTTCATTTTTGGGTGAACTAACCCTTTAATTTTAATTATCATGGAATACCATGAAAATCCCAATGGTTCATGAACATGGTAATCATTCAGTACCATGGCATATATCAAAGTACCATAGTATTATAATCTCATGCATTCGCTAAACCAGAGAAAAATAATGTAAAAATTAACTAATGGTTTTGATTTAAAGGGTTAGTTCACCAAAAAATAAAAATTCTGCCATTTATTACTCACCCTCATGTCGTTCCACACCCGTAAGACCTTCAGAACAACAAATTAAGATATTTTTGATAAAATCCGAGAGGTATATGACTCGTCCATAGACAGCAAATTAACCGACACTTTAAAGCTCCAAAAAGCTACTAAAGACATCGATAAAACAATCGACGTGACTGCAGTGGTTCAACCTCAATGTTATGAAGCGACGAGAATACTTTTTGTGCGCAAAAACGAAACAACAAAAACGACTTTACTCAACAATCTCTTCTCTCTCCTGTCATTATCCTTACGCAGGTGACGCAGTAAACACAGTGAAGGCTTCGGTGTTTACGTCCGAATGCCGACTCGGTATTGGCCAAAGCTGATCACGTGAGCAGTACGACGCATGCGTGGGAACCGGACAATAATGAGTCGACGTTCTGACGTAGAACCGGGAGGTGCTGGATGTAAACAACGTATGAGAATGACATAAAGAGAAGATATTGTTGAATAAAGTCGTTATTTTTGTTTTGTTTTTGCACACAAAAAGTATTGTTGTCTCGTCATAACATTAAAGGTTGAACCACTGCAGTCACGTCGACTGTTTTAACGGTGTCTTTAGTACCTTTCTGGACCTTGAAAGGGGTGATTATATTGCTGTTTATGGATGAGTGAATATACCTCTCGGATTTTATCAAAAATATCTTAATTTGTGTTCCGAAGATGAACGAAGGTCTTACGCTGCATTCACACGGGGCGTCAGAGTCAACGCTTGACGGAGGGCGTTTCTGAAGCTTGTGTTGATGCGACCGTTATAGTGATAACAGCCAATCACTTTACTTTCCGGTGTTGCACAAACGCAATTGGCTAGCGACTGCTCTAGGGTGTTTGCATAAAGCGATCTGATTGGCTGACGCCTGCGTTGGCACTTGAAAAGTTGAGAAATCTTCAACTTCTGCCACTTGCAACGCGAGTGAAGCGACAAGACGGAACCCACAATTCAGTTCGCCAACGCATGACGTCACCCATTCAAACTAAATGAGAAGCGTTAACGGCGACGCCTCGTGTGAATGCAGCGTTACAGGCTTGGAATGACATGAGGGTGAGTACTTAAAGGATTAGTTCACTTTTAAATAAAATTTTCCTGATAATTTACTCACCCCCATGTCATCCAAGATGTTCATGTCTTTCTTTCGTCAGTCGAAAAGAAATTAAGGTTTTTGATGAAAACATTCCAGGATTATTCTCCTTATAGTGGACTTCACGGAAAAAACTAAACTGGCGCCGCGTTCATCTCGTAAGTAGAATAGGGAAGGCGTAGGTCATACAGCGTAAGCTTTTTGAAGAATACGGAAAGCGGAAGCACGTACAAGGCGATCACTTGTGTTTATAAAGCATATACAGTTGTATTTTTTTCGAAAATGAGCGATCGTTTCGCTAGATAAGACTCTTATTCCTCGTCTGGTATCGTTTAAAGCCCTTTGAAGCTGCACTGAAACTGTAATTTTGACCTTCAACCGTCTGGAGGTCATTGAAGTCCACTATAAGGAGAATAATCCTGGAATGTTTCCATCAAAAAACGTAATTTCTTTTCGACTGAAGAAAGAAAGACATGAACATCTTGGATGACATGGGGGTGAGTAAATTATCAGGAAAATTTTATTTGAAAGACGACTAATCCTTTAATGACAGAAATGTCATTTTTTATTTAAAATAAATTTTTTACATTTGATTAAAAAAAAACAGTACTATAGTTAGTAGGGGAGGAAACGATGTTTGTGGCATCTAAAGTGTGATAACGGTAACTATAATGATAATAATAAAGATATAGTTTTAAAAATCATTCTAAATATAAAAGAATATCAGAGTCAACACCACAACTATAACGATAATATCACAGAGAAACTATATCGTTGGAAGAGTAACGTTAGTGCTGTACGGTATATAGAGTTCTCACGATATACCGTACGGTATGGAATGAGGCAGTACCATCATAGTGCTTCTTTAAAATGGATAGATGGTTGCTTTTAAACTTCACATCTCTGTTTAAACTGCATTAATTTAAGACTTCAATGCTTTTTTCTTACAATCTTACAAGCCCACATACAAAGTTTGTCACGAAAACCGTTCCTCGTCCACTTAGTAACTAGCGCTTACCTGCAGATCTGCGCCCTGTGCACGGCAGTCCATGTAGTTCTCCCAGGCCTGGGACAGATCAGCCAGGTGTGAGCTGGCCATGTCCAGCTGACCGCCACCGGCTCCGGTTCATTCACAGCAGCTGACAGAAGCTTAAAATCCAGCGGATAAATTTGAACTGCATGCGCGGGAACGCCGCATCATTTCATTAGGGTTCCCTCCGGATTAAGAGATGTAAAGTCCGTTAAATCCGTTACTGCCTACAGAGATGAAATAACGTTACAACTTTTGAATGTGCGACTGGCGCGAACTGGGCTCTGCACTGCACCATTCATCTGCAAATTACAGTTGGAAAAAGTATTCCATCTAGATGACAGTTGCTGTCAAGTTACAGTGCAAGCAGACCAATAATATTTCCCGTTGAGACTTATATTAGCTTCGGTGTCCACATTAGCGTGAATTAACCAGTAAAAAATGCATTAACTAGAACAAATAAAGATTGTTTGTTTCGTATCTGCAGACAGGAACTCATGTTTGCGTGTTTCTGGATCATTTCACGCATCAACAGACGCAGAATATCCCGCAGCACAGCTTAGGCTAACACTCATTGATTTACTTCTGTCTAATATGAGGTTGCACAATGCCAACCAGCCATTTTAATCACTGTAGCCATATTGTTAATCTAAACCTAACGTGTAAGACATGTACAGTTAAATATAATTACAATTTACGTACCTCGACTCCGGTCTTCCTTCTAACATATACACAAGCAATTTAGAAGACACAAAAATGACATGCAAAACAGTACAGGAAATAACGCCCACAAAACAGAATCCTAAATGGCGATTGGTTGAATAGACGTTAATCTCCTGTCAATCAAATCCGCGGCCTCTGCGGACGCTCCCTCTCACCAGTCATTCTGATGACGCCAATCGTGTCCCCCCTGTAAGGGCGGGGCTTAGGTGCTTACGCTGTTGTTCCCGCTGTGGGCGGGGCTGACGTGATGACGCCACTGCGCAGCGGCTCCAGTCACAGAGAATCTCTTTTTATTTTCCTCTTTATTTTTGGGATTAAGAGGATGTTTGTTGGAGCGTTTTAAAGCCTGATGCAGTAAATTATTCAAACGGATTTTAAGTCTGATCTCTGATCAGATTTTAGGCCACTTTTCCATGATGTCACCATTCTTTTGTACAGATTCATTCATTATTTAAGCGTTTTTTTGTTTGTTTATTTATTTATTAATGCTTGAACAACAATTAAAAAACAGAAACAGAAAAAATGCCAGGGTTAAAGATATACAAAAATATAAAATACAATATCAACCAAATGATAAAGTAAATAAAAACAAAACTAAATAAACCAAATAAACAATATTGATATTTCACAAAATCTTAAATAAATTAATGGTTTTAACAGCTTTTTTGTTTGTACTGTCCTTAATAGAAACCATATAATTTTCTAATTCTTTCAATACTTCAGAAAAAAAAGGTTTTTGATTATTAAATTATTATTTAAGTGTTTGAGTCAGTGCATTAAACCTCAAAGTACTACCATAAATTACTCATATTTCATCCTGATCCAACTAATATTAAACAGCACATTGATCATATTCATATTTTATTCTTGTAATTCTGTCCAATTGTTGTATTTCTGATTAATTGTTTAAAAATGTTCAACTTTAAGCAATTATTTGAATTTTCCCTTATATTATAAACACATCCATAACATAAATGTCTAAATGTCTAATATTATGCATGTATTTAATCATATGTTTGTATAAATTTAAATGCATCACTATTCATTTTTCCATCTCAAAATGTTTTTATTTATCAGAATTTACATTATTAATTCCATGATCATGACAGAAAGGCTGTTTGAGAAAAAAATGGTGTCCATATTTGATCATTTCTATTAATTTACCTGTAATATATTACTAGTTATCATACTGAAATCAGCTGACATTTTTCAGTGGCGACAACAAACAATTGTTACATGTAAAATAATAATAAGTACATAAATCAAAGAATATTATGATGTAATTAATGATGTGAACAGTCAGAGAGAAGAGAATAACCAGACAAGGGACAACACTTTCGGCTGATTTTTAGGCTGCTGTTGCCATCTGGTGGTTATTCCTGAGCACAAGTGCTTTATTTACCTGTGCTGAGATTCATTATCACAGTATGAGAGTTTTAATTAGAAAACAAGCACTTGGATAATATATAAAAATACGACAAGGCTAAATAAACAAAATATGATTTTATTGCAAAGTTGTATATGTAAACATTTACTTATGTCAGGTTATTTCACAATTTATTTATTTCAGAAAGGATACTCTGCTGTTTGAAAAGAGGTATTCACAATGACCTCATTAGCATTTAATTGCTCTTTAAAGCACCATGAGCATATTTAAGGCAAGAATGTATTTCATAATCTTTAATAGAGAGTGTGGCTTTTCAGTTGATCATGAAGGAAGGAGCTTCACAACCAATAAGTAGAACTGTTTAGATGAACGGTCGTGAAGGAACTGCTCACATTTCTCTGAATCTTCAGTTCCTGCCTTCCCTTTCCACACAGCCCAGTCCTGCAGCGTTGTCTGGACATCTGCACGAGCGGCCAGCAGGTGTCGCCAGACACAAGTGAGTGCAGCCTCCGTTATTGGTCGAGCAGTAGTTTTGACCTGATGGGGAACATTGACCGTCTCACATTAGCTGCATTAATGGTACAAATTATGATAATTTCAAACTTTGTTTTAGGGGTTCAGATTAATATACGAAATGCAACACCTGGCTGTTTCATATAAAAATAGCCTCAAACACCTAAATACCATCTGATTGGTTACATTAATAAACTATATACACTACCGTTCAAAAGTTTGGGATCGGTACGATTTTTAATGTTTTTAAAAGAAGTTTCGTCTGCTAACCAAGACTGCATTTATTTAATTAAAAATACAGTAAAAACAGGAATATTTTGAAATATTATTACAATTTAAAATAACTGTTTTCTATTTGAATATATTTTACAAAAGTAATTTATTCCTGTGATCAAAGCTGAATTTTCAGCATCATTACTCCAGTCTTCAGTGTCACATGATCCTTCAGAAATCATTCTGATATGGTGATTTGCTGCTCAAGAAACATTTCTGATTATTATCAATGTTGAAAGCAGTTGTGTACTTTTATTTTCAGGATTCCTTGATTAATAAAGAAAGTTCAAAAGAACAGCATTTATCTGAAATACAAAGCTTTTGTAACATTATACACTACCGTTCAAAAGTTTGGGGACAGTAAGAATTTTTATTT
>RJVU01071502.1:8861882-8878036 GCA_003731715.1 Anabarilius grahami
TTTGAGCTACAGGAGCTCGTCTGTTGGATCGGACCACACGGGCCAGCCTTCGCTCCCCACCTTGGCCGCCCATGACCCTGTCACCGGTTCACCACTGTTCCTTCTTGGAGCACTTTTGATAGATCCTGACCACTGCAGACCGGGAACACCCCACAAGAGATGCAGTTTTGGAGATGCTCTGATCCAGTCGTCTAGCCATCACAATTTGGTCCTTGTTCAAACTCGCTCAAATCCTTACGCTTGCCCATTTTTCCTGCTTCTAACATCAACTTTGAGGACAAAATGTTCACTTGCTGCCTAATATATCCACCCACTAACAGGTGCCGTGATGAAGAGATAATCAGTGTTATTCACTTCACCTGTCAGGTGTAATAAACAGAACGATATTGTCTGCTGGTGTGGATGATAATATAGTTATCTTTATAGTTATATTTCTTGGTGTGAACGGGCCCTAAGAACTGAAACACATGAGAAAGAGAAACCATACCAGAGGGGCAGTGGGCGTGTGCGGTGGTGATCCCGTACAGACGTGTTCGTTTCTGAGGCTGGAACTCATCGACCTCTCTTCTAGAGTAGCGATCCACCACGACTACAGCACCCCTGATCCAACACAAACACACACAACCATCAGGGAAACTCTTTATGTTTATGATGCATATGAATGTACAGTATATATGAATAATGAAGATTATTTAATGTTTTTGAAAGAAGTCTCTTCTGCTCACCAAGGCTGCATTTATTTGATCAGAAATACAGTTAAAATAATTTTCTGTGTGAATATATAGTAAAATGTAATTTATTCCTGTGATCAAAGCTGAATTTTCAGCATCATTACTCCAGTCTTCAGTGTCACATGATCCTTCAATTATTTTTGGCACTCAATTATTAATAAAGGTTTTTATAATTATCATTGTTGAAAACCGTTTTTGCTGCTTAATATTTTTGTTAATCTTTGATGAATAGAAAGTCCAAAAAAACAGCATTTATTTGAAATAGAAACCTTTTGTAACATATTTAATTTGATCAATTTCATGCATCCTTGATGAATAAAAGGAAGGATTTGTTCATTTTTAAAATCTTACTTTTGAATGATATCCCGTTTTCCACAAAAATATTATGCAGACATTGACAATAATCATAAATGTTATTTAAGCAGCAAATCATCATATTAGAATGATTTCTGAAGGATCATGTGACACTGAAGACTGGAGTAATGATGCTGAAAATTCATCTTTGACCACAGTAATAAATTACAGTTTAACATATATTCACATAGAAAACAGACATTTTTAATTGTAATAATATTTGAAATTAATGAAAATTAAGCACATTTTCCTCCCAAATTCTACAAGTTGTTTTTGCACTGCTCATTATTCTTAATTACTATAATAAGCTCCATTGTGACTGTCACTAACAGAGAGCAAAAGGCTAAGGAAGATCAGAGAGAGGCCACTGGACAGGCTGTGAAATTGCACGCAGCTGCCACAAGCCTTGAAACAGGCCTCTTGACCTGACCTTAGTGCCTCTGCATAGCAAACACATCCACGGTTAAAGCGCCAAATCTGTGCCTGCTGCTGTTGAGGGAATCTGTGCTGGCAAACAGACACATGAAGGCTTCAGAAGAACAGAGAGCTGTTGAGCTCACAGGTTTAATGGACTGAACCTTGACCTTGCTTTACCATCCTGAACCACGAACAAACACCATCAAGCCCAGAACAAATCTGATGATTTTCTGCACAAATTTTGGACCCAGAAGTTCGCATTATTCATTTTATTCCCTTATAATACACTACCATTCAAAGGTTTGGGGTCAGTAAGTTATTTTTAAGAAATTAATACTTTAATTTAGCAAGAATGCATTAAGCCGATGAAAAGTGACGTTAAAATAGGGCCTTTTGTCTGTAAATGATGGTTTTATATGTGGTAATGTATTTGTAGGTAGGTTAAACAACTAAATGGGAGGGGCCTATGATGCAACGATGTAACTATTTGTTGAAAGCACTTGATTTCAGTTAACTTCTCATCAAAGCGTAATTCTGTTAAAGGGAAGGTTCACCTCGTCCAGTCAGTGTAGTAGAGGTTCCTTCCATCAGTAGTCATTCCGAAGGGATACTGAATTCCCTCCATAAGCTGTGTCCGACTGCCCTGCTGCGGATTCATGCATTCCACTTTATGTGTACCTGCATCAAAAACACCAAACATCATCATTAATACAAAGGTTTCAACCAAGCAAAGCATTTTATGGAGCTTGTGGCTAAACAAGTGGTCAAAATAAGTTGCTTTCCTGCCGAGAGGCTCAAACTGCTGTGACTAGTGAATGTTTCTCAGCGTGAGGTCTGAACAAGAGCCATACCGGCATCCGCCCAGCACAGCAGAGACGTCTGAGGGTCATAAGTTAAACCGTTGGGGAGGCCCAAGTCATCCTTGGCCAGGACCCTCCGATTTGTGCCGTCCATGTAAGCCATCTCAATTTTGGGGGAGTCCCTGTTCCAGTCGGCCCAGTAGATGTAGCTGATGGAGAAACAGACATTGAAAACACTTTGCAATAACTATTTCACTGCAGAAATTTGTGGTACTTTGGAAATCACATAATTCCAAGAATGAGTATTATGCCAAATTATTATTGCAAATGTGGCACAGAAGCGCTTCAGAGCTGGCATTTAGGTGCCTTAACACTGTTTAATGCTGAGGCATTTATGAATCTGGCCCAGAAGCGCTTCAGAGCTGATATTTAGGTGTCTTAACACTGCTTAATGCTGAGGCATTTACAAATGTGGCACATAAGTGCTTCAGAGCTGATATTTAGGTGTCTTAACACTGCTTAATGCTGAGGCATTTACAAATGTGGCCCAGAAGCGCTTCAGAGCTGGCATTTAGGTGCCTTAACACCTTTTAATGCAGAGGCATTTACAAATGTGGCACAGAAGCGCTTCAGAGCTGGCATTTAGGTGTCTTAACACTGCTTAATGCTGAGGCATTTACAAATGTGGCCCAGAAGCGCTTCAGAGCTGGTATTTAGGTGCCTTAACACCTTTTAATGCAGAGGCATTTACAAATGTGGCACAGAAGCGCTTCAGAGCTGGCATTTAGGTGCCTTAACACATTTTAATGCTGAGGCATTTACAAATGTGGCCCAGAAGCGCTTCAGTGCTAGCATTTAGGTGCCTTAACACCTTTTAATGCTGAGGCATTTACAAATGTGGCACAGAAGCGCTTCAGAGCTGGCATTTAGGTGCCTTAACACCTTTTAATGCTGAGGCATTTACAAATGTGGCACAGAAGCGCTTCAGTGCTCGCATTTAGGTGCCTTAACACCTTTTAATGCAGAGGCATTTACAAATGTGGCACAGAAGCGCTTCAGTGCTGGCATTTAGGTGTCTTAACACACTGCTTAATGCTGAGGCATTTACAAATGTGGCACAGAAGCGCTTCAGAGCTGGCATTTAGTTGCCTTAACACCTTTTAATGCAGAGGCATTTACAAATGTGGCACAGAAGCGCTTCAGAGCTGGCATTTAGGTGTCTTAACACACTGTTTAATGCTGAGGCATTTACAAATGTGGCACAGAAGCGCTTCAGAGCTGGCATTTAGGTGTCTTAACACACTGTTTAATGCAGAGGCATTTACAAATGTGGCACAGAAGCGCTTCAGAGCTGGCATTAAGGTGTCTTAACACACTGTTTAATGCTGAGGCATTTACAAATGTGGCCCAGAAGCGCTTCTGTGCTGGCATTTAGGTGCCTTAACACACTGTTTAATGCTGAGGCATTTACAAATGTGGCACAGAAGCGCTTCAGAGCTGGCATTTAGGTGCCTTAACACCTTTTAATGCAGAGGCATTTACAAATGTGGCACAGAAGCGCTTCAGAGCTGGCATTAAGGTGTCTTAACACACTGCTTAATGCAGAGGCATTTACAAATGTGGCCCAGAAGCGCTTCAGTGCTGGCATTTAGGTGCCTTAACACCTTTTAATGCAAAGGCATTTACAAATGTGGCCCAGAAGCGCTTCAGTGCTGGCATTTAGGTGCCTTAACACCTTTTAATCCAGAGGCATTTACAAATGTGGCACATAAGCGCTTCAGAGCTGGCATTTAGGTGCCTTAACACACTGCTTAATGCTGAGGCATTTACAAATGTGGCCCAGAAGCGCTTCAGTGCTGGCATTTAGGTGCCTTAACACCTTTTAATGCTGAGGCATTTACAAATGTGGCACAGAAGCGCTTCAGAGCTGGCATTTAGGTGTCTTAACACTGTTTAATGCTGAGGCATTTACAAATGTAGCACATAAGCGCTTCAGAGCTGGCATTTAGGTGCCTTAACACACTGCTTAATGCTGAGGCATTTACAAATGTGGCACATAAGCGCTTCAGAGCTGGCATTTAGGTTCCTTAACACCTTTTAATGCAGAGGCATTTACAAATGTGGCACAGAAATGCTTCAGAGCTGGCATTTAGGTGTCTTAACACACTGTTTAATGCTGAGGCATTTATGAATGTGGCACAGAAGCGCTTCTGAGCTGGCATTAAGGTGTCTTTACACAGACTTTAATGAGGTGGCATTTACACAGCAATTTCAACTGTATCCTTTGACACTAGGGACTGAGGCATTTTCTTTACTTGCCAAAACCACTCTGTCCCTCACATTTGAAGTGTTAATTTTAGACCCTGTGGCCAGTTACATAAAATAATAACTTAATAACTAGTCTGACCAACTAGTCAGTCTTACTTTTCTGATTCAAATTAGAACAATCTACCTTTTTATGTAAGCTGTCCAGTATTAAAGTAAAGAAACTGAAGACTAACTTGTAAGACTAGTCTAAGCCATTTATGCAACTGGCCACTGGTTGCTCCTAATTAGTCACACACCCATTGGTGGGGTCGGTGAGGATGGATCTCGGGTTAACCAGGTCTGTGTTAACCAAGACACGTCGATGGGATCCGTCCAAAGAGGAAACTTCAATTCTGTCCTTCATGGAGTCTGTCCAGAACATGTTTCTGCCCAGATGGTCAATTGCGATGCCCTCAGGACTGCCAAGATCTGAAACAAAAGTCAGGTTGAGATAGTGGTGTGTGATATGACTGTATTAGACGGGGATAATTAAAATGTCTCCACGACCTGCTTTTACATTAAGTTGGTTAGTATTTTGCTACAGTGCATATGTCCGTTTTATAATTTTGCAAACATTATGGGAATATTTCAGAATGTAAATAAAACATTAGATGAACGGACATGAAATAAACATTAGATAAATAGTATAGAAAAACACTCTTTTGTGATCCAAGATGGTGAATTATGCATGTTAGGAAAGACATTAGGACAAGTCTAAATGAACCTGATTTAATGAGATGGATGGGTTCTCCTCCTTGTAGATTAGCTTTGCTAATGGCAGGTGTGCTGATGTCTGTCCAATACACCATCTTCTCCGTGCAGTCATAAGCAATTCCGATCACCAATTTCTCCTGCAAAAACCATAAAAGGATCTCACAAATATGCATGGAAGAGTTTAAGATCACAACACGGCACTAAAGTTGCCCACAGGCATTCATATATCTGTCTGTCTGTGAACTGCTGTCTAGACAAAACATCAGAATGTGAGTCAAATGACTGTCGGGCCAGTTTTGTTACTAACGCATAGCTGAATTTCCCCTTGTTTAATAAGCTTCACTGATGTTAGTCATTACAGTAAATGTTAACATGTGAGCAATAAATGAGAGCAGATGGGAATGAAAATTCATTCAGATTTATGATTTCCCACAGTGCTGCACACAATGACCCCTAAAAAAGTAAATTTCAGGAGTCAATAGATGAAAATATAAACCCTTTTATAAGGTTGAGCATGTTTACACAACCGTCTGAATAGTTTAAAACACCGTCCACGAGTGCTGACTTTTCCTATGATGTACTGTATAGCCAAAGTCCCTTTCAAGGAAAGTCTGTTCACTCGGCGGCCATATTTGCAGCACCTCCGGGCAGCTATTTCAGGCATCCAAGTCCATCTATTTGAAAGGGGGTATTCTGAAATCTCAAAAACTGCTAGCTGAACTTACAATTAAATATCATATTTTAAATCAGCAACAAAATCTGACATTAACTGTCCCATAAATGTTGTTTCTTATGCTCAAATAGCGTTAAAAAGTGTATTTTTCAGGTTAGACCAGCTAATGCGCATGTGCAGTCCTAAGCGCACTTCTTAAAACACTGACTGAGTTTCTAACGCCAGCTGCAGTGACGCAATGACTTTATCAATCAGTGATTGGCTCTTTTATTTAGAAGGCTGGACTTATTCTGCCATATTGCACACTGCACTTTCTCCTATTCATAACTAAAATGAGGGCACCGTCTTCCTATATATAAAGTCTTTGTTATAGCCGACAGATTACCTTTTGGGAAGATGATGTAATATATACTAACAGACCCAATATTATCTGAAATGTAAGGTGCTCAATATTATTAACCATCATAAAATATGTTAAAAACAGCTAAGTGTGCTGGCTGAATATTACAGCAAAATAGCAAAGATATATGTGACCCTGAACCACAAAACCAGTGGTTCACCAGTCTGAAATAAATAAGCTTTCCGTTGATGTATGGTTTGTTAGGATAGGACAATATTTGGCCGACATACAACTATTTGAAAATTTGGAATCTGAGGGTGCAAAAAAATCTAAATATTGAGAAAATCACCTTTAAAGTTGTCCAAATGAAGTCCTTAGCAATGCATATCCACTCACAAAAATAATGTTTTGATATATTTAGGGTAGGAAATGTACAAAATATCTTCATGGAACATGATATTTACAAAATATCCTAATGATTTTTGGCATAAAAGAAAAATCGATCATTTTTACCCATACAGTGTATTGTTGGCTATTACTACAAATATACCCGTGCCACATATGACTGGTTTTGTGGTCACATATAGTAAACGCAAAAAGCAAGTGACGTGCATAACTATGAATGATGGGCCTTTTAATTCTGTGGAAATCAGGTCTCAATTTGTTTATACTAAAAATGTATACTTTAATAATACACTACTGTTCAAAAGTTTGGGGTAAGTACATTTTTTTATTTATTTTTTTATTTATTCAGCTAGGAAGCATTAAATTGATCGAAAAGTGACAGTAAAGACATTTATAATGTTACAGAAATTTCTATTTCAAATAAAGGCTGTTTTTTTAACTTTCTATTCATTGAAGAATCCTGAAAAATAAAATGCATCACAGTTTCCACAAAAAGGATCATGTGACATTGAAGACTGGAGTAATAATGCTGAAAATTCAGCTTTGATCACAGGAATAAATTACACTTTACTATATATTCACATAGAAAACAGCTATTTTAAATGCTAAAAATATTTCATAATATTACTGTTTTTACTGTATTTTTTATATTAAAAAAACATTTTTTTAAAATCTCACCGACCCCAAACTTTTGGACTGTAATAATGTAAATTTTTATACTTACTAATCAAGTAACAAGTGTGTAGAAAACACGCATGCTAACATAATTTTATTTTGTAAATAAGTCTGTTTCTCCTAGAATCTCTCCTCACATTCTTACGGTTAAAGGCTGATGAGGTTATGTAATCAGCACAGGCAGCATATGGCTCTGATAAACACAATTTCTCTCATACGAATTTTTCCAAGAAAAACAAGGTTAAGCAATCCTAAAATTCCCCAGCGATCCCCCCAGCAGTTCTCTGGCTCCGTGTTATCAACAATTTAGCCGACAGAGACAAACTGCGAGCAGCAGAAGGCAAACCACAGAGACACGTTCACTCTGAAGTTACTAATATCCCTAAACAGGCTTTGCATTAACGCATACCAGAGTCTCAAAGCAGAAGAATGAATCGGGGATAACACAGCATAACACAGATTTCAGCAAAACACTGATTTGTGAAGCTCTGAAACCCTTGCGAATCATTTGTTTTGAACTAGTGATTCAGAGCCCGTATCAAACTGCCAAAGTCACATGACTTCAGTAAACGAGGCTTCATTATGTCATAACTGTTTCAAAATGTTTTGCAATGATCCCTGTGAGCCCATGAAACAGTGTGTATATGGTTTTTACCTGATCTTGGATCAGTTTTATAAAATGTGTAGAGATTTTTATGAACATACGTATAATAAAATAAAAGAGTTGGCCTGATTAACCAAGCTCTCCATGAAACAAACAAATCAATAAAATAACACATACTTCATTAAATACATGGCATTAGGAGATTTGTTAATTGCATTTAATAGATTACACTTTCAATAAAACATTGCAAAAGTTGTTTTTATGCATGTTTTGGCCAGCAGGCTTCACCAGCGTTTTGAACACTTCGAAACAGTGAATCATTTTGCGAAGCAACTGATTCAAAGTTACGATAGGCTTGGTTTCTCGCATCACTAGTTTAAACTGTCTTCTGCTACATTACACTAACAGACACGCTGAGTTAAAGCTTTACCGGGAGGTGCAGTGCTGTCTTGGCATCATTCTTCTTCAGGTCGTGGCCTTCCAGAGGAATATACTCAATCTTCCCGCTCTGGGTGAAGAGGACGTGACTGCCAGGAGGCAAAGGACTAATGTTTGGGTTGGGTGTTGGTCTAATCGGGCCAGGCACTTCATGACCAGGACCTGAGAAACAGATACATTTAAATTAATTCTTATGACTATGGAAATTCACCACCTATATGTACAAAAATTGTCAATGTGTCAATAAAAACAGTGGCTTAGTTACAAAACCTACTGAGCTGCCTATGTAGGTATTTTCCCAGTGGTTCTCAACACACTTCCAAGGGGGCCGCAAGATGGCTTAAAATGATTTAAAATGACAAACAAGCTTTAAAATAAACAAACAGTTTAATAAAAGGCTTAAGCTGAAAAAATTTATGTGTAAGGGAATTTTAAGTGCGATTTATAAACCATACAATCTTAAGAAGTCGTGGTTTTTATATTTCATTAATTTTTATTATACTTTATAATGTCGAGCTCTAAAGTATTTTAATAATAGTTTAATAATATTTTTAGAAATTGCTATTTGTGAGTAAAAACCATTAAAAAACACTGTAATTACAAATGACAAGAAAATATAAATTCATTGGTTTTAAAAAAAATGTTAAACTTTTAAAATGTAGATATTTTAAAGTGTCCATCTTATGCTCATTTACATGTTCATAATTTTATTTTTGGGTCTGCTAGAATACATTACACAATGACATGACATACTACGTGTTATAACGTAGGACATAACGTAGTACGTCATGGCATTGTGAACTACAGTTAATGCTTTTTAGATATAAGTCGAATGCATATGGCATATCGTGCCGGAAGCTTGTTATTTTACTTTATAAAGTTTTAAATAACGATATTTGTCTTACACAAACGCATCGATTCAGAAGGCATTTATTAACCCCTCGGAGCCACGTGGAGTATGTTTTATGATCGATGGATGTACTATCCCTTTAAAGCCTGCCTTTCCCAAGAGCCCAGTCTGCTGTAATTGGTCAATCACTTATGGTGTGTGTCAGAAATGTAATGCTCTTTATCATAATCAGGTTTCTGTAAAGAGTATTATATGTATGTTAACTCTGTTTTGGAAGTCCATACAATGAAAATAATGAACATAATGAAAAAAACTGCATCTTCTCGATAGTGAAATCACTTACCCTACTGGCCAAAGCAGCCAGTAGGTGGGCATTATCCAAAGAAAGGCATAAAAGGGTGCCCTTTAATGAATTATAATTGTTTTATTTCATTATTTTAAAATATTGTCACTGCTAGTTTCTGTAAATACAGTTATAAAGTTTGAAAATGAGCAGCTTTGTTATTACACTAGAAATATATTGAGAGGCCATCAAATATTTTCTTTGCCAATAGGGGGCCTTGGAGACAAAGAGGTTGAAAACAGCTGTTTTAGGGCATCCTGGCACCAAGGTAGGCAGAATTCCCAGAATGCACAACAACAAACATCCACTCACGTATACTTATAATTAAGTATGATTCAGTGTTATTTTATTATCATTGAGACACTGTTATAGTTTTTACTAACAGCTTCATTTTACGCCGGACTGCTTCACAAAATATTGTGAAGCAGTCGTGGCCTAATGGATAGAGAGTCGGACTTGTAACCCAAAAGTCATGGGTTCGAGTCTCAGGTCCGGCAGGGATTGTCGGTGAGGGGAGTGAATGTCCAGCGCTCTCCCCACCCTCAATACCACGACTGAGGTGAGACCCTTGAGCAAGGCACCGTACCCCCAACTGCTCCCCGGGCGCCGCAGCAATGGCTGCCCACTGCTCCGGGTGTGTGTTCACGGTGTGTGTGTTCACTGCTGTGTGTGTGTGCACTTGGATGGGTTAAATGCAGAGCACAAATTCCGAGTATGGGTCACCATACTTGGCCACATGTCACTTCACTTCACTTCACTTCAAACGAGGGTCAATTCAACGCTGGATTTGCATAAAAGATTAACATGACGGCACATGCTAGTCGATGAGTTGAATCAACTCCACAGCAACTACATAAATGTATCCACTAACCATTCAGAAACGTCCAGTTTCATTCTAAAAGTTGTAACTTCTTCCTGAGTCTCTCCATCAGTGTCGACTCCGGTTTGAACAATGTAAGGCTGAACACCGTTACTGACAATCCTCATTTTGGCTGCGTGAGATTCTCCAGCTTTGTTGTTGTTGAGCTGTTAAAGCTCCGCTCTTTTCTGGAAAGGGGGCCGGAGCAGCAGCTCATTTGTATTTAAAGGGACACACACAAAAACTGTGTGTTTTTGTTCACACCCAAATAGGGGCAAATTTGACAAGCTATAATAAATGATCTGTGGGGTATTTTGAGCTGAAACTTCACAGACACATTCTGGAGACACCAGAGACTTATATTTAATCTCCTGAAAGGGGCATTATAGGTCCCCTTTAACTATAATAACACTGGAATGATTTATATA
The DNA here is from genome assembly GCA_003731715.1 of Anabarilius grahami. Lineage (NCBI taxonomy): Eukaryota > Metazoa > Chordata > Actinopteri > Cypriniformes > Xenocyprididae > Anabarilius > Anabarilius grahami. Next base: position 8,872,821 of record RJVU01071502.1, read on the forward strand.
GCCCAACATGTGTGTCTTATGTACTTTATGCTTACTAGAGTATTGAAACAAGCATTCCAAATTAGTCACTAATGATTCTCATTTTCAGTTAGGCTGCTGCCTTATAAGGCAGGTGACTGTGTAGACAGCAAGGCAGCTCACTAGGTTTTGGAACAGATCCTTTATGAGTAAAGCAAGTGGAGGACTTACACTCAGGAAAGCGTCCGGGTCCCAAGCGGGTGCCAGAGATCTCCAGTCCATTGCGGTCGACGCACCAGCACTGCCGAATGCTGGCGTGACACTGCATGGGTTCGTACTCGCCATTGGCATCACAGGTCGGCACATACTGACCAGGACGAGGACCACGAGGCTCAGACCCGGAGCCCAGAACACTCTCCCTGTGCAGCTCACAGCGTGTCTTCTCTTGTTCTGAACAAATAAAAAAATACACATACAATTAAACCTATAAAGCCTACTGTAAATTTCTAAGACTTCTAAAATGATCAACATGATCAGAACTTTGCTGATCGTCTGATTGATAGTTTAGAATGTTTTATCGAGTAAAAGTCTACAAACGTCCTCCTTCAGCTCGTGCTTCACGTGTCTTTCTGCTGTGAAATCTGCACTGATTTTAAACGTAAGAATAACTTTGATATTGTTAGTAATATTTCAACTGAACTGAAGCAACTTTGGTTTACTTGATTAGAAAAATCATGAGTATCAAATATGGTCATCTTTTGAGGAAGGTTTATTTGTTCATCTCTTAATCATCATTGTATTGCATTATATGTTTTAAAACTACAGAGCTTTGATCATAAAACTAAGCATTTAAATATCATCTTACTAAGACATATATTGATATATATATGTGTGTGTGTGTGTGTGTGTATATATATTTATAAATTTTATGTAAAAGTTTATCACATTAATTTTATCTCATTGTTTTACATTATAAGCATCAGAATTTCACCTTACTTTTTGTCCAAATAAATATCAGCATCTGCAGCAAATTGCATATTTATGCTCAGTTTGGCCTCTAAATATTGAGGTGTTTTTTCCTCCATATTCTCAGTACTGTATATCATACTATATGCGCAAACTCTGACCCACCAGCTTTTGCGGACTGTCAACAGATCGAGGATCAAACTTCATGCAATCTTCATCTCTTTCTAAGAATTTCCAGTATTTCCAGGGAAAATCAATCAATGCTAAAGCCCAGGGTTCAAATCTGCAACAGTTTATGCTGGTGTGAGTCCAGCTGATTTGCTATGAAACATTACATCAGTCTCAAGACCTCCATCTGTTCTTCCATCGACAGCAAATCAGGTTACAACAACAAAACTGCACACCAATCAATACCATTACTACCACAATCATGACAGCACTCATAATCTAAACGACACACAGAAGAGAAGCATGCTTGAACAGATTTAGGCAATACGGGCACTCATAGTAGATTTTTAAAGCATGAAAAAATATTATTTTAGAACTTGCAATGAATATGGGTAACAGAATATGAGGTTATTCCCAACAGATTGTTTTGAATTATTAAGGTAAATATCAGGAAACTTTTCAAGAGCATTTTTTACTTAGAAATCAAGAAATCTGAAAATATATTTTGCATAAAAATAAGGCCTATATTTAAGACAAACCTCATTTAGAGAACATTTTATTGGACAAAAAAAAAAATGCATATGGACTTGTGTAAAAAAATATGTTTTAAATACTATTCTGAGAAGGAATAGCATGTACATTTTAAATGTACACTACCTTTCAAAACTTTGGGGTCAGAAAGATTTTTTTTTAAGAAATTGATACTTACATTCAGCAAGAATGCATTAAATTGAAGTGACAGTAAAGACATTTATAACGTTACAAAAGATTTCTACTTCAAATAAATGTTGTTATTTTGAACTTTCTATTCATCAAAGAATCCTGAAATAAAATCTATCACGGTTTCCATAAAAATCTGAAGCAGCTCAACTGTTTTCAACATTGATAATAATCAGAAATGTTTCTTGAGCAGCAAATCAGCAGATAGAATGATTTCTGAAGGATCATGTGACACTGAAGACTGGAGTAATGATGCTGAAAATTCATCTTTGATCACAGGAATAAATTACAGTTTACTATATATTCACATAGAAAACTGCTATTTTAAATTGTAAAAATATTTCAAATTTTTACTGTATTTTTGATCAAATAAATGCAGCACTGGTGAGCAGAAGAGACTACACTAGTACATAGATGACCTTCCAGCTCAGAAACATGGACTAAACGCCACAAAACTCAACTATATTGATTTCACAGGGTCTTAAAATCTGAGAAACCAAAGCAGCTGTCCAGTTCCCAGCAGGCATGCAGCTGTCGAGATGATATTCATGACAGCAGGGTTAAACCTCTAATGCAGAGGTCAAGATGTCAGGTCATGTTGTAATATTTAAAGAGTTGAGGGTCGTCTGTCATTAGAACGACTGATAAAGTTTGTGGTTTGAAAAGAGCTCTACGTAACAGCATAATGAGCTGCTTCCTATTTGCTTGAGTCATTGAAACTTTGCAATGCTGTAGTGTTGCTCAAAGTTAAATGCTTAAGCAATGATGTACAAGCCACACTGTCCAAAAACCTAATGAATTTTCTCAAAATATGCCAGTAATAAATACTTTGGCTTTAGTGGTATTTAACAGGAATATGAATAAACTAGCAAAGCAGTTTAATGTGAGAGTTGTTGGTCTGAGTAAATGAGAAGAAAGAAGAGCACTTTGAAAGAATTAGACTCCCATGTGATATAAACCAAAAGACAGAAGTGATCTTCATTGAAAGATGGAATCTACCTGTAGAGCAGCGGAATCCGTCGCCATAAAAACCAGGGTTACACTGACAGGAGAAAGATCCAGGTGTGTTGAAGCAGACGGCATTCTCATGACACTGGCTCACCTGACACTCGTCTATGTCTGAAAGAAAGAAAGAAAGAAAGAAAGAAAGAAAGAAAGAAAGAAAGAAAGAAAGAAAGAAAGAAAGAAAGAAAGAAAGAAAGAAAGAAAGAAAGAAAGATGATGGCTTATTTTGACAGAGAAAAAAGAAAATAATTGCATGCATATTTACTTAGAAAAACAATGGAAACATTAGTGCATTGGAATGGAAAAAATGCATTTTGTGTGAACGGCCCCGAACAATTAAGGAATAATTGACGACGGGCCGCTGAATTATTAGAAAATAATGCACACCTGAGGTGGTGATGCAGCCACAACATGAAGCCGAGTCAATTATTCTGCTTATATTATGGTTACCACACTTCGAAACATTGTTCAGATGTTGTATTTCAAGACATTTGTCAGGCTTTTGTCCTTAAAACGCTCTTGTTTGTGGTACTAATTTCTAACGCATCTCATCCCACGCCTCTGTTGCCAATTTTTCAAAAACAAAATTTTAGAGCTAGTAAGGCTTGATAGCAGAATAATACAGTTATTAAAGTAGTTATTAGAGAGAGAGAGAGATTAAGCATATTCGATTACCTGACAGTGTTCGGCAGCAGCATCTCTACTAATAGCGAAACTGTGAGTTTATCTGCTTCAAGAACAGCGGCGTCATTACCTCGCTAGTGAGAAATGTCATGTAGCTTTTAAGTTTCTAAACTATTTTAAAGGAGTCATGAACATTACTTTATAATGTTTCCTGAGGTGCACTTATAATTTTTAATATGATATTTACATCAAAAAAGTCATAGTTTATAAATAAATGGCTATTTTCTACCCTGATTTTAGCCCTCTGATTTGAACGCTCTGTTTTAAGGGGCGTGTCTGCTGTGAGACTTCAGTGTAAACGCCCACTGCTGTGATTGGCTGACATCTTTGCATATGAAATAGCTACTAAGTATTACATGTGGAATTCTTTCGAATACTTTTACCACATTTTTACTATTAAAGCCTTCGAGATTAACGAATCGTGAATTATTGAATTATGTTTAGAAGGTTGCAGTGAAGAGCATTGAGCAGATGACAGTCTGTTGATCGTGTGAATGCGGTAATCTCGTCATTGTAACGCAATTTAACTCTCATGAAATGCGTTCACTATAACCAACAATGCAAATATGATTTAAATACAGTAAGAGACTCATTGTGAAGTGTAAGAGCGTCACTATAACGGGAGTTCTATGAAGTAAAAATACTAGGATTATTCATTATGAATTTCACTGTCATTACCTGTTTAGAAATGATTCCAGAACAGCTGATTCCTGATCTTTGAGCAAAAGTTTTTGGGCAAAGCCAGTCTCGTATTGCGACTTGTTCTCAAAACAGTCGCTGGTAAAATGTACAAACATGCAAGTCACCACTGACGTGACTAGGGCGTTCGTTAAAAATAAACTGAATTCATTTTTCTCTGACATCGGGATCCTTCGGCAGCTTATGCAAAAATTACGCTTTTCCCCAACCAGGAACAGCAAAACGTCTGCGTGACATCGCAATCTTGTTATTATCACAATCTTATCGTAAATAACTAGGCCTGCTTTAGATCCACTCGCTGCTCATCGACTGAACACCAGTGGGCGGGGACAACGATGCGATGATGTCTTGCTCCAGAGGCAGTCGTATGCAAATGATTGTGCCCCTGTGACGTCACATGCCACCTCGGATCCTTTTTACAGCTTGATTATGTAAATGCGAGGACAATTTAAGTTATGGAACTTGCAGGAGGTAATGATGCAAAGACCTCTTATATCCCAAAAGACCAAGGAAAATTAGATTTCTCATGTCATGACCCCTTTAATATAATCTTGTCAGAGCAGCGCTGACAACAATGTGTGTCCGTACTGCATGCATTTGAGCGGGTATGTGCTTTCCGTACATAATAAAAAGTAATTTTGTGGCAAAAACATGGAAATCATTTGTTGTTTTTATCCTATTGGTTAGGCTACTATATTTATTTGCTTGGTCGGTGTCGGTGTGGGTTTTGTTTCTTTGGACCTATTGAAATAACTGAAATCATTTGGCGAAGTGATATGGAACTGTAATGCGGTCAAGACCTGCCTGGAACTACTTTAGCCGTGCGTTTCCTTGAAAATAACTGCACACATTAGAACGTTCCTCAACCAATCATATTCAAACATTCAACAGCCCCATAATATAAATAAATGTAATCCATAAATGTATTAAATATAAATAATATTTATTAAATTTAAATATAAAATAAATGAACTAAATTTAAATAAATTTACATATTAAATAAATGTATTCAATTT
>RJVU01071502.1:8879392-8920354 GCA_003731715.1 Anabarilius grahami
TTATAGATGTAAATATTTATGTATATTTGTGTATTTATATATACATAATCAATATGCACAGTACACACACATACATTATGTAAACACAAACTTTTATTTTGGATGTGATTAATCACTATTAATCGTTTGACAGCACTAATATATATATATATATATATATACACACACACACACACACACACACACTACCGTTCAAAAGTCTGGAGTCTGTAAGATTTTTTTATGTTTTTGAAGTCTCTTCTGCTCACCAAGGCTGCATTTATTTGATCAAAAATACAGTAAAAACAGCAAAATTGTGAAATATTATTATAATTTAAAATAGCTGTTTTCTATGTGAGTATATAGTAAACTGTAATTTATTTCTGTGATCAAAGCTGAATTTTCAGCATCATTACTCCAGTCTTCAGTGTCACATGATCCTTCAGAAATCATTCTAATATGATGATTTGATGCTCAAGAAACATTTCTGATTATTATCAATGTTGAAAACAGTTGTGCTGCTTCAGATTTTTTTGTGGAAACTGTGATACATTTTTATTTCAGGATTATTTGATCAATAGAAAGTTCAAAAGAACAGCATTTATTTGAAATCTTTACTCTCACTTTTGATCAATTTAATGCATTTGTTTTTGCAGAATAAAAATCTTAATTTAATTTAAGAAAATTTCATTACATAACTAATCAATCAATCAAGTTTGGGGTCTATTTAACTATGAATCCTGAAGAAAATACTTTACACAAAAATATTGCAGCATATTTTATTCATTACTTAACACCTTATTTAAACACAATTTTTATTGTTATTGTTATATTGAATATATTTTTTTTCATGTTATTACTTGTTCTGTGAAATGCTTTTGCACTATTGTATGCAAACACAATCATGCCAATAAAGTATTTTAAATTTTTAATTGACATCTGTAAACATTAACTCATGGTTTACAGGCTGAAATAATGAGAAATAATGAGCTTCAGATGAGCAACATCCTCTATAGAGAATTTCTCCTGGGGTCTTTTTGTTCTCAAAAACATCAGAAGTAAGAGACTTTGACTTAAATCTCCATTCGCTTTCCATTTAATCTCAATCTTGTCTTGGAAAAACAAAAGCGCTTTAATTTTTCTCATGAAAATCAAGTCTTATGGTTTCCTTAGATTATATTTAATCCATTACTTTTTGCAATGTGGATATTTCATGACGTAAACCGACTGAATTTAGCTTTATAATCTAAACAGAAGGGGATTTTATCAACAAACAATGATGATGAACACACACAGACATAAACATGTACTGACTCACGTACCAACACATGTCTGTCCGTCACTAGCGAACTGGAAGCCGTCCTGACACTCGCAGCGAAACGTTCCCGGCTGGTTGTTGCAGACGGCGTTTGGCCCACAGATCTGAGGGGTTTCCCTGCATTCATCGATGTCTAATGAGAACAGGAAAGCAGACTAAACATACTGAACTTTAGGGAGGATTACTACGACTGATTTAATGCTAAAACAAAAAGACTTCCTTATGGGTCACATTCCCATGGATCACTAACAATGATACCATCGGTTCTCATAATTGCAGCTTTTTAAGATAACATCTGTCCCGTTTTTGTGTAATTTCCTTTAAGCATCAAGGGACGGGTCACATCCTTAGAGGTCTGGGGGAATATTTATGTGGACACTGAGACAATTTTGACATCTGATTAGAAGATTGCTCTGGAAACGACCCCCTTTAGGAAGTCGAGCTGTACTTTAATGAAGAAAATCGATTTCCCTTCGGAAGGAAGAGGATTAGTGGCCGTTTTAGGAGGGAAATTAAATAGGAAATGGTTTTAATTGATAGGATAGATTTAATTATGGTAAAATCTCAGACTATCCCAGAGCACTGTACCATAGCAGGCGCGTCCATCTCCAGTAAAGCCTGAGGCACATTCGCATGTGAACTGGTTTCCTTGTCCGGGTCGGCAGACGGCGTTAGTATCGCAGCCGTGTCTGCCGGTGAAGCAGGCGTTCTCTTCCGTCTGTCCACCTGTGGATTAAAGAATTGTTTTTTCCACAGATTATGTATACACATTAAACTGAAAGGGCCCTATCATACACCCGGCGCAATGTGTGTTTTTTGCTAGTTTCAGCTTGACGCGGTTATAATTTTTACGTCCTGCGCCACGTTGTTTAAATAGCAAATGCACTCACGTCCATCTGTTCACCCATGGGCGTGCTGGTCTGAAAACGAGGTGTGTTCAGGTGCATTGTTGGCATGTTGCTATTTTGAGGCAACAGACAACGACTGAAAAACCTGGTCTAAAGTCAATTTTTTTTTGTTATTTAAAGGGCGCATTAGTAATATGCGCCTATAGGCGGGTGCACGACGCGCTACACTCTGCTTGTTACACACAGGGACACAAACATGCCAAATATTACAAATAAAAGGATTCCTCTCCGGAGCGTTCAGTCTTTCCGCTTGCAAATTCCACCATGTAAATAGTGAATCCACCATGGCGCGAGTGCAACTGGCTTTTAAAGGGAATGGGAGATGACACTCTGATTGGTTTATTGCACATTACACCCAAAACACACCCATGACTCATTAAGAGACTAGAGACAACCCTTTTGGACCATGCACCTGGCGCGCCGACCCTTTTTTCCATTGTTAAACTAGCAAAAGTGGATTCGGACACACCCTAAGTGCACCTGCGCCACGTGCTTCAGACCATTAGCTTAGATCGTTATAACAGGGCCCTTAGGGTTAGTTCACCCAGAAATGAAAATTCTGTCATTAATTACTCACCCTCACATCATTCCTATAAGACTTTCATTCATCTTCAGAACACAAATGATGATATTTCAACATAAAGTCGATTAACCCAAAACATTCAAGGGTTAGTTCATGCAAAAATGAAAATTCTGTCATTAATTACTCACCCTCATGTCGTTCCACACTCGTAAGACCTTCGTTCATCTTCAGAACACAAATTAAGATATTTTTGATGAAATCCGACGGCTCAGTGAGGCCTCTATTACCAGCAAGATAATTTACACTTTAAATGCCCAGAAAGCTACTAAAGACATATTTAAAACAGTTCATGTTTGGATCAAACTGCCAAAGTCACGCCCCCCAGTGGGGATCCATTGAAATTTCGAAAAACTTATATCGTAACGAAGCCTTGTTTACTGAAATCATGTGACTTTGGCAGTTCGATACACGCTCTGAACCACTGATTCAAAACAAAAGATTCGTAAAGCTTCGAAGCTTCACGAAGCAGTGTTCTGAAATCGCCCATCACTAGATATTGTTGAATAAAGTCATTATTAAAGTGGTTTAGTCCAAAATTTTTGAAGAGACTCGATCGCTTTTTATGTTGATCAGACTGAATTAAGGCTTTTATTCACATATAAACATTGATCAGCGAACCGAACTTGAATGACGCGCGAGAACAAACGGAAGCTCAAACGTGGTCAAAGTGGTAGTTGCAAAGGCAGTCAATGGAGGGACAGAAAGCTCTCAGATTTTATCAAAAATATCTTCATTTTTGTCTTATAGGTTTGTAACGACATGAGGGTGAATAATTAATGACAGAATTTTCATTTTGGAGTGAACTAACCCTTTAATTTGCACATCGTCAGTAAATCACCTGCAGAACTTTCCACTCCCATCAGTGCTTTTATGGGATTGCGGACTCTCATGCTTATTTGCCCTGTTTAGTAAATGTATATTTTGTTTTCTTTCCACTAGTCTGAAACAACATTTTATGAATAGCCCAAATTCTCCAAACTGTCCAGTGCATGAAAAGACAATGTTTTTGCCTGTAGCGTCTTGTCTGAAAGGTCAAATATTTTTGCAGATCAGCCCTCACCGTTGACGTCACCAATCTTGTTGCTCATGGCATAACGCAAGAGCTCTGCATCCACATCGTACATGACGAACACCTGGTCGATGCTGAGCATCTGTGTGGACGGAACAGCTCTGATGGCTTCATCATGCTGGCAGCCCTGAAATGTGATGGTTTCTCTGAAGTTGTAGCTTCTGCTCTGGGTCGAACCGTCCTGTAGATTGATCACATACTCCCGCGTGGATGAAGAGGTGATCACTGACAGGAAAAGACACACATGGCTTCACAATAGGACTTGAATAGAAAGCATGATAGAAATTACTCATGAGAGACGAGTACAAGTGATTTTTGTGAAAAATGAAAAAGTCATTTGATGCATTAGGTAATACTGTATGTCTTGAGTTTATTTGATAAAAAATACCATAAAATGTGATATATTATTGCTATTTCAAATTCAAATGTTTTTATGTGAATATATTCTAAACTGTAATTTAATCCTTTGATCAAAGCAGAATTTTCAGCATCATTACTCCAGTCTTCAGTGTCACATGATCCTTCAGAAATCATTCTAATATGATGATTTGCTGCTCCAGAAACATTTCTGATTACTATCAATATTGAAAACAGTTCATATTTTTGTGGAAATCATGACACATTTTATTTTCAAGGATTCTTTGATGAATATAAAGTTCAAAAGAACAGCATTTATTTGAAGTAGAAATCTTTTGCAACATTATAAATGTCTTTACTGTCACTTTTGATCAATTTAATGCATCCTTGTTGAATAAAATGTTTTACTGACCCCAAACTTTTGAACGGTACAGCAAATAGAAATGCATGCATTTCATTTTCTCTTCCAAGCAAACACAGGCTGCACATTAGTTTTATCTGTATATTTTGTCATTCTTGTGCTGTGAATGATGGGAAATCATGCATGTTTGACTCACAGTTGCTGCTGTACTGGTAGATCTCAGTGTAGGGGTCGATCTGAACCTTGGCTCCCTGAGGAACCTCTGGAATCTTTCCTTCAAGTCTGGTCTCAACCATCAGGTGGTCGTGCTCATCGATGCCTTTGAACTCCTGAGAGATGGTCAACCTCTCGCCGCCCGGCTGGAAGGTCACATCGGCCCGACGTCTGAACTCTCCACCTGAGAGACAAGTGAAAGATGGGAGTGTGAGGCTTGGTTTCCATCAAACATATCACTGCACTGAAAACAACTCAACCCGACGTGTCAAAGCAAAGAAGGTTTACAAACTTTTGCTGAATATCCACTGATTTTAAATGGGATGGTATTCCAGCTATTCTGCACCCTCTTAATGCACTATATGTTAAATCTTTAAGTGATCTTACACCCAATAACTGCTCTTAAAGTAAGTTCACAATCAATTCTACTTATGCAACGAGATGCATTTATGAGAAAACGAGGAAGAAAAATGTATTGAGGGATTTTATCAATTGGCAAATGATTAGATAGTGAAAATATGATCTCCATATAACAGGTGCTTTAAAAATAAGGGGGATTGAAGCCAAAAAGGAAAGTCCTACCTGTATTACTACGGCCTTTTCATATGCATATGTCATAATAGAAAATAAGAGGATAAACTATGAGGATTCAGGAGATATTGCACTATGAAAGATATACATCTTGTTATCTATGTAAATCAGGGGACCACAACCCTACAATTTAAAAGGAAGCTATTTATTTGCACATACTTATAATATTATTTAGAAAATATTTAGATGGTATTACATAATGATATGATTTTTTTTTACTCACTATAGTACTGTACTGTTAGATGTATTATTTATTTGTTTGTTTATTGTAATCACATTTTCAATTATTTATTTATTCATTTAAAAATGTATTTATTTAATCTTGTTTTTTTATTATTATGTAAATAAATAATAAAAAAACAAGATTAAATAAATACATTTTTAAATGAATAAATAAATAATTGAAAACGTTTTTCTCTAAACTTTTCCATGTATTCCTTAGCACTGAAAACTATGGAAGCTTGTTATTTGTTATGGAAGCCACAGTTATTTGCAACTTTTTATTTTTTATTTCTGACATTATAACTTGCATTTCACACAATTCAGAGAATTTTTATTTTTTCCCAGAATTGTGAGAAACTCGCAATTGTAAGGTATAAAGTCTAAATTGTGAAATATAAACTTGCAATTTGGAAAAAAAGTCAGAATTCTGAGATAAAATGTCACAATTACCTTTTAAATTTTTTATTCCATGTTTCAAAAAAGCTTCCATAGAAAAACCCTGATTTAAATAACATTTCCTTTACGTTGTTTTCATTTATAATACTATATATGAAGACTTCAGATGCAAAAGCCTCTAAATACCATCTGAAATTTTCTTCTAAAATGAGCATTTTTATTAAGCTTGTATGTTTATGTTCAGTTAATTCACTTTAATGGCAATGAAAATGACCTATTAATTGCCATTAAAGTGAATTTACTGAACCTAAACATGCAAGCTTGATAAAAATGCTCATTTTAGAAGAAAATTTCAGATGGCATTTAGAGGCTTTTGCATCTGAAGTCTTCATTTCATCACAGTCTGTGAAAAGGGTCCATCGGGATTGGATCGTTGGATGGTTGTGGTTTGCTATTGCTGTGATGTCATGTGAGTGACAGGTTGTCCCGCCCTCACGTCAGTAAACACATCATCAGAGAAGACGTCACTGCAAGAGGGAGGGCGGGGTAGTTATTTAAATTAAAGATTACGAGGGCACATGAATTTAAAAAAAAGTAATGATGTGCACGGATAAATCACTTATAGTAAATACTGCAATATCCCATTAAAAAAATAATTAGAATGGTCCATTTTGATTTCATGGTGACATTAACTGTGTTTTTAGAGTATCTGTTGAGTGTACATGAGCTTGTTGTATGCTGCATTTAAAACAGCATGCAGAATTTAAGTCAGAGGCTTTAATAGACACAAAAAGTTGAGGCAGATGTGCCTCTGCTGCAGGAGCCTTATTTAGTTGTGAGTATAACATTAAGTATTTATCAGAGAAAACTCTATGTAAACGCTGCATGTTTTATTGATGACATTGTTGTTTTTGGCATGTGTAAATGTTAAGTGCATATAAGTGTTAAAGCTTCATGGTCTTGTCTTTCCCACAAAGGCTTACTTTAGCACAATTTGAAGGCCCAACAAAGAGTGTGACCGCTCTCTCTCTCTCTCTCTTTCTCTCTCTTTGTAATTTTCTATCCCACTCTGTTCTCTGTTCTTTTCACCATCTTACACTATAATTTACTGTATGGTTTTCAGCTGGACTGGAATTTTGGGCAGACAGAACATCTAGAGTCACTGCGCTCTTTTAGGTTATAATCAAAAGCAGGCAGGATCAGTACACTGGGGTCTGATTCAACAGGAACATCCTCCACATCAATGGCCATTATATTTTGCACAAGACACATGATGGCTGCCTCAATGTTTGTGTTGTCCTGTTAAAAAGAGGAAGGAACAATATGAGTAGAAATGTTTTTTCAGATGTGCAGCTACTGCAGAGGTTAATATTTATAAAAAATAAAAAAAAAGCCTATAATCTGTACCTTCGCAGACGTCTCATACCAACCCACAAATCCATGGTCTCTAGAGAAGTTGTCGAGTTTGGGCAGTTTGGAGCACAAACCATGTCTCTGTTGGTCACACTTGTTGGCCAGCAGGACAGCTGGCAGGGGACGCCCATTGCCAAGGGCAACTTTAGAATCAAGATCTTTTTTCCATTTCAACACAGCTTGGAAAGTGGAGGCGCGGGTCATGTCGAAAACCACAAGCGCCCCTACGGCCTCTCTGTAATACACACGTGTCATGTTGCCATACCTCTCTTGTCCTGAGAATAAAGAAGAAAAGAGTGTAAGATAGTTTCTATGTAGTGTTTTTTCTTGTTTTAATGGTTTTGAAGTGCTATTTCACAATATTTTTTCTTTTCTTAGACTGGCTAATGTTCAGAAATGTGCATGGTTTCATTGACTGCAGACAACATAAACATCTTCCCATATCACAAATGACATGAGCTTGACCACACGAGAAAAGCAGAATCTTTATCCGCTTTTATAAAATCTGTCCGAATGGAGCCATTTGCATTTTCATTTAAGGGCAGTTCACCATTGGGCCCAGATTTCCCAGCATACTTACTGTGCTTAACTGTGCTGGTTTTAATAATCTAAATAAACTTATTTCCACTTGTGCAATGGAAAGGTTCCTTGGATGTTAAAGGTTCTTCACGGAATGAAAGATGCCAATAAACAACCTTCATTTTTAAGTATTTTTCTACTTAATTTTTCAACAGCAAGGCACATTACGCTATAGCTAACTCATTATACTCATTAATATATTAGTCATATAATATTATGTCAATAAATGTCCTTTGTAGCTAGTCTGGGAACTTTTACATTTCTATATTACCATTCTAATCCTGATTTCACAGCACCACATGGAAAAAGACATTGTGAACATCTGGATATCAGCACGGTTTCACAACAAGAACCATTCAGCCCGATGGTGTTTATAAGGACCTAGCCTGTATTAATGCATTATCATGCTGAAAATCAAGGCAAACTGAGGCCAGTTAGACTGTCACAGCTAATATGCATGGTTTGCAGTCCAAATTTGATCTTATGCATTATGATCTTATGAGGTCCTCTGTGAAACTACTCATAAATTACTGCATTCAATCAGGGATGAGACTGTTGTGCAATCTACCAGTTTCTCCATGTTAAGTCTTTCACAGTCAATAAACTATGCTGATAGGAATCTTTATTTAAATCTTATCAGTTTTTGTGAATTTAACATTTTATTGTAAACATGAAAAATAAAACCATAACTCTATTTTTAGAGTTTTGTAAACATATTTAAATGCATTGTTTCAGCGATGGAAAAGAGTTTTTAGTGTTTTCTGCCAGTAGGTGATGTGAGGGACGTCACATGAGACCAATATAAGCACGAGACCAGACCAGTGAATATAAACACGAGACACAAATTCCTCTCCCTGTGCTTTAGTTTAATCTGAGCATAAACACAGAGGGTGATTCATAGCACTGTGAGGTCACTCACAACAGCTGAGAGAGGGAAAAAAATCCCAAACAAGGCATGCTTTGGACTGTATGTAATGTGTCCAAGCCAAGTGTTAAAGGCATCACTCCAGTAATATTATTCATCTCTTTCTGTGTGTTATTATTTTTCCTAAGATCAAATATTATGTTGTAATGGAGCAAGTTTCACTGTGGACAGTGAATAAAACATCAGTGCTAGGAAATTGGGTGTTAGAAAGAACCCACAATTTTGTTTCCATTTAATTATCATACTTTAATTGTTAAGTAAAGTATGAAAATCTGAGTTTTGCTCAATTTTCTTCAACATTTTATTGCATGTATAGACTAACGTTCAAAAGTTTGGGATCGGTACGATTTTTTATGTTTTTAAAAGAAGTTTCGTCTGCTAACCAAGACTGCATTTATTTAATTAAAAATACAGTAAAAACAAGAATATTGTGAAATATTATTACAATTTAAAATAACTGTTTTCTATTTGAATACATTTTACAAAGTAATTTATTCCTGTGATGGTAAAGTTTAATTTTCAGCATCATTACTCCAGTCTTCAATGTCACACGATTCTTCAGAAATCATTCTAATATGCTGATCTGCTGCTCAAGAAACATTTCTGATTATTATCAATGTTGAAAACAGTTGTGTACTTTTTTTTTCAGGATTCCTTGATTAATAAAAAATTTAAAAGTACAGCATTTATCTGAAATACTAAGCTTTTGTAACATTATACACTACCGTTCAAAAGTTTGGGGACAGTAAGAATTTTTATTTTAATTTTTTTGAAAAGAAATTAAAGAAATTAATACTTTTATTCAACAGGGATGCATTAAATCATTCAAAAGTGACAGTAAAGACATTTACAATGTTACAAAAGATTATATTTCAAATAAATGCTGTTCTTTTGAAAAAATTGTACACAATAAATGTTTCTTGAGCAGCAAATCAGCATATTAGAATGATTTCTGAAGGATCATGTGACACTGAAGACTGGAGTAATGATGCTGAAAATTCAACTTTACCATCACAGGAATAAATTACTTTGTAAAATATATTCAAATAGAAAACAGTTATTTTAAATTGTAATAATATTTCAAAATATTCCTGTTTTTACTGTATTTTTAATTAAATAAATGCAGCCTTGGTGAGCAGACAAAACTTATTTTAAAAACATTAAAAATCTTACCGATCCCAAACTTTTGAACGATAGTGTAAATATAGTTTACTGGTATCTGACAGATATCACAAAAATAAAATTTTCTTATAATATCAAGCTTAAAATTCATTTATAAACTTGTAATTAATTAAACGTCCTAAAAACTGCATGGATAATGTAAGTAGCCTATACAAGATTTAAATGTTTTGTTGAATGGTTTCACGTGAGGTATTGCATGTCATATTGCTGTCACTCCCTGAAATCTACTCTCAATTACCCATATGTTCATTTATTTACACAGGCCTATTGATTTTTTGATAAGGTAGCCTGTGACTTGACTTAGTGAAAATCATTAAGAATGCAGGCAAAGGCAGGGAATACATAACATCAGTAACTGACCTGCAATGTCCCACAGCTGCAGTCGAATGACAGTCCGGTGATCCCAATTCAGGACTTTCAGAGCAAAATCCACACCTATAGTTGCGCGGTAATGTTGAGAAAAAACCTGATGCACATAACGCTTAATGATGGAAGTCTTACCCACTCCTAAATCTCCAACGACAAGTACTTTGAGTAACCGCTCCTGCTGCATTTCAACAGTCTAAACTACATGACATAAATATCCAGAAGAAAGAAAGCTTTTATTTTATTTTCTGTAAAATAAAAGCCGTGTTAGAGGTCTAAGTCTCTACAAAACAGAAGAAGAAAAAAATCAACTGCGTGTTAAGGACGCGCGCCTGACAGCTGTCAGTAGGCTATAGTGCGTTTTAAATGCGTTTCTTCAGCAGTGAGAAGTTTCACACTTCATTTGCCTGTCGACAACTTTTCTTCGCGCGGTGGATCCGCTGTCGAGCCTTTCCCCAAATATCTATTCAAGAAGCTCATCACAGTGTGCCTAACTGAACTTTAAGACCTAACTGAACTTTAAGACTAGGAGGAGATTTTGGTCCGGCGTTTAGTATCAAGAATCGCCTATAAACTACATCTCCCGTCATACTGATTATCTGGATTGTTTTCTCGTAAACCCTGAAATAGATGGCGCACATAAAATGCACTTAGCCTACGCTTTACCAATGAATTAAACCTAAAGCAAGATTTAGTGTAGACTTAAAGGTGCAATATGTAAGAATTTTTCAGTAAAATATCCAAAAACCACTAGGTCAGTGTTATATATTTTGTTCAGTTGAGTATTTACAATATCCCAACTATTTGTAAATCGTGAGAAAATTGCAATTTTAACCAAGGCTCCGGGACGTGTGAGGAGTCGCTTGTCAATTGCGTCATACCCGCGTTACAATCGGATTCCGGTTTTATTTTGCAGAAACCATGGAAACACCAAAGATGCTTTAATATTTACATGTTTTAATAGACAAGGGGAACAACTGTTTTGATATATTTATAGACAGAAAACTAATTATTGTTATATTGCTCAACACGTTTAGTCTTATTGTTTAAATCTAATTTTCTTGATTTTTTTTGCGAGTACCATGCTTTACCATGCCTCAGAGAAAAACTCTATTTTGTCAAGCAGCTAACATAGCATAATCAGATGCAGCTTTATTTTTAGTAACAGTAATACAGCATTTTCTCCATCATACAATACGTTTTAAAATTAATTGCATGCCATTTATCAACACAAGCCATCCAGCATTTAATATGATATTCTAAAATCGATCTTACTGCAGTGTGTCTCAAACAAAAAAGTGTGAGACACTCACAGCAGGCGCCGAACGAACGCACAGAGTAACGTTATAACATCATTTTCAACACACTCAAATGTATCTAATATGATAAACAGAGCTGCGTTTCCTCATACACATGACCGGAAAAGCGGAAGCGGCGCCGGAGACTGTGACATAATAAAAGTTCCGCTGCTCGTAAGGGTGTGTGTTGATCAATCGCTCCAGCGGCCTCGTTCAGCTCCCACAACACTCGGTCCTGCTCTGCTTCATACTACAGTAACGTTAATAATCGCATCCATGAACATGATTTCTTCCCGAGTCCTATCCCGATTCTATTCCACCGTCCGTTGAGGTGAAGACCACATGTCCCAAGATTCCGCGGTTAAACTTGGCGTCATCACGCCTTTGTTTTGAATAGGCCTCTAGTGACCTCTAGCGGACAGAAAATATTACATATTGCACCTTTAAGATGGAGCCTACTACTTTTTGTGATGTTTCAACTCTCCTACATGTAAATGTATCAAAACGATATTTAATATTACGTGACGTGACGTGACGTGAACGTGAAGTGACATGTGGCCAAGTATGGTGACCCATACTCGGAATTTGTGCTCTGCATTTAACCCATCCAAGTGAACACACACAGCAGTGAACACACACACCGTGAACACACACCCGGAGCAGTGGGCAGCCATTGCTGCGGCGCCCGGGGAGCAGTTGGGGGTACGGTGCCTTGCTCAAGGGTCTCACCTCAGTCGTGGTATTGAGGGTGGGGAGAGCGCTGGACATTCACTCCCCTCACCGACAATCCCTGCCGGACCTGAGACTCGAACCCATGACCTTTGGGTTACAAGTCCGACTCTCTATCCATTAGGCCACGACTGCCCCAAATATTTGAAATAAATTTTAATGTGATGACATACCTTTCTTTTTGATGTTTTTTTTTTTAGATTAAGTGGTATAAATCAACAAAAACGTGGTACAGTAGTATGTTTATAAGACAATTTTTGCTGCATTTTAAATAAATAAAAAAAAAAAAACAGTTAAAAAGTTTTCTTTTTAATTAAAGCAAGGATGTTGCCAAACATTCAAAAATGAGATGTTGAAGGTAACGGAAAACCCATATTCATCATCAAAAACTGCACGTTTTAGAGTGGCCTTTTATTGTGGCCAGCCTAAGGCACACCTGTGCAATAATCATGCTGTCTAATCAGCATCTTGATATGCCACACCTGTGAGGTGAATGGATTATCTCGGCAAAGGAGAAGTGCTCACTAACACAGATTTAGACAGATTTGTGAACATTTGAGAGAAATAGGCCTTTTGTGTACATAGAAAAAGACTTAGATCTTTGAGTTCAGCTCATGAAAAATGGAGGCAAAAACAAAAGTGTTGCGTTTATAATTTTGTTCAGTGTATATATATATATATAAACATTTTGTGTGTAGCCTACTAAAGGCTATTGGATTAATTTTTAAAAACACCATTTTTATTTGATGGTGAATTTCCAGTGTGTTCCCCAATAAGCTGAAAATTATGTATAAAACAATATAAATAGTATGTCAAAATAAAGAGGGAATCATTAATGTATGTGGTGATGACACGCGTTTGTCTGTCGCTACTATTAGGAGGTTTGTGGTACTGGTGCTGATGCGGAATGAGTCAGGCTATATGATGCTTCTGCTGTCGCTTCCATTTCATCAGCCCAAAACATCCAAACATTTCTCCATCTTCCAAGCGTGGATCAAAACATGACAAGCGTAAATCATCTTTGACTTTTACGCGACTTTGATCCGGGCAGGGACCATTTTAACAACACGCGACTCATCTTTAGCAACATCCAAGCAAAGCAGACCGCCTACGCGGCGCAGTTAGGTTTGCACCTGTTTGTTTTTTCTGTAGAGACGAACGTTTTGTCAATTATTCGGTATATTATGTAAATAGTTTATGTCTGTCATTTCATCCAGAGGTTCCTAAACAGGCTTCAATCCTTTAAAGATTATGGGATCTGCCGTTTGGTAGCTTTGAAACGACCAAACAAAAAAAAACAACGTAAGTAAAGAGCACCGAATAAGGGATCTTCTACACAAATGCTTCTACACAAAGACATCGCTTGTTAAACATTTGAATGTTTTGTAGGTTTAGAACAAGAAGCAATCGTTATTATGACAAGGCTAACGATAGCCAGCTATCAGGAGAGCCTCAGTGAAATCTCAGTCATTTAGCAGACTTCACATTTTGTCAATAGGTCATGATAACTGGTATTGAGTTACTTGCATATGACTAAGGACCTAAAAACTCAAATTACTAAAAATTACTCAGTAATTTCAGGTATTGATGCAGGTTAAATGTGACACTTAAGACTAATCATTTTTTATCATAATGTGTATATTCTTCCATTACAGAAAAAAAAAAATCATTACATTCATCCTAAATTAGTATGGATATTATATGGAATTGGCTTAGCCAGTTATCCCAGTTTACTTGTATTCATCTTATATTTTACAAAAATATCACGTTAAGATGAACTTAGGTAAAGTTTAAACCACCAGACGCTATCATTACTGTACACTTTAAAACCAAACAAACTAAAAGGATGATTTTGTGCCTCAACTACCTTCTCACGAAGAGCAAGGATGTAGCTGACTAAAATGATTGTCAGGTCATGATCATGTAATTGCTGTAATATTTATAACTACAACACATTCCCAGAAGAGGTTATAGATGAATTACAAACGCTTTAAAGAGAACTTTACTGTATTTCCTTCTTTTAGAAAGCTGGTAAAGCAGGTTGACATGTGGGTGAATAAATTAAAGAATGTTTCTCTTTTCTATTTTGTCTTTGGGAACCATGAATATATGTTTTGGCAGCATCTAGTGCACTGTATAATTTCACTTCTCTATGTTTTGCTTTGACAGACCTGAATAGACATGGAAGCAATTTGGCTTTACCAATTTCGACTGATTGTCATCGGGGACTCCACTGTTGGAAAATCATGTTTAATCAGGCGATTCACAGAAGGCCGCTTTGCGCAGGTGTCAGACCCAACAGTCGGGGTGGATTTCTTCTCCCGCCTGGTGGAGATCGAACCTGGGAAACGCATTAAACTGCAGATTTGGGACACTGCAGGCCAGGAACGCTTCAGGTATTGTAAATCGTTATCTTGGATTGTGTTACATGAGACCTTTCTCATGATTCTGCATCTCTGTAAATAACTGTCCATAAAGATGTATGTTTACGTAAATAATATTATTATTAGTTTAGAAAGCTTTTTAGGCTAATGGACACATTATTTTACATATTTAACTATTGTACAGTGTCAAATAGTTGCTTACACATCAAAAGAAACCCCAACCTTATTAAGTTTCAATAAGATAAATCATCAAGCTTATCTGATCAGGAGTCCTTATCCATCCGCATGATTGGTGTTTCCATGGTATCCGTGCTTATTTCACCCAGACTTGATGACAGACTGATTCACACGTCACTATTACTTTTTTTTTCCACACCATATGTGATACAGAGACACTGTCTATATTTATTTATTAAAGGATTAGTTCACTTCTAAATAAAATTTTCCTGATAATTTACTCACCCCCATGTCATCCAAGATGTTCATGTCTTTCTTTCTTCAGTCGAAAAGAAATTAAGGTTTTCGATGAAAACATTCCAGGATTATTCTCCTTATAGTGGACTTCAATGGAGCACAAACGGTTGAAGGTCAAAATGACAGTTTCAGGGCAGCTTCAAAGGGCTTTAAACGATACCAGACGAGGAATAAGGGTCTTATCTAGCGAAACGATCTGCCATTTTCTAAAAAAATGTAAATGTATATGCTTTATATAAACAAATGATCGCCTTCCAAGTGGTTCCGCCAAAACCGCACTTTCATATTCTTCAAAAAACTTACCCTGTATGTCCTACGCCTTCCCTATTCTACTTACGGAAAAAATGGAACTGGCGCTGCGTTCGTTCCGTAAGTTGAATAGGGAAGGCGTAGGACATACAGCGTAAGCTTTCTGAAGAATACGGAAAGAGGAAGCACGTGCAAGGCGATCATTTGTGTTTATAAAGCATATACATTTGTATTTTTTTCGACAATGACCAATCATTTCGCTAGATAAGACCCACATCAGTTTTGTGCTCTAATCACAACTTAAATGCTCCGCTCTCCATCCAGATATAAAAGCTGCTGTCGATTAATGAAGATTTGACCAATAAACTCATGTCTGGATTGGACTCTTAAGGTGATGATACACGGGGCAACTTTTTGAGCAATGTTGTCGGGAAACGGAACGAACGCAGTGCCAGTTCCATTTTTTTCATAAGTAGAATAGGGAAGGCATAGGACATGCAGCGTAAGCTTTTTGAAGAATACAAAAGTGCGGAACCACTTGGAAGGCGATCATTTGTTTATAAAGCATATCGAAAATGACCGATCATTTCGCTAGATAAGACCCTTATTCCTCGTCTGGTATCGTTTAAAGCCCTTTGAAGCTGCACTGAAACTGTCATTTTGACCTTCAACAGTGGAGTCCATTAAAGTCCACTATAAGGAGAATAATCCTGGAATGTTTTCCTCAAAAACCTTAATTTATTTTTGACTGAAGAAAGGAGGACATGGACATCTTGGATGACATGGGGGTGAGTAAATTATCAGGAAATTTGTATTTGAAAGTGAACTAATCCTTTAAAAATGTAGCTCAAATGCCTCTTTACCAACAAAAGATTTTGTAGAACTCCTACAGGAAACAGAAATACTTGATGAATCCCTGCTGTCTACAATGTCACGAATGTCTTAAAACTTAAAGTGATGTCAGTAACTCCAGAGGCCCCTCAGCATCCTTCACAGCTCAGTGTGTTCCCAGCGGTACTCCTCACAAGCTCAGACCTCTTTCACAGTCTCACTCTGATGCCTTTTTACAGTTTTTTCATCATGTCGTTCCAATCCCGCAAGACCTTGGTTCATCTTTGGAACACAAAAAGATATTTTTGATGAAATCTGTGAGCTTTTTTGCCTCCGATAGACTGCAATGTTATTACTACTTTCAAGGCCCAGAAAGGTTACTTACAGACATCGTTAAAATAGTCCATGTGACTACAGTGGTTCAACCTTAATGTTATGTGACGAGAATACTTTTTGTGCACTAAAAACAAACAAAAATAATGACATTATTCAACAATTTCTTCTCTTCCATGTCAGTGTGTTGATGTAGTAAACACAGTGCAGGAGCTTCTGGGTTCTATGTTGGAACACCGGCTCATTATAGCCCAGCTCCTGTTTCAGCATCACGCGCATGCATTGTGCTGCTCACGTGTACAGCATCTGACAATACTGAGCTGCCGTTCTGACGTAGAACCCGGAAGCACCTGCACTGTGTTTACTACATGAACAGTGTAGGAGACTAACATGGAAGAGAAGAAATTGTTAAATAAAGTCATTATTTTTGTTTGTTTTTTGCGCACAAAAAAATATTCTTGTTGCTTCAACCACTGTAGTCACATGGACTATTTTAACTTTGTCTTTAGTACTTTTCTGGGCCTTGAAATTGGTAATAATATTGCAGTCTATCGGAGGCCAGAAAGCTCACGGATTTCATCAAAAATATTTTAATTTGTGTTCCGAAGATGAACAGAGGTCTTACGGGTTTGGGAAGACATGAGGGTGAGTATTTAATGACAGAATTTTCATTTTTGGATGAACTAACCCTTTAAGTAGCTTTTTTAAACATGCCTTAGAAAAAAAAAAACATTACTTGTGTGCATCTTGTGACAACACAATGGCACTGACATATTTTAAGAGTGCAAGTTGCTTTCAGTTAAAAGAGCTCAAACATGCATTTTAGGCTCAAGCCTTGTCTGTGAGGCCTGGGGTTTTTAAAATACTTTTTTTTTTTTAAGTCTCTTAAATCTTTTCTCAAAACTTTAAGAGACGAGGCTTTGTGAAGACATTTAAAGTCTACATTGTTACAAAATCTGCTTTTCTAGTTGAAAGTACAGGTATATGAATTTCAGTTCATTTTAAAACCACAACGTAATGCAAGTAACAACAAATCTTTTTTTTCCATTTTGTGATGTACATCTGAGCGAAAAGGGAAAAAAAAGAAAAACTAACAAGAAGAAGAAAAAAAAGTAGGATGGGGTCTTGGTTCAATCCATTGGTTGTTGATTGGACAGAGCCAGATCTGAATGTAAGCTTCAGTCATTTGTAAGAAAGACGTGGAGTTTAAGTGGACTAAATGACTGGACAAGTCCGGTTCACCAGAAGATCCAGTTATGACATTTTGACTAAAAATAATGAGGTCAAACAAAACAAACATATGCATGGATAAATCGTTCATTGATACGATCAACAACATGCATTTAGTAAATAGATGGGGTGAATTTACATTTTACACCAATTTAATGCTACCTTACATTTAAAGGGTTAGTTCACCCAAAAATGAAAATTCTGTCATTAATTACTCACCCTCATGCCGTTCCACACCCGTAAGACCTCCGTTCATCTTCGGAACACAAATTAAGATATTTTTGTTGAAATCTGATGGCTCAGTGAGGCCTCCATAGCCAGCAATGACATTTCCTCTTTCAAGATCCATAAATGTACTAAAAACATTTTTAAATCAGTTCATGTGAGTACAGTGGTTCAATATTAATATTATAAAGCGACGAGAATATTTTTTGTGCGCCAAAAAACCAAAATAACGACTTATTTAGTGATGGCTGATTTCTAAACACTGCTTCAGGAAGCATCGGAGCATAATGAATCAGCGTATCGATTCATGATTCGGATCGCGTGTCAAACCGCCAAACTGCTGAAATCACGTGACTTTGGCGCTCCGAACAGCTGGTTCGGCATGCTGATTCATAACGCTCCGGTGCTTCCTGAAGCAGTGTTTTGAAATCGGCCATCAATATACAAGTCGTTATTTTGTTTTTTTTTGGCGCACCAAAAACATTCTCGTCGCTTTATAATATTAATATTGAACCACTGTACTCACATGAACTGATTTAAATATGCTTTTAGTACCTTTATGGATCTTGAGAGAGGAAATGTCTTTGCTCCCTACGCAGGGCTCACGGAGCCATCGGATTTCAACTAAAATATCTTAATTTGTGTTCCGAAGATTAACAAAGGTCTTACGGGTGTGGAACGACATGAGGGCGAGTAATAAATGACAGAATTTTCATTTTTGGGTGAACTAACCCTTTAAATAGTATTTTATCTCTATTCAAATTCAGGAACATTATTTCATTCTGTAATGCTTTCTTCAGGTCTATTACCAGAGCATACTACCGTAACTCTGTGGGAGGTCTGCTGCTCTTCGACATAACCAACCGTCGCTCCTTCCAGAACGTTCACGAGTGGCTAGAGGAGGCACGCAGCCACGTGCAGCCCCACAGCATTGTCTTCCTGCTGGTCGGCCACAAATGTGATCTGGAACCACAGCGTCAGGTGAGCCGACAAGAGGCTGAGAAGCTAGCGGCTGCGTACGGCATGCGCTATGTGGAGACTTCAGCACGTGATGCCATAAATGTGGAGAGGGCTTTTACGGAGCTTACACGGGATATATTCGAGCTGGTAAAGAGCGGGGAGATTACCATCCAGGAAGGTTGGGAGGGAGTGAAGAGCGGGTTTGTACCAAACGTGGTGCATTCGTCAGAAGAAGTTACAAAGGGTGATCGTCGATGTTTCTGTTGAGTCAGCAATCACCACCATGGTACCTATCAAACCTTTGGGCCCTGGCAGACAAAAGAACCGCTTCCTCCAATCACAGGGTCAGTCTTCAAATCCCTGACGACACCATCAACCCCTTCCTGCCTGCTGAATGCCTAATTGAGTCCCACCATGCTCTGTTGCTTCACTTTTCTATACTACTTGCTCATTTCCCTAATCACACAATCTTGTATATGGCCAAACTGAACACTGTTGACTGCTGAGAATGTAAGGTTAGTAAATAACCTATTGCAGACCCCATACTGGCCAGTCAGAACTATATCTGCACTTTAACTGTATCTGCACATCTGCCATTCATTCTATTGAGCCACGAAAGTTAAACTTCCCAAATGAAGATGGGAGCTTTGGGAATTTCCCGTATCCAGGACTAAGCTTGTTCCAGGCATCTTCTACTGGTTTTATCACAGGATAGATAAAAGACTAACAGAAGTTTAACTTGCTTACATCACAGACGAATGCTGGGATACCCATTTCTGTTGACTCAAAGAAAATGTGATTGCTGGAGGTATGATGTGTCCGATTATTGACTTTTAGCAACATGAAAGACAAAAGGAAGGAGAAATACTGCAATATACTACATGAATTCAAAGACTGAAAAAACATCATCTCTAATGTTTCTGAACAATTCCCTTATCAACGAAAACTAGATTTTCAATTGTAATTGAAGTGGTGTGAGATAAGTAGGTCACTCAGATGGTATGACAGTCCATCATATCACCCAAGAGGTTAGTTTTAATGATCTAATGCAAAGATTCAAAAGGGACTACTGAAAGTACATCCATGAGCCCCAGATGGATTTTTCAATTTGTGCATTATTTTACAATTAATAACATTTCACTTATCACGCATTACCACAAGAGGCCTCTGGTGCTCACCAGAATTACAAATACACCTTAATCTGTTGTACTTAGGTACATCTTTTACACCTTTTATCCCAAAGAGTGTTTCTGATGTTACAGCTTGTGATTGTACTATCTAATGTGAAAAAAGCAAGCTCTTCCTTTAGGTTTCCTAACTGCCCAGTGAGGGCCTTTGACCTTGTACACACTCACATAATCTATATCCATGGAGCGTGCATCACCATGTATTTAACCATTACTTTATTCATCTATAACATCTTTACTTTTTGAAATTACTTGCTCTTCACTTTCACTCTCATCCCTAACGAAATAAATCCATTCCCGCTTTCTCAAATCTGATTGGAGATGATGTGTCAATACTGTCCATAACTGTGCACAAAAAAAGAGTAGTTAATCTGTCACATTATTGGATAAACATGAAGCCATTTCTAAACATGGCTGAAACAGGGTCTCAGGGAAGGACCAAAAGATTTTGAATTGTGTTGACCACTCGCTCGCTCTGTAAGCTTTTTGATGCTGATGTGGATTTGCAAGGACTGGCTGTACAAACACTACTGACTCTGTACCTCTTTATCAAGGGAACTTGAAATGTACTACAGATTAAAGTAACATGTTAAAAATGTTCTTGTTGAATATTATACAATATCTCTACATTCCACCCACTATTTACAGTTTAATGAGGATATTATCAGTTCAGTAGTTGTGCTGCTCCAAAAGAATGTAACTGAAAAGCAATATAAGTTTAAGACAAAATCAGTCAATTCAGTAATGCACAAGTCATAACCAAAGATTGAAAGAAAGGGACAGAATTGCAGGCACATATTTAATTAGTTGCAGCTTATTCATCTCGCTCACTGCCAGAACCTCAATCAGACGAGGAATTATAAAAAGCTACGCAGATTAAAAACAAAGACCAGCTCATCGATTTTGTGCCTTCACAAAACGCTTCATTATTAGTTCCTTGTTCAGTGTTTAATGGCTACAATGTGACAAATGAGCACAGGACAAGAGATGAAAAAGCAGACATCAGAGAAGGAAAAGTAAAGGGAAGTGGAGAAGGAAGGAGGCTGATGAAACAAGATGTCCCCCTGATATTCTGTATGCTGCATTTTGACAATGATCTCACCAAGATAAGGCAAGAAAAATTCCACAGAAAGAAATAGGACCATAGGAGTTTAGCTTTACAGTTTAGCTTTAACAGAACCGAAAATGCAAATGTTTACCAAACAACAAATGAAAAGGAAAAAGGGCACAGAGGAAGACAAATCTGTAGACCCTGTGGAGAGAACCCCGATCTGAAACAACTAATAATTCATCATAAAAAAGAAAACAAAAAAACTACCATTATTACTTTTGTTTGATGTTTTTCACCTTTTTACTTGAAAAAATACTTTAAAAAGTAATAAATCAATAGATAACAGTTGGTGTTGGTGCAAACAGATACATGGGGGTGAATTTTCTGATGAGGAAGGAATTCGGGTGGGGTGTGACCAAACTCGGCCTCCTTTTCTAGGACCGCTCAGCAGATTTGAGGAGGTTATCTTTGCTCCTTCTCTTGACATCCCAATTGTAAACACGTGCCATATCTGTGAATAGTGGTTAAGGTGTATCTGAAAATTTTGGAAAATTATCTCTGCATTTTTCCTTGCTCCGCAACCTGCGGGAACATGTTAAACTAAGATGACAAGAGTCAACAAATCTTTCACTAAACAGATTTTAACAGGTGCTGAGAACAGGTGGCACATATGGCCTGTATCTGATTTGCCTGAAAGAGTTCTTTCTTGAAAGATATTTATAGATGTCATTCCATTAAAAAAAACATAACAGTCTGCAGAGGCAGAGAATGTGATGTGGAATATTCCAAAGCAAAATTCATATTCACTCAATGATCACATAACCAACACTACATGTACATAAATATATGCATTGATAAATATTAACAGTTTCAATAACATTACAACATGACAAACACAATTACCCCTTTTCCACCAATAGTGTTGGAGCCAGTGCATCTGTCCATCGCTATTCAAAGTTGTGAATTTAACTTGTGCACAAAACTGCATTATTCATTAATGTTTTATGCGACATTCCACTGTTTCCATTCCATGTGTTCAAGAGAACAAAATCATCACTTCCTGGGAAATTGGTGCAAAATATCTGTATTAAAAATGGAAGTTGCTGCAATCCGGGAAGCCACGGAAGCTCTTTTCTCCTACATCATAAATTACTTGCATCTCAGAGTGCGCATAAACTCTGTCATGTTATTTTGCATTCGGATGCCTGGTGCTTGGGATCGCAATCATGCAAGATATTTTCTGGGAGGGAATTAAACCAAATAATTTTGATGACAGACTTTGGCTCAGGCATTTGATCAGAATGATCAAAACTAAATTTTAGATGCTGTACAATTAAACTGATCCACTGGTTAGTCCAGTTAACCAATCACATCCACTGTTGAGGCAAAGTCATGCAAGTTTTGTTGCGCATCAAGGGATTTATTCAGTAAGTGTGTTTCCATTGTAGATCTGTCTTATCAGATCAAAAAATGTATCCGCCTCAATTGAGTGCATACTTTTTTTTTATGCACATTTTTAGAATTTATGCGCATCTTAGAGTTTCCATCCAGCATTTATGCCAAAAATATGCCAAAATGCACAAAAAATAGGTGGATGGAAACATAGCTCATCTCTCTCACAACTGGCCTGCATTTCCACTTACTTGAGAGACCAAAGATGATGTAACTGTAAAGTCGTACTCATAGCTTTGAAAACATTTTACCAATTGAAGTCATTAATTCAGCAACTTTATGCAATCACAAGCTGGCTTTTGAGGTAACAGTTTGAATGTATAAAACAAACATGTTACCCATATGATATTTGTAAATAAAATGCTTTTGGTGGAAATGTATAGAATGGACCAGGTTGAGCACAAACCAGAACTAGCATCATTGTCTAAAAAAAAGTTGCACATGTGGACTATGAGAACACAGCTACATCTCATTCATTTCAACTTCAATGATAAATCTGAACAAGATTCACTATTACATAGTCAATAATAAGCAATAAAGGGAAGTATCTCAATGCTCTCCACATCAAATACTGGTAACAATATAAAAACTGAACCCTTTTGGATACATGCATAGACTACAGTAGAGCTGCACGATTAATCGTTAAAAGATTGTGATCTCGAGTCAAAAACCCACTCGATCTTATTCCAAAATGACAACAATTCACCTAAATCACACTGGAACATTCAAATCTGCGTTTGTGCTGCAGTCTTTTCAACCACGCTATCATTATTTTTGTGTTACAAATATTATTATTATCACAGAAGTACTAGAATAAAAATTTAGCATTTGGATATAAACACTGATGTCTACGGTACCGATCAAAATAGAGCAAATCTCCTTTTGAAAGTAACTTGGTACTTCAACTAACGATTGTATCGATTACGTCGTTATGACACCAAGTGGCGACAAGTGAACGTTAAAAAGGGTATTTGTCATTGAATCATTCTTTCAAGAGATATGTTCAAAAGCGCTGAACGTAAAGTGAACGTTAAAAAAGGTATTTGTCGTCGAATCATTCATTCAAACTGTTAATTTAAATAATTTATTCAGATTGATTAAACATTTTAAATAGACTGGAGCGATTAACATTTTGAAATGTGGGATAATCATCTGTTTCAAACAACAACAAAAAAATTGTGATTCTTAATTAATCCAGAATCATGCAGCTCTACACTACAGTTCAAATGTTTTTTGTTTTTTTAAGCACATTTTTAACCAGCAAGGATGCATTATTTGTTCAAAAGTGAAAGTAAAGACATTTATAATGTTAGGAAAAAAAATCTATTTCATCTAAATGCAGATCTTTTGAAATTTCAATTAATCAAAGAACCCTGAATCACAGTTTCCACAAAACAACATTAGGCAGTACACCTGTTTTCACTGTGTTAAAAATATTGAGCAGCAAATCTGCTGAAAATTTAGCTTCACCATAAAAGGAATAAATTATTTTGAAATGATTTTAAATTTTAAAATGAAATTTAAAAAAAACAATTGTTTCAATTTTTTGATCAAATAAATTCAGCCTTGGTGAGCACAAGAGACTCGTTTAAAAACATTCTAATATCCTACCAAACTTTTGAACGGTAGTGTAAATGTTTGACATACACTCTTGATCTGACATTTACATTCACATCTGTATACATTTTCAACAAAGACAATTTATTTAATTGATCAAAAGTAAAGACTTTAAGTAAAGGACTAATCAAACACAACATGGAAAACAAAAACAAAAAACAAACCTGATTCTCTATATTTGCCATTGTTTAAGGATACTGACTTCAGTGGTTGTGAACTGGTCTCTGAGGAAATCCAGGTCCTCTTCCAGAGAGTCCAAATTACGGGAAGCTGTAGCCAGGTTTTTTTCCAACAATGCCTGAGCCTCATCAATATCATACTCCAACATGACATTAGCCTAATGCACAAAAACAATAACCATGGCTATAAGCAAGTTTTCATGATAACAATTAAAAGGTGCTAAAGAGGATGTTTTGTTTTATACATTTTTGCAATATTACTTGAAACTGTCTTTACTAACTGATAAAAGACTATTTATTAGGTGCACTGAAAGGAATATTATTAATATACATCATCTGTGCACGAGGTAGGGCCTTAAAAACATCAGCCAATCGTTTACGCGATCATCGCGTAAACGATTGGTCCTCTGGCTTGTCAATCACTGCCATTACGTTCCTTGTGAGAGACGTGCGCGGATTGGCCCTCTGACTTGTCAATCACTGCCATGACGTTCCTTGTGAGAGACGCGGCTGCTCGCTCCAGTAACTTAACACACTCCACAGGCGCCGCATGCAATGTTTTTGTCAGGAGACAGGAGTAACAACTGCAGATTATGAGTTACCTGCGGTGAGTCCGACATAATGAATCACTTAACGATTGTAAGGTCGATTATGAATGTAAATTGATACTTATGACTGATCGCGCTCAAACGCGTCCAGTCAGAGCCAGTTGCGTTCAGTCTGCGATTACAGTCGGTGTTCAAATTCCATGTGAAAGTATATAAATCTGCTTCAGGAGCAGGAAACAATCGCTGTATGTTGAGCACAGTCAGAATGTTTTAGCTAGTCGTTAAATGTGTGCCCGGCTTAATAACACAGCGAATGCCGGTGGTAAACACTCGTGTTTCAATACTCATGCACGAGTTTTGGGAGGCGTTCCCTTGAAAAGAGCTGTGAAGGAGGGGGGTTGTTCTTATGCAAGCGCTCATTTTAAAAACTCAGTCGACGAAAAGATCCTCTGTACCACCTTTAAAGACATGATTCTAGACTAAACTTTTTCATGTCTAAAGTTACTTGAGTGTTTGTCATTTAGCAGAAATATTTTATTGAAGCAGTTGGGTATACATTTCAAATGTTCAAATATAGGCAGTAATATATTACAGTCAACATTATTTCAACAACTCATTTTACTTCTATTATGTGATGCACTGACAGTCTAATTAAGCAGTGCTTGATTTCATCAGTCGGTAAATGATTGGACATGAAAAGTAGTCTCTATATGACAGATGGTTAATAAGAAAGTAAACTGTTTCAGTATAAATTTTTGATTTTATGTTGACTATGAATACAATGAAATACAGCAGTCAAAACTTACCCCAAGCCACAAACACACTTTATCCGTGGGTGGGACAGAGGCCTTGCAATAGACATTATCAGCCAACAGAAAATGTGTCTCCATGGGATCAGTAGTGTCCTGTGATTGGACATACATAATTCAGAACAGAAAAACTTAAAAAGTGATGAGACAGTGCACAAAACACAAAACACTTACTGCATCCCATTTCACATTATATTCATCCTTAATAGTATTTGAAATTAGAATTAGTTTGTCCCTACTCCCTAATCAGTATGTGGAAATGAGTATCCCAAAAGTACACAGATCGTGACTGGAGATTCGAGGTTTAGATCCATGCGCACTCTAACAGCTAATATTAACCACAACCCATTGCGCTTCGGACTCAAATAAAAAAGTAAAAACAAAAACCATGGCAGATGCGCAAGGCTGACGGTTAAGTAGAGAGGTTTAGATAAAAGTAGTTGGAGTTGTTCATTTCTAACCTGATGAAAACTATTTATTTCATCTGTAAAAACATTGTGAAATCTGCATGCAAAACCTACGACTGGGAGATCAATGTGCTACTTCTTTTCTCTCCAAAACAGTAGGAAGAACTGAGTTGCATAAATCGGAAGAACTGAGTTGCATAAATCAAATGAACTGAAATGTGTATGAGGATATTAAAATCACAATACAACGAAAGTAGCGGCAGATCACAATAAGATCTATAACCTCCATTAAGGAAAAAAGGGGGAATTTTCATTTCATGCCGACTTTAACTGTGACAAGAAAAGATGCAATTATGATGTTGTACTATAAACTTTCCTACTCTTCTGCTACACACTCTTTTCTTACCAAAAAGAGTACACACTTTTAGGGTACAGTCCAAGTAAGTGAATTGGGATGGGGCAACTCGTTTAGAAGCAATATTTTTAGGAATTAGAAAGCTGACCTTTGATTTGCATCCCTCCATCTATTCACATGTATGGATATATGGGAGTAAGAACCGATCGTAAAAGAGTGATGGGCTTACCTTCTTTTTCTGCATGTGCCGTAGAATTTCTAACGTCTGTTTGATTTGTGGAATCTGGCTTTTCAACCTGAGAAAGACAAAAAAAAAAGGCAGCTTCTAGTAGAATCAGCAACAATATTTTATAATTACTCAGATTCATTAAATGCAGTAGTAAATCACTGTTTACTTGTTCCTTATAACAAAAGGACAACAGCAGCCTACAGCAATGCAAGGAAACCAATTATACAGTCTGTATATGCAAAGCATCCTTTAGCATTGACACAGAAACTAATCCTTGCCTGTTACTGTACTACGTAAAATGATTTATAATCAAACCTGAGTTTCTTCTGAGCCAGATTGAGCTCCATATATTTATATTTCTGATATTGTTCATCCAGCTTCCTCAGCACGGCGTCTGCTGTGTCATTGCCCGGCTGCTTCATGAAGGCATCCACATCTTCCTACAGAAACAGTTATAGTTCACTTCTCATTGACGACATCTTATGGGCTTCCTTAATGAATTTATCCTATCAAGTATATAAATACTGGTTAGTCATGTGTTATGTGTCACTTAAAGCTCACGGCACCTTCAAGACATAACCAAGCAATGACTGCAGCCTTATAAGGAGAAGAGCAGGGCGCTTTCTACTTAAGAAAGCCGTTTAAACACCAACACAATGACACAGAGATTTCACGAGAAACTATCGACAGTACGGACATGAAAAGGAACTATATGTCAAATTCCCGCTGACCACAAATATTGCTTCGGGGATTCCGAGGTGTTTTTTCTTATTTGCAGCTCCTGCATTGCCACTCTCTATGGTCGTCGCCATTTTGGAGAGACATTCGGCTCTTCCTCTTGACGCACGCGCCCGTTGCTCTTACGCACGAGCGCTGCCTGCATAATAAAAGTAACGAATCTCCCTTTAACGGTGAGACGGTGGTGTATTTTAGGGGTTCATCTATGTTTTATTATCTGGTAATTTTTTCATTAAACGTGTTTGGAAGTGTTCTTTATGTTCAAATTCAGTACCTTATACTAAATCAGTGAGCGAGTTTTTGTGCGCTTCGACACTTAACAAATCAACCGCCAGATGTCAGTGTTGCCCTAGCGACCCCGAGAAAGAGCACGAGGCGCTGGCTGTGGCGTATACAGTTGGCGGTTAGCCAGACGTTTGATCAAATACATTTGGTGTGAAAAGAATATATCAATAAATACAATGGCCATTTATCTTTAATTTTATTTTAAATGATATTGAGTCGGTCCTCTGCATACTAAAACAATACTCTACAACAGACGCAGATCGACAGACACCAGTGTTTGTTACTGCCAGGCCTTCCTGTGTGTGTGTGTGTGTGTGTGTGTGTGTGTGTGTTTGTTTGACATATCAGGACACAAATGTGTATAATGACATGTGGTATGACACAGGTATTACAAAAAGAGGTGACTTATGAGGACATTACCCATGTCCCCACTTTTCAAAAGGCTTATAAATCATACAGAATGAGTTTTTGTGAGAAAGTAAAAGTGTGCACAGTTTCCTGTGATGGTTAGGTTTAGGGGTAGGGGTAGTGTAGGGGGATAGAAAATACAGTTTGTACAGTATAAAAACCATTACGCCTATGGAATGTCCCCAAAATTCACAAAAACAAACGTGTGTGTGTGTGTGTGTGTGTGAGTGTGTGTGAGTGCGCACGAGCAAGTGTGTGAACTAAAATTGGAAATCGGTAGATGTGTTTTTTTAAATTATTCAATAACTATATACATGCACTTTCGATCAGACGCAAATATTGAATATGATACAATTATGCATATAAAATAAAGCATAAAAAGGACAATAAAAAGAGAAAAACTACTACAAAAAATAAATAGATTGGGGAATAATATAAAATTCAGAATAAGCGTAAAATGGGGTATAAAAATATCAATTAAATACTTTGTAAAGCTCACAAATATTTAAATGCTTTTGTAACCCCTCTACCAAGGTCCTACTCACCCTGCTCTGCGCGGGCCTCGAACCCGGGTCTCCGGCGTGGGAGTCGAGGCCTGTGCAGAGCGGGGCAAGTAGGACCTGGGTGAGGGGTTACATTGGTGCCGTGACCCGGGTGGGAGTGAGGTTTAGGGAGGGTGAGTGTAACGGAGGCCAGCTAGTAGTCACTGTGCGAGTAAACCTCACTCCTCTGACCTCAAGAGATGCTCTAGCGACTGACACTAGAGGTTGCAGCCTTTAGCCTCCTCGTTAGAGCGTCTGACTCTCACGCCAGAGACCCAGGTTTGAGGCCCACGCAAAGCGGGGCGAGTAGGACTTGGGTGAGGGGTTATGCTTTACTTCGTGACCTTGTAGTGCTCTTAATGGGCGTTCTTTAGAACTTCCGCAATAATATAAGCCAGCTCGAAAACTTCCGGTGAGATGTCATTTGCTGGTGTGTTGAGCATCAGTAGTGTAATACTTAGTTTATAATCAGAATATAGACACTTGAATAGTCAGGCATAGCATTAATTTAGTTATTCAAACGTAAGACAGCATAAAAAACAAATAAATAAAGACGTACCTCAGTGTTCCTCCTCGGCTAAATTCAATTCGACCAACAGTTTTCACACTTTTATGTAAAAAAAAGCTTCAAAAATGTAATATTTATTATGCATCTTAGTTAGATTAATTGAATAAAATGTGTGTTTTTACAAGTGTGCTGAAATCATTGATCTTGTACTGCATTGACTGACAGCTGCTGTGATTATAAAGAGAGCGCGGTGCTCGCTTTCTGTGTCATTCATTCACAAGAAAAGTTATTGTTTTTCATGAGATTTTTTGAGTATTTCATAGGCCTACTTCACATAGACAAAATGTATTTTTAAATCTAGTTATTTTAAAATGTTTAATATTAAGTCAAAAACGAAGTGAAAAACGATTAGAGGAAATGGCTGATATATGCGCAAATAAATGCTACTTTGCCACCACCTGCTGTTGAATTTCCTACATTTTTAAACATTCGGTTGTACAATGGGGACAATCTCAGAAGGATGAACAAATAATGTTTGTGGTCATCACATTAAAAATAACATTTGAAGTGCTGGGGGGAAAAATGCGTGTGCGTGTCTAATTACAGACAGGCGTTTTTAAACGGTCCCAATAGCTTCATCTTTATTGCAATCAATAAAACTGGTTTATTGGCAAATTAGGTAAATTTGATAACTGCATTAAATATGAATACAACATTAAAAAGTCAACCACTGATGGTTTTGTGTCGATGTGCAGCGAGTGCAGACTGAACAGTTCACCGGAAATGCCCAAACTGGCTTAACGACAACCAGGAAGTAATCGTGCATATAGCCTATTACAGTTTGTAAGATGGGAATTTTCTGAGAGCTCCTACTTGTACTGACCGCTGTACCGCCTGACCGCTGCAGATTCATTTCGGCGTTGATAGTATTGCCATAGAAATGCATAATTCCCAGCCCAAAGACGTGAACAGCTCCCAAAAGAACGTCACGTGTTGTCATCTCGAGACTACATGGCGTTTACACAGAATCTGTCTGGCCTTGTTTGTGTTTGATAGACTCACCTTGTTATGATCGCTTTTTTTAATTTCATGCCTGCAAACTGAGATAAGATAATTTTTTTCCATTTACTAACAAGGAGACCAGGGATAGTTGTAACACTTTTTGTCAACAAGTGGTTGTTTGAGCTAGATGTCTCAAATTTTGATAGCCTACATGGTAGCAACATTTGTCTACTACAAAGAAAACTTGGATGTGTACTGCATAATCACAGATTAGGCTCATGTCATGTGAGTTAATTGTCAATACAAAGAGTTCCGTTGTTACAATCTACCCCATTACTGGGCTGAGTTGTAACACTAGCTGGGGATAGAAATAACACTGAGAGGTAATTTGCTGAAATAACATCCACACTCTCCATTTTTTGCGTAAACATAATTGCACTGTAAACCCTAGTGCTCAAATTAATTAATTGGTTTGAGTAGGACAAACTTAAATTAAACAAATTAGTTCAGTCAAATCAACTTTTATGAGTATTTAGCACTTTCTTTTTCTTTCAAGTTCACAGAACTGATATATTTTAAAGGGTTAGTTCACCCGAAAATGAAAATCATGTCATTTATTACTCACCCTCATGCCGTTCAACACCCGTAACACCTTCGTTCATCTTTGGAACACAAATTAAGATATTTTTGTTGAAATCTGATGGCTCAGTGAGGCCTCCATAGCCAGCAATGACATTTCCTCTCTCAAGATCCATTAATGTACTAAAAACATATTTAAATCAGTTCATGTGAGTACAGTGGTTCAATATTAATATTATAAAGCGACGAGAATATTTTTGGTGCGCCAAAAAAACAAAATAACGACTTATATAGTGATGGCCGATTTCAAAGCACTGCTTCATGAAGCTTTGGAGCGTTATGAATCTTTTGTGTCGAATCATGATTCGGATCACGTGTCAAACCGCCAAACTGCTGAAATCACGTGACTTTGGCACTCCGAACAGATGATTCGACACAAAAGATTCATAACACTCCGATGCTTCCTGAAGCAGTGTTTTGAAATCGGCCATCACTATACAAGTCGTTATTTTGATTTCAACAAAAATATCTTAATTTGCGTTCTGAAGATTAATGAAGGTCTTACGGGTGTGGAACGGCATGAGGGTGAGTAATAAATGACAGAATTTTCATTTTTGGGTGAACTAACCCTTTAAGTAAACTAAAACATATTTTAAACAAAATATATGAACTCATATATTTACATTTTTCTTAACTTGAAATATTTGAGTACTGCCAGCTCTGCTTACTTAAAATTAAAATTTCTTAACTTAAAAAAAAAATTTGGCAAATTTTTTCAGTTTTGCCAACTAATTCAGGTTTACAGTGTGAAAGACGAACAGTTTTGGACTACGTTACCAATTTAAACATTAACTTTATATTGTATCTTTTTTAGAACTTTAAATATAGCGCAAAATAGTTTTTGCGTGTTTGTGTGAGTGTACGCGTAGGCCTACTATATTCCTGTCACACAAGGGTTCAGTTAATATGTTTCCATGATCCACCTATTTTATGTGAATTTTGAGATAAGCCTATTGCATAAAAAATGCTGCATGGAAACATCAAGATGCACATAAATTCTAATAATGTGCTCAAAAAACTGACTGAGGCAGATCAGTTTTATCTGGTAAAAAGATATGCGCATAAACATCAATGGAAACACATGTACTAATAATATGTTTAATTTATATAGCGCCTTTCCCAAGCTCAAGGACGCTTTACAAAAACAGTAACATAATAGACAGTCGATTCACATGAACAAAAACAGTCGTATCACAATCAATTAATCAGTTAAGTTGCCCACTCCAGGGATAGAAATGAGTGCAGTTTCATATCATAGTACAATTACATACATAAAACAGAGATACATAACATAGTAAAGTAACAACAGAAAAAGGATTGTGTCAATAAGTGACAAACAAAGAATAGTAGATGCAGCATAAATGCACAGAACAAATGACAGAACACAGAACAATGTACTGAATAAATCCCTTGATACGCAACCAAAAACTCACGTGACTTTGTGATGTAATCGATAACTGGACTCGTTAGAATCATCATAGGGGTCAGTTGTAACATTTTTAATAAACTATTACAACTATCCCCACCCAAACAGCTATAACATAGCTGTTTTAACATGTGGGTTTGAAGTTAGCATAAATACAAAGCATCAAATTAAACAAGAGAAACAGCTACTTCAGGTCATGTAGGCCTAAATTAAATAATTGTATCTAAAATTCAATGATTGCTGGGCAAAAAATAATCCAGATTAAAAAAAAAATATTTTCTTACCTGAAAATATTTTGTTTTGTCACAAAATGGAGACAAGTTTGCTCATAGTCACATGCAATTTTTCCTGCGAGCGCAAAAAGAAGATAGTGTATGATATTGATGACAAGACCACAGCTCTTTTCTAACCTGTCAAACTAACAGTGTTACATCTCACAAAACTCCTCAGTCTCCAAACGTCAAATGCAGATTTGCACTATTCAACATCAGGAAAATCAGGCCCTTTCTAACAGAACATGCAACACAACTTCTCATCCAGGCCCTGGTCATTACTAGGCTTGATTACTGCAATGCTCTTCTGGCTGGACTGCCATTATGCACAATAAAGCCTCTACAATTGATTCAGAACGCTGCAGCACGTCTTGTCTTTAACAAGCCCAAAAGAGCAGCACCCTAAAAAAGGGATGGTACCACGAGCCTTCGCTCACTAAAGGAGCGAAGGCTCGTGGTACCATCACAGAGAGGCACAAAATCACTCTCCAGGACATTCTCGTTCACTGCTCCATGCTGGTGGAACGATCTTCCTGCCTTCATCCGGAACGCAGAATCCCTGGCAACATTCAAAAGACAGCTGAAAACTCATCTCTTTCGAGAGCACTTAACCTCATCTTAAAAAAAAATGAAAAAGAACTATCCTTTCATTACCTATCCTTTCATTTCCTTTAATCCCTCTCTATTGTAGCTTATGATACTCTGAGCAATGTCTCAAACTTGTATGGTGAGCACTTCTTGTGTCTATTTGCCTCTTCATGATGACTTGCCTGTTGTATTCAACACTTGTAAGTCTCTTTGGATAAAAGCGTCTGCCAAATGAATAAATGTAAATGTCTCCATATTGCTACAAATGTGTATTAATAAAAATAAAAAAAATGAAAATATGAAAAACTTACTAGATTTGCAATGTTGATAGCTGTGGAATCTCATCATTACAGTCTGTGAAAAGGGTGGAGGTTCTATTGGAACTGAATGTTTACTTACACAGTTGTGCTCTCAGAGAAAAGCCTGTTATTCATCTACAATCAAGAGTATTTACAAGATGGATTTTAAATGGCTTCATTTGGTTTTCAACATTTAGACTTTTTGGACTTGTATTAAGAATATGTTCTTCAATAACAACGTTGAGGAGACAAGATGCATTTCTTAGTAAAATAAGAAATATGATGTCAGTTTACATTTTGAATCATTTCAAGTTAAATTATTTAATATAATAATTTAAGTCACCACCACAAATGCTGAAAAAGGTGATCAAATAGAAGAGTTATGTGAGGGCTCTTTCTATTTTAGATTATTAGAGTTTTTGTTGATTATGGACTGATATACTGATTATATTAAATAAAACTTCAAACTAAGAAAGATGTGAAGGTGACACCATCAAGCAGATTTTCATTGATGAGCATGAATATTCAACAGATGTTATTCGGAGATGTTTAGGATATATAAATGATCTTTATTGAGGCATAGGCCTACTGCTCTATTATCCATGTTATTTGATCAAATGTAACTTCTACTGTAGGAAACATAAAATGAAATTGTGTCATCAGCATCAATAGACCCACAACGTAGACCATTTCACCTGTACCTCTTCAGATACGTTTTTATAAAAAAACACACACAATGATGAACAGGCCTAAACAGTGCGCAGGGCAGTGATTTCAGGCACTGTGTTCGTCAGAACTGCGTCAGAACCGATAAACTCACTAGAGGGGAGGGGAATGGGGAGGCGTCGCTTTTCAGGCACACTCATAGCGCAGCGAGTATCAGCACTGGGTGGGTGTGAGAAACCTCTGGGAAAGGAGGAAATTCTTGTTTATTCTGTTTTGTTACAACAATAAACAGGCGTAAATTTTTAATTTACTACAACCATTAAATTATTCAGTCTTGTGTCTCTCTCCGCCTGAAGCGAAAGACGGGCGAGTGTAACGTGAGGTGAAAAATCGTGAGAGGCTGCGCGAGCTGAAGCATCTCTTCAGGACCTTGGACAGAGCGCGCACACACAATGGCACCATTGACGACAGAAGAAGAACATTTCGGTGAGTAAATTGTTGTTTTTTATCATTGTCGGTGAATACATCGTATCTGTGCATGGTTAAATATCTCTTATTAAATTTTTGGAAACGTGGCTCAGTAATGATTTCTCTGGTGCGCGGGCACAGACATAAATAGGCGCGTGCTCTATTAGTAGCCTATGACATCACTGGTATATGAAAATGTCTGAAACGCGTCGAGATGCTTGTCAGCAGCTTTCAAAGATTACTTAATAGTCACAGAAGAGTACATAATTTGTTTTCTGAGGGAAAGACAAAAGGCTGACAGAGCACCTTAGTTAATTCAAGGGAGAGGTGCTGGACCCACCTTGAAAACGGACATTTCCATATTCCCAGAGACTACTGCACTACCACATGACTTCTCAGGCTTTCGTAGCTAAAGCGAAATTTACAGTCCTTTATAAATGGTATGATTTTAGAAACACTGACCTCCTGAGAGGTCAGTGAGGAAAAAGTGGCATTATTTTTCTTTTGTATTGTTTTGCTCAAACTGTGAACATATGTCAGTGTTTGTGTTGCCTCTGATGCAAATAATTGTATATAATCTCCATATACTGGTTGAATGTGTTTTAGTATTTCACAGCAACAATAAGACTGCATATAGCTATAAAAAAGAATAGATATATAGATTATTGGGGGTTTTTTTTCTCAATTTCCTGTTTTATCCATAGCGGAGGTTCCTGTGAGTGTGGCAGTGGTGAGTGTGTTTGGCCTGGTCTTCAGCGTCTCCATCTTTGCATGGATTTGCTGCCAGCGCAAAGCCAACAAGACCAATAACAAGACCCCACCCTATAAGTTTGTCCACATGCTGAAGGGGGTTGACATCTATCCTGAGAGCCTGAATGGAAAGAAGAAGTTTGGAGGAGAAAAGACACCAGAAGCCCACGGAAAACAGACCCTCAGTCCCACTGCTGGGCGGCCAGAGCTCCATCTGGACCTGGAGAAACGAGATCTTAATGGAAACTTTACCTCCAAGCCACCAACCCTCCAACAGAAAGTGCGTAGTTCCCCAGACCTGGACATCCCGTCTCTTCAAGCAGGCTTTGGGCCAGGTGGCAATCAGGAGGCTGGTACTCCAGAAAGCATCCTATCCAGTCAGACACCAACACCAGCCGTGGAAAAATCTCAGGACAAGGAGGGTGGCCTGGGGACTCTCTTCTTTTCAGTTGAGTACAACTTTGAGAAGAAGGCTTTCATGGTTCACATCAAGGAGGCACATGGATTGTCCCCCACGGATGAACAGTCATTGACCTCTGACCCCTATATTAAGCTGACCTTGCTGCCTGAGAAGAAGCACAAGGTGAAGACACGTGTACTGAGGAAGACTCTGGACCCGGCCTTCGACGAGACCTTCAGCTTCTACGGAATCCAATATGCACGAGTTTCCCAGCTGGCTTTGCACTTC
Source organism: Anabarilius grahami (assembly GCA_003731715.1). Lineage (NCBI taxonomy): Eukaryota > Metazoa > Chordata > Actinopteri > Cypriniformes > Xenocyprididae > Anabarilius > Anabarilius grahami. Next base: position 8,915,681 of record RJVU01071502.1, read on the forward strand.
ATGGTGCTGAGTTTCGACCGCTTTTCCCGTGATGAAGTGATCGGAGAGACCCTTGTTCCTCTGGCTGACATTGACTTGTCTGAGGGGCGGGTCCTCATGAGCCGGGACATTATCAAAAGAAACGTCAGGGTAAGAATAGCTTTATTTTGTGTTTATTTGTCTTTATTTATTGTGTGTGTGTGTGTGTAAACTGTACTATAAATGTTGAAGTTAATATCTATTTATATATTTTATATGGACATGCTCGCATAGATTGCACAGCTAAGTATAATATGAAAGCACATACATGTACCTTTGGAAGAGGAGAGAGAATTTGAATATTTTTTTTATGGTCAACATACCAGTCCCAGCTCATGTGACAGTCGAGACAGTCAATGGTTTGGTCTTGTTTAATGCGGACAGTCAATGACACACCCAAGCCCGGAAAGAGAAAACAATTAATGGTGTCTGTTTTTCCAGTTGGGTTAATAAATAGTCATTGCCATCCATCTTAAGACCCACAGGTTGTAAATTTTTAATTGACCCACTAATGGACCACACATGACTCATTTCTGCCTTTACAGACTGACTTAGTATTTAGGCTTATAATAAATGTACTAACATGTTCACAAAGAGTCTACACCAATTTTCTTGTCACATTTAATGCATTCCTTCATGCTTAAAAGTCTTTGTTGGGGATTGGAAGGCAACGCACCTAATTTAAAGAATAGTGAGCAGGGCAGACGTCATCATCTTTGACAAAATCTTATTTTGGCAACAGAATTTTACTGTTATGCATGTAAGAATTCACTCCATTTGAGATGAAAGGAAGGCTGTTATGTTTTATTGGTGACTTCGACTGCATATAGTTAAACACACATAATTATGCTTCATCGGTTGAGAGACATTCTAAGTCATCGTCGTGGCAGCAGCAGAACCCTGCTGATGTGTTGTTGCCAAGGCAACATGCTGCCATGTTCACACATAATTGGAGGCATACATTGGTGTTGTGCCAAGGGAATGATTCACAGTCAGTTTCTCGTAACTGTTTAGAAGTTGTCCTCTCTAACCTGCCTAAGGGTTAGTTGCCCAAACGTGAAATTAGGGAGAGGTTTGTGATGCTGATTGTGTCCAAACCAGACAAAAACATGTAAATAAATGTCTTTCTTCTTCTCTGTAGAGGAGTGCTGGTCGAGGAGAGCTACTTCTGTCCCTGTGTTATCAGTCTACCACCAGTACTCTGACTGTGGTGGTACTGAAAGCCCGTCACCTGCCCAAGGCTGACTCCAACGGACCATCAGGTGAGGTCAGAGTGTGTGTGACAGATAGTAGTGGACATTAGCAGAAGCATCATGCTTAATATGTTGCATTTTAGATAGATAGGTAGATAGATAGATAGATAGATAGATAGATAGATAGATAGATAGATAGATAGATAGATAGATAGATAGATAGATTTTATTAGCTTTGAGATACTATAATATAGTTTTTCTTAATATTTTGAATTAGTTTTTATTTTTATATTTTCCATTTTCATTTTAAAGTTTTAGCAATATTTTTTTTCAATTTTTTATTAATTTTTCATTCATTAGTTTTTTTTTTTAGATGTCTATATAGTTTTTATTATTTTTTATTTCAGTTTTAGTTATTTTAGTACATCAAGTTAAACTCAGTGAAAATGAAAAATGTTGTCTTGTCAAAAATAAAATAGCTTAGGTTAGGTTTTTTATATTTTAATTATTTCAATTTAGTTTTCTTTCCCAAGCAGTGAAAATATAATGATTTTAGTTATAATAACCCTGATTAGTGCATCATTGTGTCGGCCACTTATGAAACACTTTGTACAGCAGGGATGTGATCTCCCAGTGCACAAAGTATAATTTCCTGCGCATCGACTCAAGTATTGATTTCTGTCTCACTGTTTATATCTCTTACTCCCATCTTTTTTAGACCCTTACGTGAAGGTGAACTTGTTCCAGGGGAAGAAGCGAGTGTGTAAGAAGAAGACGCACGTGAAAAAGTGTGCCCCCAACCCCGTCTTCAACGAGCTCTTCGTTTTCGACCTGCCCTCGGAAGATGGCCTGCGGGACACCAGCGTGGAGCTCCTCCTGCTGGACTCCGACAGAACGTCCCGTACACCTGTCATCGGCCGGCTCCTCCTCGGAACCTCCTCTCCCGGCACCGCCGGCGAGCACTGGCGTGAGATCTGCGACCACCCGCGCCGACAGATCGCTAAGTGGCACGCGCTGTCCGAAGACTAGCTCTGCTGGTTGCCATGCTGACAGATGCCCAGGAACTGTCATTGGAATTCATGGTTGAGTGGGCAGGATTTGAACTGTGGACTTGTCGCGAGTAATGTCTGTCAATCAACTGATTTCAGTCATCCAAGTCATATCATTGGGGTGGGGCTTCTTCTAAAGGGGGAGGCACCAGCTGAACCCGGCCAATTAATGATTCCAAAGACTGTCTCAGATGCCCAATGCCGCTTTTTCTTCATGCTTCATACGAAACCTGATCGATCACCATCTTGTGCAGTACCGAATGTCATGTTGCTATTGCTGTTCTTCTCTACTCACTGTTATTAATACTCCATTATGCGATACAATTAAAGAAAATCCTGGTAATGTGATGATGATGATGATGATGTAAATTAACTGAATGATCTGTTTATTTTTTAAAAGATGCTTTTATCTTTTGTTTATTCAAATGTTGAAATTCGTTTATTCTCTTCCCTTTTATACTTGATTTCTCGACTTTGGTTTGTTTTTGCATTTTTTGCCTGATGTTTTTGTAAGTTAACATGGTGTGGAAGCAGCCTAAATTAGGCACAAACAAGCAGAGACTGATGTATTAAAGCAGGACGACTGCACGAACTGAACAGGACTGCATGCGGTGTGCGTGTACGTGTGAATGTGAGCGCGTGTGCGTGTATCTGTGTGTGTACTGTATATAAATGTGTATGTGTGTGTTAGTTCAGTTCCAGTGGAGTGTGAGACAGAGTGTTGTTCTCTTCACTGTGAGCACAACGGTGGAAGTGATGTATATGTGTATTACTATAAAACATCAAGTTCTGAAAAAGAAATATAGTATGTCTCCTATGTCATTTAGTTAATCTAAATTCATTCCATCTGATCATTTTAATGTTATTTACTGTGATGACTAGGAAGTCTGAGTCAGTGGTTTTGCGTCACAGTCCAATCAATAATAGTGATTAGCATTAGAGAGAAAGAGAGAGATGATGTAATGTGAATAAATTAATACTTTTATTCAGCAAGGATGCATTAAATTGATTAAAAGTGACAGTAAAGACAATTATAATGTTACAAAACATTTCTATTTCAAACAGATCGTGTTCTTTTGAACTTTCTATTCATCAAAGAATCCCGAATTTTGTGTTTCCACAAAAATATTAAGCAACACAACTGTTTTCCACATTGACAATAATAAGAATTGTTTCTTGAGCACAAAATCAGCATATTAGAAGGATTTCTGAAGGATCATGTGACACTGAAGACTGGAGTAATGACAGCTTTGCCCTCACATGTAGGAATAAATTAAATTTTTTAAATATTTTCAATTGGAAAACAGGTCTATAAAGATTGTAATAATATTTCAGAATATTACAATTTTACTGTAACAGTTTTTGATCAAATAAATGCAGCCTTGGTGAGATTATAAGAGAATTATTTTGAATGATAGTGTATGTTTCCTCCCTTCTCCTTTCTTATTCGAAAGCATTCAGCAGGAGATATAGTCCTCTGATGTATGACATCAGGAAGAGCTCTATCCTCACAAAACCTGTCGGTGGGTTGCCAAGGCTTAGAACATCAAAAAGGGCCTGAATGTTCTGTTTTCTCCTTGGATCTGTGGCAAAATGAGCTAAAGCACTATTACTAGCCATCGACGTCAGTCCATTGAGTACAGTACTGATGTGTCAGCGCTCCAGGTTTCTAAAAACATGTGTTAGTAAACGCGTGAGCACCCACACTTACCATAAATAGTGAATTACCTCATAAGACATTCACACAAACTTGTGAGACTCTAGAGCAACAAGAAAAAGAGAAGCTGAGAGACAGTTACTCAAAATGGCACGCATGCACTCAAATAAGCACACACATGGGCTGTCACGTTTATTGATTTCAGTCAAATTTATTTACATGACATTGCATACTGAAGATTGATAAAGGAAAGTAGTGTGATAAAAGGGATAGAGGGGCTTGTGTGCATGACAGATAAAGAAAAGATAATTTCATGTCAGATTTGTAGATCTCACAACAGAGCGATGCTGAGAAGAGGAGAGAAACGTCAAAAGAGAGAGAAAATTTAACTCTGTAAACCCCAACGCTCAAAATAATTAATTGGTTTGAGTAGGACAAACTTAAATTACTAATAAGTACAGTCAAATTAACTTTGAGTATGTAGCACTTTCTTTTTCTTTCAAGTTCACAGAACTGACATTTTAAGTAAACTGAACTGTTTAATTGTTTTGAGTTTTATGAACTAATTTCTTTTAATTTAGACAAACTTAAGTTTAACTGAAACTGGACTGGGATTTCTATTTCCCAGCATGCAGGATAATTTTAAGTTAAATGTATGAATTAGTTTACTCAAATATTTCAAATTAAGAACAATTCAAATGCATGAGTACAAAATAAAAATCTGCTAATTCTGCTTACTTAAACTTTCTTAATTTAA
>RJVU01071502.1:8920502-8933940 GCA_003731715.1 Anabarilius grahami
CCCATGTCCCCACTTTTCAAAAGGCTTATAAATCATACAGAATGAGTTTTTGTGAGAAAGTAAAAGTGTGCACAGTTTCCTGTGATGGTTAGGTTTAGGGGTAGGGGTAGTGTAGGGGGATAGAAAATACGGTTTGTACAGTATAAAAACCATTACGCCTATGGAATGTCCCCACAATTCACAAAAACGAACATGTGTGTGTGTGTGTGTGTGTGTGTGTCTTATGGAGGCAAGTAAAAGAATGAGATGACTTAGGTTCTGACGTGCTAGGCAACACTATGATACATCAGAGAATGGGTCAGCATAAAGAGCACTGGGCAATGGTCAAACCACACACACACATACCAAACTATCAGAGAGATCTGCCTCCACACCTGTCTGGCCAAAAAAAGGAGAGAATAATGTCAAAAGAGAGCTCAGACTCTATCATCAGTTTCTGCACACCTGAGAAACTGATCCTCTCAGTCACTGGAACTGTTGTGCAGGGGCGCCACTTGCAATTTTTTGTGCCCTATGAAAGAATAGACCCTTTTCACAGACTGTTTTATCAATATTGTAAATCCTGCAAAGTTTTTTTATATTTTCATTTTTTTTTAAACGTATGCACATTTATAACACTATACTTAGTATTATATAACCTTTGCATCAAATTACAAAAAACTCAGGTATAATTACAGGTAAGACCATGTTTTCTTTCTTTTAGCATTTGTTATGAAAAATAGCAACACAGTTGCTACAACATGCCACAGTTGTAATATAAATCTTTAGTGAAAATCTATTCCCTTAACAGATAATCTATTATAAATTCTACAACTAGCCTAGTTAAAATTTGCCACAATAAATACAATAATAAATTCTAATAAATGTGGTCCTCGTGAGTTTAAAAAGCTTGCAGGATGATGTTTTCCCCTCTTTTCATCAGTCATTTTAGTGGTTGCTTTAGATCATGTTCGACTTTCACCGTAGCGTTTTACTATCCACATCAGAATCCAAATGGGTTGTGCATTTTATCATCAGCGTCGCATAGGAACGGCTCGTGCAAATCTTAACACTTTTAGAGCTTACGGTGATTCGAGCGCCATTCATGCAAAATTAAACAATTGGGCTTCAGTCACAGTCACAGTCAATTGCACAGACAATTGATCCGTTCAGTTCGTACAGCTTATAAAAGCTCAGAACGCGCGATGAATACAATTAATTAATAGTCTGATGATTCTACGTTTCGGTGTGGGCATTCAGAGTACCGGCAACATGTGAGCACTGACTGTTAGGCTACTACTAATAAAACCGATCTCTGGGGGCACCAAAAGTGCATGGGCCCTTAGAATCGTCCTAACTCCCCCCCCCCTTAGTGGCGCCCCTGCTGCTGTGATGTATAGGCCTACTGCCTACATAGAAAGCTGTTATGACAGACAGACAGACAGACAGACAGACAGATAGATAGATAGATAGATAGATAGATAGATAGATAGATAGATAGATAGATAGATAGATAGATAGATAGATAGATAGATAGATAGATAGATAGTCCTTAAGACACTAACAGTTTACAGACAGGAGACAATTGACCCTTCGCCGGGAGTTTGATTGACAAGTGATCTAACCAATCATAATGCTGAATCCGCCATTTTGTCCGACAAAGCAGTCAGGAGTTAGAAGATTAACCTTGGTGGACTTGAAAATGGTGTGTATTTACGTCTTTCCGCGTTTTAAACAACTTTCCTTCTCATGTTCATTCATGTTTTTTTGATGCTATAAATTAACTAGTAAGAAGAGATGATCAGTTCACGAGTCGCTTGAGCTGAGGCGATACAGCGATCTATCACGACACATTAAAGAGCCACAAAACGGTTTTTATTGTTTGAATTTGTTAAAAAATTACACAATTTGAAAGCTGGGACTTTGTTTAATATAATAAGTAACCTGCTCTGTCTTGTCTGTCGACGTGTTGTCAGTGTCCTCTTTGCTCCGCGATGTATTTTTCACTGCGTGTGGCGTGACAGCGCCATGGCTTGTTGGACAAAGCAACAGTAACTAGGGGGGGCGGGTCTTTGCGAAGGGTTATTTAAGGTCACATTTACAAGACATTAAAGAGACCTTTCTACTGACTTTAAAAAACACCGGAAGAAAGATGCTCAGGGTTCCTGATCACCTGTCTGAATATGTCATAGTCCTGCTGCAGGAAAACATGAGGACTGCAGATGTGGCCAGAGCAAAAAACTGCAATGTCTGTGATATAAGATGCCAAAGACAGTGCAACTCACTAGGTTTTGTAACAAAGCTAATATCTGAAAAGACCAGCCATGTCCACATTAGAGATCACCTCCTGCAGTCAGACACAAATCCCCACCCTGTCCAGTTCAGCTCTGCGGGAGCTGCAACATCAAGCTGTGACTCAGCTCAGACGTTTATGTGTGTGTGTGTGTGTCTCTGTGTGCGCACTGGGAATTTTTTATAGTGCTCAGATGTAATGGAAATGCATTTTAAATGAGGCAGTGTTTCATGAAACGACAAATGAAGGATTGCTGTCTCCTGGATGGATGGCTGAGAGAGAGGGCGAGTGAATGAGGTAAGGAGGTTATTGTCTAAACCGTTACATCTTTGACAATACAAAAGTGCTTTAATTTTTTATTGCCAATAAAGCATAAAATGAAACTGGGGAGTGAGGAACTTAAAAGTGTGAGAGAACATGAAAGAAATAGATGAAGTGATACAAAGTACAAATGAAAGAAGGTGGTTTTCTAGCTGGAGAACAGTTGGAACTGAAATAGTTGTAAACTGATAGACAGAAACAAGGTGGAAATGAAAGACAGTGGGAGAGATAAAGGCAAAGGGAAAGAATTTGAAAGAGATAAAAAAAAAAGAAAAGAAGAGAACACTGAGTCTGCCAAGCAGTGTGTCTGATGGAAGAAGCAGATGAAATATTAGGGTGATGTGAAGCACGTGAGGTTGGGTCTCTGACTTTTTGGTATTCAGAGCAGCCGATGTCTGTCTCGTCAAGCAATAAATTATTAAATAGATGAAAATAAGATTAAACCACAGAAAAGAAAATGACCACTATGATACAGGCTGAATATGATGATACGATAAGAACACACACACACAGCAGTGCCTTAAGTTATTAGTAAATGTCGTGTTGCATATGTGCACAAAATCTACCAGTACTTTCTGATGTTCTATTTTTGCTACAGAAAATCTGTGAGGGCACCTGAAAAGGGCTGTGCACAGGAGATGCCCTCATAACCTGGAACATTTTTGCAAAGAAGAGTGGGAAAATATTCCCAAGTCAAGATATAGCAAAAGTAATAAAATCAAAAGGTGCTTTCAACTAAGTTTTAGTTCAGGGGTGTGCACACTTCTGCAGGTATTTCAAGTTATTTATTATTATTTTTTTCCACTTTGGTTTTCAGTGGCTTTGCATGTGTTGATATTTTTACATTAAAGGTGCAAAAGTTCTGATATGATTTTAATCATGACAACTTTCTGAATAGTTTTAGCATGTTATTGAATATGGCAATGTTAAAGGGTTAGTTCACCCAAAAATGAAAATAATGTCATTTATTACTCAACCTCATGTTGTTCCACACCCGTAAGACCTTCATTTATCTTCGGAACACAAATTAAGATATTTTTTGATGAAATCCGATGGCTCAGTGAGGCCTGCATAGCCAACAATGGTACTTCCTCTCTCAAGATCCATAAAGGTACTAAAAATATATTTGAATCAGTTCATGTGAGTACAGTGGCTCTACCTTAATATTATAAAGTGCTGAGAATATTTTTTTTTGTGACAAAAAAAACCAAATAACGACTTTTTAACAATATCTAGTGATGGCCGATTTCAAAAGACTGCAAAAGACTGTGTTACAAATCTTTTGTCGAATCAGTGATTCGGAGCGCGTATCAAACCGCCAAACTGCTGAAATCACGTGACTTTGGCGCTCCGATCCACTGATTCAATTAGTAAAGCTCCAAAACTTAATGAAGCAGTGTTTTGAAATAACATTGCATGTAACTTGCGGAGGAACATTTTACATAATTTTTATTCTCTTCTGCATGTCCTACAAGATGCATATCAAAATATGTCACATGAACAAGTAAACCTTCTGTCCAAATTGGAAAAAAAATCATTAATGCAGTCTTACCGTAGTGAAAATGCGTCAAAAATGCAGATATTGAATGTATTGGATAAAAAATGTATTTGTTTAAATAAATAAATAAACAAGAAATACTCTGTTGTGTACCATTAAAGTCGGCATGAAACATAAGTTGTGATTGTCTTTTCTTCCATATTATGACATATATCCGAGTGAAAAAGCTTCTCAAACAAGAAAAAAGTGTAGGGTGGGACCTGATTTTGTGCATCAGAAATTGATTGTATTGTTGGTTTTGGTTTGCTATTGCTGTGATCTCATGTGAGTGACAGGTAATCCCATTCTCATTTTTATTAAAGATTATGAGATGTGAATATAAAAACAAATAATGATGTACACAGATAAATCATTTATAATAAATACTGCAATATTACATAAAAAAATAAGAATTGTCAATTTTGATTTTATGGTGACTTTAAGAAAATATTTTCTATAAGAGTGTCATTTTCTGTTGGGAAACTGAAATGCTTTTGAAACGGCTGAAATGGGCTGGCTATTAAAAAAAGTAATACAGTCAAAGTGACAAATTGGATGAATGGAACGTCATGAAAAAAAACTGAATTAAATTGACTGACCATTTTCTGGCCTGAATGTCCTTAAGGTGAATGTGTCCAGGTGCAGGATGGGCCACTGGAGGAGCAGTATGCTGACTCACACAGCTGAAACTACATGACCTTCAATGGCAATGACAATTAAATAACCAGAGAACCTTTTAAAGGTTCATTCTTCTCTCCCAACACACGCACACACTCAAAGAAATATATAAATAACAGCTTTAATTGGAGACCTTTTTTAACAGTGTCTGGATATGAATTCATTTGCATAAGGTCCACTGTCAGCTACTGACTGGATGAGTCCTTCTAGTTGTTGGCTAGATGAGGACTATTTTATACAAAACAGAACTCTGCAAATGGATTAATGGTTGGAAGTAAGTTAAATATAGTTAGTCATCCTAAATGTAAATTTGACTGTCTCAAATTGTTGGTAGAAAAATTATGCTGTCTTCTTAAAGCTGCAGTCCGTAACTTTTTTTGGTTAAAAATTTTCTAAAATGAATTTTTGAGCAAGTACATAACCAGCCAGTGTTCAAAACAATCTCTATACCTTAGCCCGATTCACAATAGCTTGTAATAATGTTTTATAATAGAGTGCCCCAGGGATGACGCGTTTTTGTAGGCCAACCCGGAAGTTGGCGGCGCACGGGTTCCCTCGGTTGAAAGCCTATGCATTTTTCCCATAGACTTTTGGAAAATCGCAGAAAATAAGCTCTGTGTTTATCAAAGGGTTATGACACTTACACGTTTTGTCTATCAAGATAATCTTTACAAGTTAACACAACATTTATAGATTTTGAAGCCTAAATAAAGTCTTCAGATATAAAAGGCTAACAGTAGGCTATAAACGGACTACAGCACAGCATGTCGCAGATCAACGTCGTCACCACCAAAAGTCCTCAAACTTTATTTAGAAAACAACTTTATTTAAAAACATGCTCGCTGATTATGATCTGCGCTGTGTATGAATACTTATCCACTTTTTCATGAGAAATGCTGTCCAAATGTCCCGTTTTTAATGATGATGTCTAAAGTCCTCGCCAAAGGAAGTAGTCCCTTTTAGCAATTTGTTAGCAACCGCCGATTTTAAGACACAGTAAAAGTTTTAAAAATCACAAGTGGGTTATAACTGGTGTGTTTTATGTCATAGATCAAAACGTGAAAATATTTAGAGGCTTTGTTAACCACAGACCCTTATTTCAGGCGATTTAGCAAAAACCCATTCAAAAAACCCATAGACTTGAAGGCGTTGGAACCGGAAGTCCTAAAATGCTAACTCGCTTCCGGATTTTGCCTACAAAAATGCGTCATCCCTGAGGCACTCTATAAAATCAGTATAAAATCAGGTGGGTAAAATCAGGTGGGTTTCCGCGGGAAATTCAAGCATGCAGCAGTTCGTCTTTGCGTCATTACATCACAACTGTAAACAGAAAGAAGGAGTCCCAGCTAGGCTATATGGCATGTGAGGATGCTGCAGGTGGCAAATCATTTATAGCCTTTTCTCACAGCAGCTGCAATAATTAAACTTATCATTTTGATGGCGGATTGTAATTCAGAAAGGTCCAAATGACAATCATCATTGGCAACTGGAGATTCACCCATAGTCAAAAGCAAAAGACTTCCAACTGGGTATGAAATCTACAGGTAACACTAATAAAAACTAAATACACATAGTCACACAATGCTGATGTTGTTAACATTAACCATTTCTAAAACAAAGTATAACAATAATGATAATTTATTGTAATGCTAACATACTTACTTGTTCAGATGACATTTTCCGAAAAATTCTTATTTTGGTCATAATTCCAAGATGTAGAATTTGTGATTGCGAAGAACAGTATCCACACCGTTGGTGACTGACAGCAAACTTTAGATTTATTCGTGCTGTGGAGCCGTGCCGATGCACAAGCCACATAAAGATGATAATTCCGCAAATAACTGCAATATCAGGTTTCAAACAGAGATGGCGACAAAGAGTCAAAACTTATAGACTGCAGTTTTAAGTAACTCATTTTGCCTAAAAATGTCTTTGGCATCTGGCAACATCCAAGATGGCAGACGACAAATACATTATATATAGCTTATAAACAGCAGGTCAAAAGTTTGGAATAATTAAGATTGTTTTAATGTTTTTGAAAGAAGTCATATATACAAAGGCTGCATTTATTTGATGATAAATATGGTAAAAACAGTAATTTTGTGAAAATATTTCTTGAACACCAAATCAGCATATCAGAATGATTTCTGAAGGATCATGTGACACTGAAGACTGGAGTAATGGCTGCTGAAAATTCAGCTTTGCCTTCACAAGAATGAATTATATTTTAAAATATATTAAAAAAGACAACATGTAATGTGTTGTCAGTTTTGATTTTGTTTTCTCTGTGTTCCGTTCCTGTTTTACCTGCCTGAGTTCCTAGTTAGTTTCCTTGGTTATTAATTAGCTCTTCACCTGTTCTGTTTTAGTCAATCATGCCCTGTGTATTTAAGCCTTCAGTTTCCAGTGTTTCATTGTCTGGTATTGTAGTAGTTTAACATGTTTACCTGATGGATTTATTAAAGACTCTTTCCTTGTTTACTTCTCTACAACACCCACTAACCGTGACACGACAGTTATTTTTGACAGTATTACTGTATTTTTAATCAAATAATACAGCATTAGTAAGCATAAGAGAATTCATAGCTGCAGATGTAGGAATGACTATTATACATCCCCTAAACCTATCACACACAAAACTTTCCAGCTTTTTACATATTCATTATTCATCATCTTTATTAAGACATCTTCCTTGTTGACTGTTGGTTGCTCCACATAGTGTAGGTGGATTTCAGGTTTTACCATCCTTGTGGGGACATTTAGTCCTCATGATGTTGGCAAAACCTGACCAAACACACACACACAAACACACACACATTAGGTGTCATGTCTCAGTGGGAGAAATTTGAATTATGTTGACCCAGTTTTCAGCGATGAACCCATCCCACTTCAGCAGGTATCAGCACAAATATAATCTATTTAAATCTACTTTAAATCTAAAGTTTTTTTGAAAATTTAAAAATGCCAAATGTTTTCTGTGATGGGTAGGTTTAGGGTTAGGGGATAGAACATAAAGTTTGTACAGTATAAAAACCATTACGTCTATGGAGAGTCCCCGTGAACCACATACAGTATGTGTGTCAGATGCGGTACCATGAAGGAGGCCTATAGGAAACAGAGATGTGGTAAGGAATTGCAAGAGTGTTTTGCTTGATAATCCCAGTGAATACAAGACAGAGCAGTTGCACCTGAGAGAGTGTGTGAGTATGAGTTTATGAACACGGCTCAGAAAAGACCACTTCACCAAACTGTCAAGGCTAAACTCCTTCGGTTGTTATGGAGACGGAAAGGGTGAAAGAACGAGGGAGGGAGGATGGATGGAGGGAGTGAGAAAAGGAGGGAGCAGTCGTGACAGGGAGAAAGTATGCCCGGCGGGCCATCAAACTAGCAGGCGTGTGACATGACAAATTGTTGCTGCGCCCACAAAACGCTGGGAGACATGATGGATGGCATAACAGCACACAAACAGCTAAGCACACACATATAAGCGGTAAATAAGTCTTGTGATAATGATAGTGTGTGATTTGAATCCCAGGCAGCAACACGTCCAAGGGAAGCACATTATCAGCCACTAGAAAAATGAGATGATGAAAGAAGAGAGAGAGAGAGCAAGAGACATTATTTGCTTTTTTCTCCATTTACATAAACACTCTGGACCCCAGGCTGCCCTCCAAGGCTGATCTGCCATGTGTTCTGTGAGTTGGGATCATAAAGAATGATTCCATGGTTCCTTTTCAATTCCATTAATTATTCTTTAAGTATTTAAGAAATAAAATTATAAAGATATACCAACATCTGTGAGAAGCTGTTCTGTTGCCCAGAAGCGCTAGCAGTGTGAGTCATGGCAGATGCCCCTTTTCTGCATGACTGAAGGGACATAATACACCTGCACACACCCAAATTCTCTCAGAGCTTTTAATGGATGAAAGATTTTATAGTGGATTATTGGGATTACCCAAGAATTCTTGCTTAAGTATTTGTTTGCCTATAGTGGGGGACACCAAGAGCAGCGTGATGAAAGTCTCACTGAGAAAGCATTTTACAGTTTTGTTTACAGTTTTGTACAGTCGTACAAACAGCACAACGTATTGGGTTATCTGCAAAAGCCTGGAACTTTCTCAAAATCCTTAGTTCATCTCTCAAAAGCAAGTATTTATGTCAATGAACATATCAGTGCCATCAAAATGACAAGTCCTTGTGTCATTGTTCTCGAACAAGATAGTCAAAATGCTTAGCCATGTTGTCAATATAACAGTGATGAATATTTAAGATGTACACTATGGCTACAGTTTTTATGACAGTGATTAAAACTGCACAAGACTGCACTTTGTCTGTATGGCATATCTCAATTTTAACAGTACAAATGGACACATTAGGAGAATGATTGCAAAAGACTGGACAGGATTCACAGTTTTGTATTTACTGTTGGTCTGTCAACAAATCACTGTAAAATGTCCTTGTGATAAAAAAGACAAGACTATATACATACACTGTATATATGTATTCATGTGTATAGTATGTATAAAGTTAATTTAGCCTACTATACTGTAAGTGTAAAGCGAGTGTAATATGCTACTGTAAGTGTAAAAATGGCACTGTAATATTAGTTTTTCTCAGTCGCTTTGGCACATTTCTCAGATCAGAACTGAAATTCTCAAAACTACTTGTTCAACCACCACATCATCTAGTCACTTGTGCACATCATAAAAGCAGTTTTTCATTCTTTTGAACAAATTGCAAATGCTTTAGTACATCCAAGCAATTGATGATGTACAATTGTCTGCTATTTCCTACATTATCAATTGCTAATGTCATGTTGCTCAAAATGTGTTATATGGTTCTCTGTTGGATAGTCTTACCCCTCAAAACATCTAGTCATTAGTTCATCGCACAAGTCATTAAATGCAAAATGGTTGACCGAGTTATCACAATGTCAAGTATATTATCTATACATTTCTATTAGACTTTTGTAAATGTGTCCTGAATTGATGAATTTTGCAGGTGAATCATGAATTTCACTAATGTATTCAGGGAAATGTAAAGCATTAGATCAACCAATGACACAACCAGTTCTCTAAAACAGCTCAAAGATGCATGTCATGAATCTTCAACTGGAAAGCATATATAGACAGAGCACAACACAAGAGTTTCAATTTCTGATAATGGAAGAACATCATGGAAACAAACAGGGTCAACAGCTGGGAAGAAGAAGAAGAGTAAGGATGTGTGGTAGAAGGGTAGGGAGGAAAAACAGAGGAAGAGGTAGATAAGGCAAAGGGCGTAGGCACGTTTTTAGTAAAACTATGAGGCCCCACTATTGTGAGCTATGTTCTCAATCATGACCTTACAATGGCTTATGTGGGTCTAAATGTGCAGCCGAACGTTTGGAGAAGAACCTTTTCCTCAATCATTCAAGCATTTCGTAGACATAACAGGTATGTATTCCAGCAGTGTGCACTGTACTCTAATATGGTATGCATGCTATAATCTTAATATTACAGTGGCATTTTTACACTTCCAGTAGCATATTACACTTGCTTTACACTTACAGTATATTAGGCTAAATGAACTTTATACAGATACATACTATATCACACACATACACGTGAATACATATATACAGTGTATGTATATATAGTCTTGTCTTTTTTATTTATCACAAGGACATTTTACAGTAATTTGTTCACTGTCAAAAAAACCATAGCCATGGTTTAGGCTACATCTGAAATATGTTATATTACAGTTTTTCTCAGTCGCTTTGGTACATTTCTCAGATCAGAATTGAAATTCTCAAAACTACCTGTTCAATTCTCACATCATTGTGTCACTTGTGCACATCAAAAAAGCAGTTTCTCATTTCTTTGAACAAGTTGCAAATCCTTTGGTACATCCATGCAAATGATTATGTACAATTCTCAGTTGTTTCCTACATTATCAGTTGCTTATGTCATGTTGATCAAAATGTATTATATTGGGTCTCTGTTGAATAGTCTCACCCCCCACAACATTTAGGCACAAGCTCATAGCATAAGTCTTTACATGCAAAATGGTTGAACAAGTTATCATAATATGTCAAGCATATTTCTATACTTTCTATATTTCCATTAGACTTTTTTCTAAATCTGTCCTGAATTGGTAAATTGCTCCCAGGTGAATCTTGACTTTCTCTAACGAAGGTGCTTCTCATGAAGCATCAACTAGCAGGTATATATATAGCCGGAGCAACAGAATGTTACAATGTTTGACAATGGAAGGACAAGGAATTGGACGGGGTCAACAGCCAGAGAGAAGACGAAGAAGAGGAGTGAGGCTGCGTGGTGGAGGAGTTGGAAGGCAAAACCGAGGAAGAGGCAGAAGAGGCCAAGGACATATGCGCGTTCCTGATGAGATTAGAGCCACACTCGTAGACCACGTTCTCAATCATGGGTTTACAATGGCCGAGGCTGGTCGAAGGGTGCAGCCAAATGTTGGAAGAACAACTGTGTCCTCGATTATTCAGACTTTTCGTCGACAGAATAGGTATGTAATCTAACAATAGGCATTGTACACTGTACTTTCATTACTAATTTCTTTTCCCACATAAGACTGCAAGACAAATTCACAGGGGTGGCAGAGGGCCCCTTTTCACACGTGAACAGGAGGAGGCCATTTGCACCATGGTAATAGAAAACAATTCAATAAGACTAAGGGAGATAAAAAGTGCCATTATAGAGGACAACAACATCTTTCAAAACATCCAAACAGTCAGCATCTCAACCATTGATAGGGTGCTGAAAAGACACCAAATGAATATGAAGCAGCTCTACACTGTTCCGTTTGAAAGAAATGGTGAAAGAGTGAAGGAGCTGCGTTACCAATATGTACAGGTAAAACATGTATGAGCATGCAGCAACTGTACCTCAGAGTAAACACTACAACATTGTATAGTGATATACAGTACAGTAAGTGTGAACTTGACACATTGCATCTTCTTTTCTACAGCCATAGCAAATATGTGCTGTATACATTTGATGTAACTGTATCTTGGCCAACATGAAAATGCATGTAATTCATAAAACTCATTTTGTGTCTTCTGGATATAGCGTATAATGGAACTGGAAGCAAGTGAACCACCGCACAGCTTCCTCTACATGGATGAAGCTGGCTTCAACCTAACAAAACGTAGAAGGCGTGGTCGAAATATCATCGGCCACAGAGCTACAGATGATGTGCCAGGTCAACGGGGCGGAAACATAACCATGGGTTGTGCAATCTCTGAGAATGGTGCACTCTAAAAACTGCTGGGTTAAATATGGACAAAACCAGGGATTGGGTTGTTTTCACCCAGCCATTTTTTTCAACCAATTTTGGATTTATTTTTTTAGCCAGCAATATAGTAATATAGTAAAAGGCGTGTTTTTGCTCACCCCCAAATAGGGGCAAATTTGTGGGTTATTTTAAGCTGAAACTTGACCAGACCAGAGACTTATATTACATCATGTGAAAGAGGGCATAATAGGTGCCTTTATTCCAACCTGCTGGGTTTGTCCATATTTTACCCAGCTTGGGTTTTTTTAACCCAGCATTTTTTAGAGTGTGTGCTAACGCATATTACCATTATTGGGCCATACAATACAGAGCGTCTTGTCACCTTTTTAGACACTCTCTACAGGGATCTCATCCCTGAACAAGAGAGAGGTCAGATTGGAGATGACCTGCCAAAGTATGTGATCGTTTGGGACAATGTCAGTTTCCATCGTTCCAACATCATCAGGCAATGGTTTGCTGCCCATGACAGGATGCTGATGGAGTTCCTCCCACCCTACTCTCCATTCCTTAACCCCATTGAGGAATTTTTCTCAGCATGGAGATGGAAAGTATACGATCGTCAGCCACATACACAGATGACCCTTCTGGCTGCCATGGATGCAACATGTGACGACATCACAGCAGATGCCTGCAGAGGCTGGATAAGACACTCAAAAAGATTCTTTCCACGCTGCATTGCAAGAGAAGATGTTCGTTGTGATGTGGATGAGAATTTGTGGCCCAACAGACAGGATCGTCAAGAGGTGTAGGAAGATTGTAATTCCTTAATGTAATTTCTACAGCACCGCATGTACAGTTTTTCCTATGTTCACATTTCTTCTTTAGGTTTTTTTTTTTGTGTGTGCTATTCAGTGCTGTCTTTTCATTTCTGTATCTCAATGACATGTTCTGTCAATAAAATACAGTACAAACAGTAAGAGTGTAAATTTGAATCTTTTCCATTCTCTTGCAATTACACTCACACATACACTAAGATGTAACTTACAATTGACAATAATTGTCATCAAAACTTTAGCCATAGTTTCCATCAGAACATCCCTCCAGAGTAAACTGTTATATTGACAACATGACTAAACAATTTGACTGTCTTATCCGTACACAATGACACAAGGACTTGTCATTCTGATGGCACTGACATGTTCATTGACACAGATATTTACTTTTGAGAGATGAACTAAGGATTTTGAGTAAGAGAGTGGATTTTGCAGGTTATCCATGGTGTTTTGCTATTTGTACAAATTGTTTTGAGAAATGCACTTACTGTTTTGCAAATTGTGAGTTTGATTCGAGAAATGTACCAAAGCGACTGAGAAAAACTGTAA
>RJVU01071502.1:8936748-8952050 GCA_003731715.1 Anabarilius grahami
AAAAGGCTTATAAATCATACAGAATGAGTTTTTGTGAGAAAGTAAAAGTGTGCACAGTTTCCTGTGATGGTTAGGTTTAGGGGTAGGGGTAGTGTAGGGGGATAGAAAATACGGTTTGTACAGTATAACAACCATTACGCCTATGGAACGTCCCCACAATTCACCAAAACGAACATGTGTGTGTGTGTGTGTGTGTGTGTGTACACGTACATGTACATGTTTATGCTGAATATCAGCAGTCCTACGAAATGGTTATACCAACACCACCAACAATCCCTAATACAAACATACACACTTACACATAGAGGGATGAAGAATATGTCTCATATAGAGGGATGTGTAATGAATCTGTGTGCTTCTCATTCTTATTAAATCCAAAGCCTCCACTACACAACAGCAAAGTACTCTGAATGGATTAGAATTTATTGACCTCATGTAGCCCTGTCCCAAGCACTCATTGAGTTCTGTCTTCCGGTTTGTATTTCCACAGCATGAAGGTAAGATCTTAAGGATTTACTGTATGAATGAACCACTTGTTTTAAAATCTTCCTGGTCACTGACAGTTATGACATCCGCTTAAAAAATAACAATGCTCATGATAACTTTCGTTAACTCTACAGTAAGTGAAACCACTTCACCAGCTAATTACTCTTCAACAGCGATGCCATAAAGCTACCACAAAAACTGAAGTTCAAACACAAAATTCTAAAGATGCCTGTGCGCTTGTTTCTCTGACACATAAAGTCTATACACTCTTAGAAGAAAAGGTTCTATATAGAAATTTAAAGGGTTCTTTCAGATGCTTCACATAGAATATTTTAGGGGTTCCCATCATGGGATCATTGTATGGATTTAGTTTTATTTAATTAATTTGTTTTAATTCATATTTGATTTTAATTAAATTGTATAAATTAAACATACTTTATCACAAGAAAAAAAGTACCCGTTAAACATGAAAGTATTATGCGATCATAATTAGTGATATGCAATGTCCAAAGCAACATCGGAGCCCGTTGACTTTCATTGTATGGATTCAAAAAGAAAAAAGAAAAAAATGTTCAAAAGATCTTCTTTCGTGTTCCACAGAAGAAAGAAAGCCATACAGGGTTGGAATGAAGAGACGGTAAGTAAAATGACAGAATTTTTATTTTTTGGTGAACTGTCCCTTTAAGAAAATAACACGTTCAGCTTCAGTAGAGGCCTCCCATGGCAGCTCTATCCAGATCAGAACCCTGTGGGTGGGGTGAATTGGAACACAGATCATGAGGCCACTGCACTACACTGCCAGATAATTGGATCTTGACTCCAGCACATGCGGGGCTAACGATCTACAACTGGCCAGACAGTCTGTGCATCCTTAATTAAAGCCTGTGGGTGTGCGTGAGACAATGTAAATGAGCACGCATCGACCAGTTTTGTCCATGCAAGGAGAATGTGACTCAAATCGCAAGATCACAATGTCCTCTGTGTCATTCAAAAAGGCCTCACACACCCAAGCATATACACAGAACCTGTAAGCCATGTGCAAAATGTATACTAACCTCAAAATATCACATTCACATTTATCGCCTTGTTTTCTCTAGCACTTTCTGCTTGATATTACATACTCTGATTTCTCTTCTCCTCATCTAACTCCATCCATCTCGCTATCAGTCAGACCTCAGAGACTTTGAGTCAGGGTGACTATCAATCAATGGTAGGGCGTGTTTGCTTCTGGGTTGCCTCAGCCCACTTACAGATGCACTAAAAAATTGATGACTGAACAAAAAAAAAAGCGTTTAAAAACAGCGTAGGAAGGGAAGTGAGAGTGGAAAACAACTCTCACACCAGCATATATCTGCTTCTTTGATAGAATAAAAGCTGTTTGAGGGAAACATATCATTCACATGCCTACGGTCAATATACACCTTTATTTTCATGCAGGCCTGACTGTGAGTAGTTGGTTTTCTTTGGCTGTACAAACAGATTTTGATTGTCAAGGCCACAGTGGGTATTTTTATTCTATTCACAAACATCCCGTAAACATCATCAGAAGGGAAGGGTTGGACAATTACCTTTGCTTTCCCTCTCTGTGCTTGTGTGGGTGTCTTTATATTTCTGTCTGGTTTCTGCTGGCACTCAGTAATTCAACATGGCCCCAGTCAATAATTCAACCTCTTATTGAACACTGGAGAGGAAAGAAATAACAAGAAACAGGAGAAGTAAGGAAATAAAATCTATCTATCTATCTATCCATCTATCCATCTATCCATCCATCCATCCATCCATCCATCCATCCAGATCTGGCATACTCTGTACTTCCTGAGCCTCTCTGTTTTAGCCATCAGGCTGTGAAAGCATCTGCCTGATTGCAGAAGGTTGAACAGTGAATTTCCAGGCTGGGTGGAACCTTGAGGATCTTAACAGCCCTGGCTCTGCATCCACCCGCTTCGAATGTCACAGAGAAGGCAGCGCAGTTCAGGATACCACTCTCTGTAGGGCTTTACAGTCCTAGGCTGAGCAGTTCCTGTACCACGATGAGATGCATTGAGTCAATACTTTCTATAGAACGTTTTCAGGATTTCAGGGGAGACCCTGAACTTTCTTTAGTAGTCTCAGATGGTACAGCCATTGTCTGGCATTTTTTACTTGGGCTTGAATGTGATGAGTCCAGTAGTTCCTCTGCTGCCTCCTCCCGAAGTCAACAACCAGCTCCTTGGTTTTGCTGACATTCAGAGAATGATAGTTTGACTGACACCATATGCCAGTTTCTCCACCTCATCAAGGTAGGTAGCCTCATTGTTGTTGGAGATGAGGCCCATCACCACCGTATCATCTGCAAATTTGATGACAGAAGTGGAGCTGTGAGAGGACACACAGTCATGTGTATAGAGCGAGTAGAGCAGGGGACTCAAAGTCAAAACACATCCTCGTGGGGCTCCTGTACTCACTCAGGGTGATGATGTTGGAGGTGGTCTGGCCCACTATCACTACCTGTGGTCTGCATGAGAGAAAGTCCAGAACCCAATCACAGAGGGGGGCATTCCCAGGTGAAATAAAGTGCACTAAAATACACTTTATTCAGTACATTTAGTGCACTTCCATAATAATATTTTTCTTGCACTAATTTTGTACTTAATATACTAAAAGTTATTCTTCAGAAGAACATCTAAGTGTACTCAACTGTGCTATTTTGAAACACCATGAATATGAACAAAAATGTGCTTTTAACATACTATCTCTGTATTAAAAATGTATTTATTTACCACTTGTAGTACACTTGAACCCATCTTTCATACACTTTTAAATATACTCATCGGACATAGAAAATAGACTTATGAATTATTTAAAATATAAGAATAATATATGATAAATATATACAAAATGTATTTATAATGTATTGCCCACATATTTTTAAATAATTAATTTTACATGTACTATTCCCTGTTATGCTTAACTACATGTTAATGGTGTTTTTAAATAGCACTGTCATGTGAAATAAGGAGGATTCAATAGCGAATGCAGCAAATATCAGTTTATTAAGAAAAATAGCAGCAGGAAAGATAGCAATTAAGGGTCAGATGTTGTGGGTACGGATTGCAGATTATTTCTTGGTAGCGCAGAGACTGCAATGGGCAAACCAGTCCTCTGACAAGATGGGGAATATACAGAACAGAAACGAGAGACTCAAACACAGCCAGAAACACTGCACGAACACACCAACAATCTGACTACACAGGGCAAAATGCACAGCCGTTGAGTGTACATCGGTTGTACACTTGAATGAGTGCACTCAGTAATGTCCACTATGGTTTCGGACACCACTACAAATGGCTGTCCCCTCAAATAGTGCCCTATTTAAGGGTATAGTGGGTGATTTCAGACACAGCCAGAGTGAACCCACGAACCTTGAAAAGCACAATCAAGTATTATTATTAGTATGTCACTAGAAGCACTTTTTCCCCACATTAAAATATAAAATATAGCACTTTAAGTACTTTATGCTAAAAGTATACTTACTGTTAAATTGTGAATTTTAGTACACATTTAACCTGCATGTTTTATTTTTCATGAAAATCCATTAAAATAGAACTTAGTGACAGCATATATAAAAATCCACAAAACATTATGTAAAACGTTCATAGAACACTTTTAAGTAATGCACTTATAAAAAACTAATTTAGTTTACTTTATCTGACTACAATTAAAATCAATTTAAGTGTTAGTGCTAATTAGTGCATTTATATATTAAATGTGTATACTTAAGCACCACAGTTGGGAAAATGTACTTATAACTAGTACATCAGTAATATATTTTTAATAAATCAATTTAATTTAAATTTAGGATTACTATATAAAAATCTACTAAGATTGAACTAATTATTAAAGCCTTCAAAGCACACTTTTAAGAAATACACTAATAAAACTCCTCTGTATATTTTTGCAGGTAGTATACTTTATTAACACTAAAAATCAATTTAAGTATTAGTGGTATTTAGTATACTTTTTTTTAAGTGCACTGAAGTACAAATATACTTTTAATTAGTGTTTTTATAGTGTATAACTTTTAAAATTTTATTTAGCACAAAAAATAAGAATGTACTATAAATGTACTTGCTTCTATTTAAGTATTTTTTAGTGCAATCAAGTTTACTTTTTTTTCCACCTGGGTTCAGTCCAAGGTCCCTGAGCTTGGAGACCAATCTGTGGGGGACTATAGCGTTGAAGGCTGAGCTATAGTCTATAAACAGCAGCCTCGCATAATTCCCTTTATTGCTGTCGGTGTGGGTAAGAGTGGAAGTCAGGATATGGGAGACAGTCTCAGTAGTCCCCAGTAGACCTTGTCTCAGCCTCAGACATCATGCCCACAAACTGCTGGCTGAACGTCTGATGCATATGGCACACTTAACTGGAAAACTGAAAGTCCTCATCTGATTGGTTGAATTATACAGAATGTCCAGGAGAACGTCTTTAACGGTCCACCTGGAAACAAAGATGACATGTCGCCTAACCCCCTCATGGAAGAAGAAAACCATTGTGTTTTCCAAGAAAACCAACTGTGACAATGAGCACTGATGAGGATCAACTAAAAGCTGGATTTTCAAAAGTATATAAAGTTTGCAGCATAAATTCTTTAAAATACATCCAAGAGTTTTACACACCGGTCTGTTAGGGAGTAGGGACATCAACGTTACATTTTCACACCCCTAAACATGACAAGGAACAAAACGATCCGTGATTGGTTGCTTTACATGTCAGTCAGACAGCCTCTGGGCAGTCCGTAAAAAGCCAATAAAAGCTGCTATGGAGTCCAGAACTTCTGCCGTCAGTCTGAAAGTCTGGCTACACGAGACTACAGTAGACCTATTGGGCTGATAGGCAAACTGGATGTGGTTAGTGTTGTTGGGGGTGGAGGAGCACATGGTGTTCTTGATAAGCCTCTCAAAGACCTTTATCTGCCGTCCACCAAAGTTTTCCTAATGAGGCTACGAAGCTCAATTTTGTGTCCAATATCTCTGCTCAGTCTCTCTCTTGCTTTTCTTTGAATTTTCTTTGAATTTTGAAAGCTATTTAGTCGTACTGTCGTCTTGACCCCACTCCTACTCCTCTCCTAAAATTGTGCTATTCTGTTACGTCTGCACCTATTTCTCATTTCATCAATGCATCTCTTCAATCCTTTTCAATCTGGTTTTCGACCATTGCAAACTGCACTTCTAAAGATATTGAATGATTAACTACTCTCTGCTGATTCTGGCTCTCTCGCTATACTTTTGCTACTTGACCTTAGCTCCACCTTTGATACCATTTCCCATGATCTACTCATTTCTCGTCTTTCAGATGTGGGTATTACTGTTTCGGCTCTTTCTTGGTTTTCTTCCTATCTCTCCAACAGACAGTTCTAGTTCTACATTTCGGTGCAGGACTTTTAAGGAATTAATTTGATTAATTCTAAATCTTATATGTTGAATTTAATTAATAATATTGCTTGTAATCTGTTGCCACAATTTTATTGAGAAGATAGAGCGTATTACATTTTACAGTGTGGTACTCTCATTAAATCATCCAATATTGTTAAAAACAAATCAGCATTCTCTCATTTACGTTGCATTGCCCAGCTCTGTCGTTTCATTAGTATCAAAGATGCCGAAACCATTATCCACACTTTTGTCTCATCCCGCCTTGATTACTGCAATGCCCATTTCATTGCTTTACCAGTCAGCTCCATCTTCAGAGAACAGTATATTCAAAACTCTGCTGCCAGAATACTTTCCCACATTAAGCGTTCTGCCCACATCACCCCAATTTTGTTCAAGCTCCATTGGCTTCCGGTTGTATATCGTATTAAATACAAAATCCTCCTACTCACTCTTAAATCTCTGCACAACCTGGCTCCCCGGTAACT
The DNA here is from genome assembly GCA_003731715.1 of Anabarilius grahami. Classification (NCBI taxonomy): domain Eukaryota; kingdom Metazoa; phylum Chordata; class Actinopteri; order Cypriniformes; family Xenocyprididae; genus Anabarilius; species Anabarilius grahami. The sequence continues at coordinate 8,943,131 of RJVU01071502.1, forward strand.
CTATGAACTGCTCCTCCCTTACATCCAACTCACTCATTACGTTCCTCTGATTCTGGCCTTCTCAGTATCCCTCGGTATTGCCTCGCTTCAATCGGATCATTCAGTGTTGCTGCACCAAAATTATGTAATTCTCTCCACCAAATCACTCCGCTGTGTCAATAATATCTCAGAATTTAAATCACTACTCAAAACCCATCTGTTCTCTGGATGTTATCAGTATGTTTTTTGTATGTTTTCTGTTGCATTTTGTGTCCTGTTTTTCATTGTGCTTTATTCTAATTTGTCACTTTGCTGTTGATTGTCATTTCTGTTTATTGCTTTATTGTTATTCCTTCCTAGTGCAACTGTAACTGTAATGTAAAGGTGCTATATAAATAAAACGTGTTATTATTATTCATAATTAGCAGTTCCACATAGGTCGATAATCATTTAGGCAAGAGGGCTTGTTCTGTCTGTCTGTCTGTCTGTCTGTCTGTCAAACACCGCCTCCCTCTGGATCTCCAAACAGAAACAGGTTTACATAATTTGTGGACAGACTCACTTAGACTACAAATTGCTTTCTCACTGACCCCTTTTAAATTGAGCGTAAATCTCTTTTTGTTCAGGCAACACTCTTTTATTATGTAAAAGACATGCCCAAACACTGAACTGTGGGTCCCTCTTACAGCAATGACTGCTGATTACATAATGCAACTATAATTCGGTTCTTTTACTTTTTAATGTCTATTCATTTTTAAAGAGGGGCTATATTGTATATTACATCATTATTTTTTCGTTATCTATTTCAAAGGGATGCCTATAAATGAGATTAAGATTTAAACAGACGAAAATAAAAAAAGGATAAATTGATTTGATTTTATTTGAATTAAAGTGATGACAAAAAATAATAAATGCTGTACTCGGATATGTTCTTTCACATGGTAATTGCTCACAAATTCACTGCTTTACAGAACAAATCTAAGAACAAATGCTGATAAATAAAAGGAAAACACAAGGGTAACAGAAATGTGAATGATTGAGGAAGACAAAAGATGCTACAGATGAACTTTGCCCGGCTCTGCCCAGCCAGGGCAAATGTGTTACATTACATGAGTTAAAAAAGATATAATATTAACCTTTACATGTCAAGGGAGACCAGAAGAAGTAAGAGAGAGAACAGAATTCACAATGTCTAGAAGAAAAAGATTGGGGAGAGGGTGAGAAAAAGGGGCGAGGACAGTGGAAGTAAGGTAGTGGAAGTGCGATTAGTCAGAGAGATCAGTCTGAAATTCCCTAGTGGCTGCAAGGTTTCGACTGGCAACATGTGGATTTTGGAAAAAAACACACCACAGCAGCCCGGAGGCCTAAAACAGCGTGTCATCAGTGCCCTGCTGTACTGCACTGGAGAAATGAAACAATTACACACTCACATGAAGGGTAAGAGACAGCCATCCTTCAGTACACAACATTCAGCTCATACTAATATAATTACCAGTACTTTTAAATGTAAAATGAGGAGTTTGTATTAGAACGACACAGCCTATTCAAAATATTGTTTTCTCTGAAAATAAAATGCATGTTAAAATACTAAAAGTAAAAAAATTGTGCTGTACTATCAAATTTTCATGGATGCACAGTTGCACACATGTCATTTTTGTTGATAAAATGTGCATGTTAAAGTTCATATTTGTATTATGTAAAAGGACTATTAATTTTTCAAGAAAACATATACTATACCTTCTTCTCCCTCAAGAAAGTTTTCATGAATCAGAGGGTTTTTCATGCGTAGCTATATTAAATAATAGCTCACTCAAAAAAAGAAAATTCATTCATTCATTCAAGTCATTTACACACCTCATGTCTTTTGAAATGGTTATGACTTTCATTCTTCTGTGGAATAAAAAAAGGATCTAACCAATGAAAGTATGAAAGTGAATGGTGACCACATCAAGTAAGACCAATTTTCAGTGAATAACTAAATTTCAGACAAACATTTCACGTGAAGCTATCATATAGCATCAGAAGATGTGGAATATAGTGCATGAATTGTCTTCTTTTATGAGGCTTTAAAGATGCTTTTGTGATGCATCCACATTCTTTGTGAAGAGAGCAGCAATATCTTCTACACATTGAAATATTGAAATTGACTGATATTCTGCTAAACATCTTTTGTATTCCACAGAAAAAAAAATTACATAGACACAACATGAGTATCAATATATGATGACAGAATTTTTATTTTTGGTGAATTATCCCTTTAACTCTCTATGTACTGTATCTCTCTCCTTCTCCTTCTCCTTCTCCTTCTCCTTCTCCTTCTCCTTCTCCTTCTCCTTCTCCTTCCCTCTTTTCCTACATTCTCTCTCCCAGATAAATCCTTCCTGCTGCAGTTCTCTGAGTGGTGTTTACGTGGGATCTCACGGGTGATTCTGCTAAACAACCCCCTGAGTGGAGCTCTGATTCTAGCTGCATTACTGCTGAAGAGCCCCTGGCAGGCTCTGCTGGGGATGCTCGGCCTTTTGGCCTCCACCCTCACAGCTATAATCTTGGGACAGGACTGGTGAGGAATTACACACCCACACATGCACAAAAGCATACTCATAGACCAAAACATGCACAAATAAATGCATACTCGGGCAGTCAAGCAGGAACAAAACACAAAGGACATGCTTATAGCAAAAAAACACACAAATCAAAAACATATTTTGCTATATATGTATGATGCACAACAGAAAAAACAAAAGCACAAGCAAGTACAAGAATAAACAGATCCACACCTACAAAAACAAATCCTCAGAGGAACAAACTGCTTTTACAGCTGCAGTCTAGATGAGTGATGTTTTGACAACATTCTGTTGTCAACTAATTTTAACAAACAGGTATAACAAAAGAATTACAATTCTTGAAGTCTGTCTTTACACACACTTTATGATTTTTAATGTTGTTAATTCACTAAAAAGAACCAGCTCATATGAGTCTTTACAATTAAAATAGCCTACACTGCCGTGCTGTATGTTTTTAATTCGCTAAAAAGAACCTGCTCATATTTGTGCGGGAATCGGACTTCACTGGTCGCAATGTTTGCTACTGATTAACTAAAAAGAATCAGCCATAAGAGATATTCGCTCAGGAATCAGAATGCTCTCCCGCTCTGAATACTGTATGTCACATGATTTACTAAATAGAACAGGTGTTTTGCCGAATTTCCACTCCTTGCCAAATTATTTCCCGCCTTGTTGAAGTTGCTACCTGACTGCCTAATCCTAACCCCACCCCTAATCCTAACCACCCATCCACCCATCTAAGAGTCTTTCAGGTGCGAATCAGACTTCATAGGTCGCTGTACTGTACAGTATGTTATTGATTCACTAAATAGAGCCGGCTTATAAGAGTCATTTGTGCAGGAATCGTGCGTCACTTTGTCATGCAAACATGCTGCATCTAAAAATGCTCCTAGTGTGTTAAAAAGCACATAAGCACATGACTAAAAAAAGAAGCATGTGCTGATTCCAATCTCACATGTGATCCTAGCCTGTGTGTGTGTCTGCAGGGAGGAGGTTTCCAGTGGCCTTCATGGTTTTAATGGAATGCTAGTGGCTCTGCTGATGGGCGTCTTCAGCTCTGCTGGAGATTGGTACTGGTGGCTTCTGCTGCCTGTGTGTTTTGGTGGTGCTACAACGTAAGAGCAAATTAATTGATACCAAATAGATTGTTCTGTCTTTTTCTGTCACATTCACAAAAAATAGCTGATCAAACGCAAACAACCCTTTTTCTCTCCTGTCTTAGAACTTTTATTTCCAGTAGTTTGGCTCCAGTTCTGGAACGCTGGGATTTACCAGTTAGCGTCTTTCCTTTTAACACAGTCATTGTGCTGTATTTGGCCTGTACTGGCAGTTCTAACCCCTATTTCCCAAACTATCCTGCCCAGCCACCAGGGGCACCAGAGAGCACCAACCACACCCAACTCCATGTTCCACAGGTGAGAGAATGAAACAGAATGTAAGCATAAAATTTTGAGGATGACAGAGAGGAAAGGACGGAGTGATGTGAAAAGGCAAAAGCAAATTATTTTTTTCCATTCATGCTTTTAAAATATCCTGTCATCTTATTGATTAGGTTTTATTGTATTCTGCCTATCATTCCCTGTAGCTCTGTCTTTTTTATTAAACATTGTCCTGTTTTGACTCTTAAAGGGTTAGTTCGCCCAAAAATGAAAATTCTGTCATTTATTACTCACCCTCATGTCGTTCCAAACCCGTAAGACTTTCGTTCATCTTCGGAACACAAATGAAGATCTTTTTGATGAAATCTGAGAGTTTTCTGTCCCTCCATAATCAACTATGCAACTACCACTTTGACGCTACAAGAAGTTCATAAAGAGATTGTAAAACTAATCCATATGAATTGAGCGGTTTAGCCCAAATTTTCTGAAGACTTGATCACTTTACAGATTTAACTTAATTTATTCACATATAAACATTCATGAACTCACACATCAGTTGTGGTAAACGGAAGCTCAAGCATGTTTGCTTTACGCATACAAGAGGTTTGTTCTCGCACATCAGGTTTGGCTGAGTTTCTGTTTATGTTCACTGATCAATGTTTATATGTGAATAAAAGCCTAAATTCAATCTGTTCATCATGTAAAGCAATCAAGTCTCTTCAGAAAATGTGCACTAAACCACTTAATTCATATGAATTAGTTTTACAATCTCTTTATGAACTATTTGAAGCATCAAAGTGGTAGTTGCATAGCTGTCTGTGGTGAGACAGAAAGCTTCTTCTTTTTTTTTTTGATGAAACAGATTTCATCAAAAAGTCTTACGGGTTTGGAATGACATGAGGGTGAGTAATTAATAAGAGAATTTTCATTTTTGGGTGAACTAACCTTTTAAACCTCCTTCCTCCATCTATCTTCATCATCCTACCATTTTGTATCTCTCCTATATGTGTGTGTGTGTGTGCGCGTGTGTGTTTTTGTGACATATCAGGACACAAATGTGTATAATGACATGGGTATGACATAGGTATTACAAAAAGAGGTGACTTATGAAGGACATTACCCATGTCCCCACTTTTCAAAAGGCTTATAAATCATACAGAATGAGTTTTTGTGAGAAAGTAAAAGTGTGCACAGTTTCCTGTGATGGTTAGGTTTAGGGGTAGGGGTAGTGTAGGGGGATAGAAAATACAGTTTGTACAGTATAAAAACCATTACGCCTATGGAATGTCCCCACAATTCACAAAAACGAACATGTGTGTGTGTGTCGGTGTGAGTGTGTGTGTGTGTGTGTTTAGATCTTTTATGTCATGATGATGATTGTTGTATTTATTGCATTACTCTGGTCTGTTGCATGGCATTAGGTTGCATTGGGCCGCATTGGGCCAATCCGCTCTCTCTGGCACACTATAGCAACTGACTATTATGGATTGTTTATAGCTTTTATATGCTTTTATCACATCTCCATGGAGACAGCTTGATTCACTAATAACGGGTGCATGGGGCTGGAAGAAATAATGGAGAAGAACTTTTATATCTCTTTTTATCTTTGACTTTTATGAATATTCAATGTGAAAAAGAGTTAAAAGCCCATTAAAATAGGCTTTTAAAATTAGCTCATATTATTTCCAGCCAGTGTCGGCAAATGACTCATGTACAATATTGTGACAGGAATAATATGGGAGATATCGGTATAAATATTCAGATTCTTTTTTAACTTACAAAAGTTGACAAAACAATCTTTTGACAGGGATACACATTTAAGATAATGGCTATAAAAATAGATGTCCTCAGTTTCTTGTTTAAATAGGAAATACAATATTGAGAGAAAAATATTGTATAGGGTCTTTAAGATAAAGAAAGTTATATTATATAAAATATACACTACCATTCAAAAGCTTGGAGTCAGTAAGAATTAATTTTTTAAAGAAATTAATACTTTGTATCAATCAAGGAGGCATTAAATTGATCAAAAGTAACATTATAATGTTACAAAAATTCTATTTCAAATAAATGCTCCTCTTTGAAATGCTCTGAATTTTCTATTCATCAAAGAATCCTGAAAAAAAATAATATCATGGTTTCCTCAAAAACATAAAGAAGCAAAGTTTTAAACACTGATAATAATAAAAAATGTTTCATGAGCACCAATTCAGCAAAATTAGAATGATTTCTAAAGGATCATGTGACTCTGAAGACTGGAGTAATGGCTGCCATCACAGGAATAAATGACATTTTAAAATCTGTATTAATATTTCAAAATATTATAATTTTTACTGTATTTTTGATTAAATAAATAAAGCCTTGGTGAGCATATCAGAATCAGAAAGAGCTTATTGCCAGGTATGTTTAGACATATGAGGAATTTGTTTCAAATCCTCATACAGAATGACAGTGACAAGACACAGATAATAAAAAGAATAAAAATAGAATAAGTAAATAGGAAATAAAAATATATTAAAAAAACACAAAACAATAGATGGTATATGTATGTACAGGTATGTTATGTACAAATGCAAGGAAATGTAAATAAGTAATATGGTGTGTGTGTTAAATAAATATATTTATAAATAGTGTTGTGTATTGCACATGTTTATTGCCAAGTGGGGGCATTAACAGTTCATGAGATGGATTGCCTGAAGGAAGAAACTGTTCCTATGCCTGGCCGTTCTGGTGTTCAGTGCTTTGTAGTGCCAACCAGACGGCAAAAGTTCAAAGAGGAAGTGTGAGGGGTCCAGAATGATTTTGCCAGCCCTTCTACTCACTCTGGATGAGTACAGCTCTTGGAGAGTGGGGAGGGTTGTACAAGCGATTCGCTCAGCAGTCCGGACTCTCTGCTCTAATCTTCTAAGGCAGTGGTCTTAAACTCAATTCCTGGAGGGCCACAGCTCTGCACAGTTTAGCTCCAACTCACACCTGCTTGGAAGTTTCTAGTAATCCTAAAGACCTTGATTAGCTGGATCAGGTTTGTTTGATTAGGGTTGGAGCAAAACTGTGGCCCTCAAGGGCTGCGTTCCACTCCAGTTTTAGACACGCACTCGCGAACTTCCCTAAGCACTGCCACCATTTTGAAGTGTGTTCCACTTCACGAAGTGGACGGGGGAAGTGTATATGGACAGACCCTCGCTCCCTCGATTTTGACAGAGGGAGCGAGTCTACTTCATATGTACACTTCAGGCAGCTCCATAACCCACAATGCAACACGATCGTCACGTCACCGCATATCGCGTTTAATTTACCCACCACAAACAACTCTATGATATATTAATTAATTTTTAAAATATTTAAAACACACATATACATATAGAATACTGCATTAAACAATTTTGTAAGGGGAAAAAATAAATAATAAATCAGCTCCATTGCGGATTCCAAGTGATCAAGGGCATAGGACGTTCCAATTCAGCCCATTGCAAGGGTTCCGCCAGTAGTGGGCACTCATGCAACGTAAGCAATGACGTACATCCGAGTCAGCGAGACTGAGGGAAGTTGGCAAGGAAAGGGCCTTTAAAAAACGAACTGGAACGCAGCCCAGGAATTGAGTTTGAGATCACTGCTCTAAGGTCTGATTTGGTATAGCTGAGCTGAATCAGACAGTTCTAGAAGTGCAGAGGATGGATTCAGTGACTGCAGAGTAGAACTGTATCAGCAGCTCCTGTGGCAGGTTGAACTTCCTCAGCTGGCGAAGGAAGTACAGGCCTTTTTGACAATGGAGTCTGTGTGGAACTCCCACTTCAGGTCCTGTGAGATGGTGGTGCCCAGGAACCTGAATGACTCCACTGTTATCACAGTGCTGTCCGTGATGTTGGGGTGTTTCTCCTTAAGTCCACAATCATCTTCAATGTTTTGAGCGTGTTAAACTTCAGGTTGTTATAACCACACCAGACAGCCAGCTCTTTATAAGAGACTTCTTTTAAAAAAAAATTTAAAAATCTTTATGACCCCAAACTTTTAAACAGTAGTATAAATGCAAAATGTCTACAATAAAAGGTTTTGTGAATATAAATGGTCTTTGTACTCTCAGAGCAGACATCAGTAATGTAATGTAGAACAAGCCTCATCTGAAGGTATGTTTTGCTGTTCCCATCAGCTCCTGCAGGGGGTGGTACTGGGCGTAGGGCAGATTTTTGCTTGTGGGACTCTAGGCCCATCTCTGCTTATCCTGGGTGCTGTTTTCCTCTTTTCACCTGTTCTGGCCATCCATGCCCTCCTGGGATCTGTCATAAGCACTGTGGCAGGTAAGTCAGAAAGAAATAAGAAAACTGTTTTTGCTGGGTTATTATTTGGAAGGTCACAAATAATATCTCAAAAGTTTCTGATAGACACCAACGAGACTGAATGGAGACCAAATCGAGATCTGATTTTTCAAGATACCAAAGTCTGCAATCCAAATATGATTTTTTCATCAAAATTTACAAGATCACATTATCTGGAAAATGCTATTCACATTCATTTTATAGCTGTTTCTCTATGCAAACAATTGTCTCATTTGTTTCCATTTTCATTTCAGAATTGATGCTTATACCTTATTGAGAATGCTTTTGAGCTAGACACCTCTGAGCAATATAAATTCTCTGTCTGTATGATGTTTGAAAGGATTTGGGATAGAGATACATGCATGAACGGAACAAATCAAACATTTGTGGATAAATCTTGTCTAGGGTTTTGTGCTGAATATTCTGGCTGTGTAGCTGTGATTTACTCAGCAGAAGCAGGCTGCAAACAGATTTCCTCAAACGCCCACTATGGATAAGATGATCATTTGCACCGGCTGCTTAATAATTAGCCAGTTTTACTGCTGCGTTTGCCACCTCAAGACCATGAAGGTGATTTTACCCTGTCAGTCATTCTCTTTTTCTTACACACAGTCTCTCTTTCTCTTTTATATTTCACATACACAGCTGTACAGAGACATATGAGTCATCGCAGACACAAAGACAC
>RJVU01071502.1:8954600-8968589 GCA_003731715.1 Anabarilius grahami
AAAGACCCGTTATCTGAAGACTGTACCTCACACACACTCTTGCTAAACACCCTCATCCTGTAATAAATACCTCTCTCATCCCTCCACTCATCTTACCATCCCATCCTCCTCTTTTTTTCATTGATTAACGATTCACTCTTTTCTCCCTGGTGTAGAATTTCTCTCTTACTACAGTGTGAAATTACATCTGTATTTTACAAGAAAAAAGCCTACAGTGAAAGACTCCCTTTACAAGATTGCTCTACCAATCTACTGTTTTATTTTCTATTAATTTATAAGACATTTATTATTGGTGTTAGCAGAATTTAGGTCTAAACACACACAAACAGAAACATGTTGTCAGTGCTGCTCTGATGATTTTATCAGTACAAATGTTTAACAACTTAAATGCTACATGACATTTCTCACTAGCGAGATAATAACAGCGCTGTTCTTGGAGCAGATAAACGTACACTTTCGCTATTAGTAGAGACGCTGCTACCGAACACTGTTGAGAGATGCACAGACACAGGTAGTTCACATATGCTTAATCTCTCTCTATCTCTCTCTCTTTCTTTCTGTCTAACTGCATTATTCTGTTATCAATGGCTGAAGCCTCCATTTCTATCTCTAAAATAATGTTTTGGAATTAGTAACAGAGGCTTGGGATTAGATGTGTAAGAAATTACGCACAAGGAGTTTTAAGGACAAAAACCTGACAAAGGTCTTGAAATACATAATCTGAACAATGTTTTGAGGTGTGGTAACCGTAGTACAAGCAGAATAATTAACTCCGGGCCATTGAATTATTGAAAAATAACGCACACCCGAGGTGTAATGGATACTCCGCTTCACGTCGTGGCCGCATTACCACCTCGGGTGTTCTTTAATTTTGTAATAATTCAACGGCCCGTTGTCAATTATTCCTTACTCAAAATTTTTGTTTGTGTATTTTTTTATATTTTATATTTTATATAAATAATATATTAATACATAATATTTGTTTATATTAAATTTTTTAACAGCCCAAGCATATATACAGGCCTAATGCTGCATAAACACCTTTATAAGGAAAAAAACTATATAACGCCATATCAGATTCCAAGTGATCAAGGGCTTAGGTGTTCCATTTAAACACATTCCTCCAGGTTCCTCCAGTAGTAGGCACTCGTGCAATGTAAGCAATGAAGTACATCCGAGTGAACGAGATCGAGGAAAGTTAGCGAGGGAAGCGGAGATCCAAGATGGCAGCCAGTGAAGTTGCAGGTTCATGCAGTTGAACCAATTTTACTTTCCATCCCCTATGTTTTAACAGTTTAAACCTGGATGCATAATAACAATCAAATATGCATTAAATCATCTTTTTGTTATGTTTCAGTGCAGTAACTTGTTATTTGAGTTAGTTTAATTTCTTCTTAAATTAGCAATCGTTAACTGAACCCTCTGGTGCACATGGAAACTAAGGATAGCATGATGAAATGCAAAGGGAAAAATTAGAACTCTACGTCCAAGTTGCTTATGGAAGAGATGGAATTTGATGTTCCTATTGCTGTTGGTAATGGATCTGCTTCACATATCAAGGTAGACCATCAATATGGCCAAAAACATCCCAAAATCTCCCGGTCTGATAGCCCAAGTCTTGAGATTGTACATCTTGTATGCCTGTGAAACCTTAACAAAAGAAATCTCGAGGTGAAATTTCCCTGGCAGAATTGCAAGATAATGTCATTGCGGCATTGACATCCAGAATTAAGGAAAGTCCAGACGACCTCGGAAAAATTATTGCCAGCAACACTGAAAGCATTGAGGGCCTAAAGAAATCAATTGACTTTGTGTTTGAAGAAGTAAACTCCTTGAAAACAGAGCTGTAAAACTACAGAACCTAAAACAAACCTAAACATCACCATAATCCACAAACTTGAGCAAAGACTTAATGAAGCTGAACCCTTTCAGTGGAGAAGGAATGGAATGGAATTTGTCTGTATGTAATTCCTGAACATTCTGTGGAAAACATCAAGCAAAAAGTCATTGGCATCTGTGTATCAGTTGTTCCTGATTCAAGCGTTTTTTTTTTCAAAGATGACATAGGTGTTGTGCATCAACTGGGAAAGCTGAAAGAGCAGATCAGTAGACCAAGACCAGTGATCATTCTTTTCAAGAGAAGGTCTATGAGGGACCAAGAATTCTGAACATCTTAGGAATCACAAGTTGAGATTCACAGAAGATCTGTCTCAAGCAGACAAGTTGCTGAGGGTAAAGAGGTGGCCAGTGGTTGAAGCTGCTAAGAAGGAAGGAAGAAGAGCATTCTTTATCGTTGTGCGTGTATTCATCGATGGGAAAGAGGTCCGTTCACCCTTGTGAGAACAAGTGTTTCTCACCTTGTGACTTGTGAATAATTTTCCTTCTGATCTTAGTCTAATGCAAGTTAATTTTTGGACAATGTTGATTATAACATTTATATGTCATGAGTCGGGTTTGATATTCTCCCTGTTTCTCTTTCTCCTGTCATTACTGCTACTTAGATTCAGCTGTTCGCCATTGCAATCAGCGTTTGCGCTGATCATCTCCACACCTGTTCTTTCTCTACTCTAATTTTCTCTGCTACTTTACTCTGCTGTTCTCTTAGCTCTTTGCCAGATTATTGTGTAATTTCTAGCGTGTTACTCGGCTCTTTATGCCTGCCAGACTTCCTTATATGTTTGTCCATATTGTTAGTCTTAGTATTAGTCTCAGTCTTGTTTGTACTGTCTAGTCGTGCACGTCATACCTGTTCTCTGCCCAGTCTTCCTGCTGCCTGAGGTCGCCTTGCCATCTGCCATCGACGGTGCTGTGTCTACTGGCTCAGAACTGTGTAACCTATTCGCCGTGTGCCCTCTGACAAGCTTGTGACCCTTTTCTTCACTTCGTTTGATGTGGAATATTTAAGTTCTCCAGCTGCGTTCACCCTGAGAGGCGGTGCTCGGCAGACTGCCTGTGTTTCATTGTCATTATTAATAAACTGTTTCTGTTCCAGCCATCGCTTTTGGGTCCTCTGTCCCTCCTGACATTATAGTTTAATAACCGAGTTCATACACATTCTATTTCATTTCGAAGAAGATGGAAGTTTATCTCATATTGTTCTTGTTCCTTTTGTTCTTCATGTGTTACATTTAATGTCAGGGATTTAAGGTTAAATGTTAAACGTAAGGCAATGTTTTTATTTGCAAAACAGCAGAAATCTGACTTTTGTGACTTTTGTTTCTTTTAAGGAGGCTCAATGGGGGTAGTTCATTCAACTCCCCAAGATGTAAATTACTGGAAAGCATGGTTGAGCTCGCCCGGAATATAGATGGCACGAAGCGACCTCAGATGCTTCTGACTCCAGAGGAGGAGAGTTGGGCGAGTTGCGAAATGCGAAGGGAGTGTAGACCACCCTGTAGGTTGATGTACACAATGGCCGCACCGTCATCCGTCTGGACCAGCACATGCTTGCCCTGTATCAGCAATCTGAAGTGGCGCAGGGCAAGCCATACTGCTAGCAACTCGAGGCTATTGACGTGCCACTGCAGTCGAGGTGCTGTCCAGGAGCCCAAGACAGCATGCCCATTGCACATGGCACCCCAGCCAGTGGTGGAGGCATCTGTTGAGACAACAATATGCATGGACACTTGTTCTACAGGAACTCCTGCCTGTAGAAAAGCAAGGTCTGACCATGGGCTGAAAGTCTAGTGACAGGCCAGCATGATCGGCACCCGGCGTGAGCCACGGTGCCATGCCCATCTCGGGACTCGGCCGTGTAAGCAGTGCTGAAGGATGTGGATGCCATGTGCCCCAGGAGCCTCTGAAATAGTTTCAGTGGAACCGCTGTCCTGCCCTTGAACAAGTTAAAGCAGTTCAGCACTGACTGAGTCGTTGTCTTCCTGCGGCTGAGCTGGCTGCGGCCGAGCGCTTGCTTCTTTTTTTAACCACAGGGAAACGGACGCCTTTGGCCTTTTGGCTGCTTGGTCTCCCAGAGTGTCAAGCAGACCTACAGCTGTGCTTTTACAGACAAGCGATGGCTGCTTAACAGCAGAGGGGCTCAAGCCTTTACGAGAAAGGCGAGATGCAACCAGCGCACTAACGTGGTCATGTGAGAACATGAACCACCCACGAGCGCTGTCTCAGCATGCTAATGCCCAGGCATGTGAGACAGGGATTGTGGCCGTCAGATGAGGACAGGATACAACCGCATCCAGAAATGCATGGATGGAGAGGGAAACAGCTCTTTTAGCACTGAGGCGCACAGGGGAACGGTCGCTGTACAATGCTCTGTGTACTGTGTACAATGACTGTGTACAATGCTCTTTTAGATGAACTGCAATGAATGCAGAGGTCATTCAGTAGGGGGCCACCGCTGACGCGCCGTCACACCAACACTCTCTGGAGAGCTTCTTCCTGGCTAGGCTTCCTGGCTCGGCTCCAAAGCGAAAGCTTAAATGAGTGAGTGCATGCTTCCTGATGTACCAGCTTCACAGAGAGTGGTTCGCGTTACAATTCTGACGCGCCAATGTCCATTGGTTTGTTTTGTTTACACTCGAAGGTGATTTGGCTCTCAGGCAAGATCCCAATTCATCAGTTCAGTTCTGATGTAACGTTGAACGTGACTGACTGATAGGGAACTATTAATTTGTAATTATTTAAATTTGAAGTTAGTAAATTTCATTGAAAATTTCGAAGTTTATTATCTAAAGCTAAAAGACTTGAAGAGGAGACAATGATTTCTAAAATTATGGATTTCACTCACATATCTCCTCCTATTTCTTCAGATAGTGAATGTCTTGAGTTATTTACACTTGATGATATTTATAAAAGGAAGTCAGAGGGGGCCTTTATTAGATCTAGAGAGAGAGATGGTTAGAAAAGGGTGAACAGAATTTGGCATGTTTATTTCAATTAGAAAATTTTTTAAGGTGTTTAAATGTGGTAAAATCTAAGATATTCAGGTCTCCATTTTCATAACCACAGATTTCTTTATGTAATGGGTTTTATTTTTCTAAATTTTGAAAAATCTAATTTTCATAAATAGATGCTTCTTTCTTAGAATGAAATCTATAAGCACATTCTGTATAAATCTGTCTTTATTTCTTGAAAAATTGGTTTTGTAATGATTTAGTTTTTGTCAGCCAACTTTCATAGGACTTATGTTGACCTCTTTTGAACTTCTCTCTAAATATAATATTCCAGTCACTTCTAAAGTTTATGCTGTGGTTATGGATGCTTTTTCTTCTGGTCTGAAAATGCTTCTTAAAAATACCTGCCCTCAGCTCCATCTATACTTGTTGGATCGTATCTGTTTCTCTCTTTCCCCTATTAAGAATAATAATCATTATGTTCGGGCTTTGCTTTAAAGGGATATTGTCTCCAGTCCTGCTATCATATAATTTTGGATAGTTGTATTGATGGTCTGTTGTGGAGTAAAATCTAAAATCTTCCTCATAAATATTTAATCACAAATAAAAATCAAAGAAATTTCTTTTAAACTCATTTATAAATATTGCCCTTGTAATTATTATCACGTAAACAGATTTAATTGTGATATTGATATATTTTGTACATTTTGTGGTTTACATTTTGAAACATTTTATTTATTTTGGAGTTGTCCTCATTCAGTTTGTTGTTGGTCAGATTTCTGTTCTTTTATTAAGGCTCACATCATGCCCAGCTTTCAACTGTGTTTTTTTTTAATTTTTTATATACGAGCCCTGACGAATCAATCATAATTAGACCAAAAACATTAAGAAGTTACTTTGGCTTCACAGAATAGAATGATGCTATTAGCAGCAGACTTGATCAAACTTTCCGCTATTAGAGGAAATTATTTATCATACAGTATGTGATGTCACTTCCTTCCTGGCTTACACAATCGAGTCTAATCTAAAGGGTACAACAAATTAAATTAGTTGTCAAGACCTTCTATACCAAACAAATTTTTGTTGTAGTAGTGGTTTAGTTTCATTGCAGGAAGAGTCATAAGAAAGTGCAGCAGTACTAAAGGTAGTTTATATATTTGTTTGTCTAAAGATTTCACTAAATTGAAGCCTAGGGACCCCTAACCTTGTTATGCTGCATGAACTGTGGTCCACTGATAATGAGATCTGGTGTTTAGCAGACAGGCTGTTCATGCTGTCCTCTTTACATGACTC
This sequence comes from Anabarilius grahami, assembly GCA_003731715.1. NCBI lineage: Eukaryota > Metazoa > Chordata > Actinopteri > Cypriniformes > Xenocyprididae > Anabarilius > Anabarilius grahami. The sequence goes on from RJVU01071502.1 coordinate 8,960,741, forward strand.
AAGTATAAACCCAGTGAAGTTAGCATGGGTTTACAACTGATGATCCCACACTTATGCACAAACAGGAACTCGTAACCATGGTAATATGGAAAGCAGGAATAAAATGAATCCCTTCTGGGTCACAGATGTTGAATTTAGGTAATATATTTGCATAGATGGCATTTATCAATGTATTGTAAGCATTACAATCAGAGAGATTCAGAGAGAGAAAATGAGTTATGAAAACACCAGATCGCAATCTATTTTAGTGACGCTAATCATGAAACACCACAGAAAATAGGAATTTTCCACATAACACAATCTGTTTTACAATTAGCAAGTCGTCTACGGATGTTTACCAATTTGCAAGAGCTTGAAATCTGGAAATCTGTTAACAGGCTCCTTGTGTGAGAACGTCCAACCATGCAAACTGATTCATATGACGCATAAAAACATTCGTTTATAGAAAGGAAACAAATATGTGAGAGAGAGAGACAGAAAGAGTGAACAGACGGTATTACCCTCCTGGGTCACATTGCTGTGCTGTTCAGATGGGAAAGAGATAGAGAGAATTCTGGGTGTGTCCTTTCTGCTGCTGCTGCTGCTAGGTTTTATTGGCATCCTATATTGAGGAGTCCTTCACTACAAAACAGCAGAACATAAAGAGTCCCAAAAGTGCAGTCAGGAAGATGCGGTCAACTTTATTGCAGTAAGAGCTCATTTTCCTTTCAGTGCCCCTGCATACAAAGTCATTTTTGTTAAGCTTCTTCTTTTTTTTTCTTTTTTTTTCAATAAATGGTCAATGAATGGGAGTGCTTAGCTTTATGAATGTTTTAACATCATTATCTGTCATGGTGATGCAGGAAGGAGGAGAGTTGAGGATCTGTTAGCAAGCAGTCTTTATTCAATAGACACACAAACATAATCCAAACATGAAGACATAGAAAACACAGGAGACGCATGTAATAATGGTCTGCAGTACAACTTATTTCAGCTAAACGTGATGTTTCCTTAAATACGAGGCAACTAGGTACAACTAGTTCCAGTAGGGCCCATCAGTAAGGGTCTTTTGTATTAGTGGGACGTAACTATCGTTAAAGTAGTCATGAAATCAAAATTGACCCTATTTACTTTTTTAGAACACATTTTTAGTTTTGTGGTGAACAATTAATCCATGCAAGTTAATACACAGAAAAAATGTGTTTGTCATGATAATCTTTAATGCAAATCTGAAAATTTGCTTCCGCTCTGGAATGGCGTTCCTTCCCTGATGACATCAGTTTGACGGCTTGGGTTGAATATCCTTAACCACTCCTCTCCAACCATCAGTCTGTGAGTGATGAAGAGGAGGTGCACTAAAATAAAACGCCACCCTCTATTCAATATTCCTTTTCACTTGGAAATATGACACAACACTGAAGTAAAGTCGGTTGCAACTTCCGGTTCTTGGGAATTTTAAAGATATGTCCTGCTTGTGCAACTTGAACAAACTAAACAGTGTTTTCCTGTTTGTGAAGCACTTCAAATGGGTCATTAGCTCAGTTTATGCTAAGCAACCCTTCACAGTGTCACAATGGGATTTTATACATTCCCCAAAGCGGCAGATTCCGACGCAATGTCGAAGTGACCGAAATCGAAAGTTACCGGTTACTAAACGTAACCTCGGTTCCCTGAGATGAGGGAATGAGACATTGCGTTTCATGCCATGAACTCTACTACTATACTAGTCTCAAGATTCTGAGACAAAGTTGCTCAGCACTGCCTTATATAGGGAGCGAGCCCGTCCCTATTTCGCGTGCATGAACACCATTGGCCGTTGTAGAACAATGGCGTTATTCAATGAGGTTTCAGTATTTCTGTCAGGACCTCAAATATGATTGATAATTGCATAGAGTTTGTATTGGCTGTATGGTTCTGTTCTGGGCAAGAACTGCCTGCGCATCCATGTAGCCTAGCATGGATAAGAGCAGGGAGAGCAGCAATAACCCCCTTAGGTTAAACAGAACAGAACCAACATATGCAGATATCATTAGGGTCAATAATTTAACATGTAGACATATTTCAAGAATTAGTCTGATTCAGGGGAATCATAAGCTAATTCTGACTGAAGAGAGGAGGTTTAAAGTGCATTTTTAGCAAAGACATTAATAATCATATAAAATTTTTGAATGTAGCTTGATGCTAATTATACCTCTAATTATATTTTATGATGTATTCTTGTAAGCATTATAGATAGTTTGTGTTTATAATGTAGTACCAAACTTTAGTCATCTTAATTTAACGCTGTATAGCCTATTATGGAGCAGACGATGTTAAAGCTATATATGAGACACATACATGAGGACAAATGCATTGTTGATCGGCGCCACCTAGCGTGCAGGCGTGAATTAGCAGAAGATGATCAGTTGTTCCACTTTTAGTGTGAAAGGTCCGTTCTTCCGCAATTCGCCTCGCTTTTTCACATCGCGTTCAGTGTGAAAGGTCCTTTAAGGGAGAGGGACCAAAGGTCAACTGACTTGAGCGGCTCAAAAGGAGGGACACAAAAGGAGGGCCTCCAAGAGCCCTAAGAACTGTGGAGAGGTCCCACGATGGATCCAAGCAAGGGCGGGGAGGATTCAACCTTCTAGCCCCTCTGAGAAAATTAACGACCAGGCTGTGTTTCCCAATCGATTGGCCAGAGATTGGACCATGATTTGACCGTTTATGGGCATAAAAGCACCTGGTGGAGGGGGCCCTTAACTCTGAGATCGTTCTCATGACCCTTAGGGGAAGCCTGACGGCTCCCGTCGAGGGGCCATACATGCAGGTCCCATAACTCCGGCCAGGGTTGCCAAACTGTTCCCCCCCACTTGAGAGAGGAGGTTCCTCCTCAGTGGTATGGGCTATGCAGCAGCTGAATCAATTCTGGGAACCAAGGCTGGTTCTAGCAGAGTGGTGCCACCAGAATGAATGATCATTTCTCCTCCCTGATCCAGCTGACGAGCTGCAGGAGCAGGGCTCCAGGAGGGAAGGCATAAAGGTGCAGGCAAGGCCATCTCTGGGCCAGCACATCCGTTTCCTTTGAAAAGTATATATGGCAGTGGGAGTTAATTTCTGTCATGAAGAGATCCACATCTGCTTGACTGAAGGTGCGCCATATTGCATTCACAGTTTAGGGGTGGAGTCTCCATCCCCCCGGTGGCAGTCCACTGCATGATAGTGCAGCTCCTACGTTCAATGAACCCGGCACGTGAACTGCCCTCAATGAGTGGAGGTTCTTCTATGCCCATAGGAGAAGACAGTCTGCCAGTCTGTGTAAAGGGGGAGACCTGATACCTCCTTGGTGGTTTATAAAGGCAACCACCATCCTGTTGACCAAGTGGACCAGGATGTGATGACCCCTGAGTTCCGTCAGGAACTCCTTGAAGGCCAGAATGACCACCATCATTTCTAGATAGTTTCTAGATGGTCCCACTTCATCAAGGGAGTCGCCCATGAGCCGAAGGCAATTCTGCCATCACACAGGGCACCCTAGCCCGTCTTGGAGGCGTTCGTCATGACCACTTTCCTCCTGGAAACAGAGCCCAGAATTAACCCGTTCTGATGTAAGTCTTCCTGCTTCTAAGAGACCAAGGCCTTGACACAGCCGTGGATCATCCTGAGAGAGTGTTAGCCCGTGTGTCATGCATTCGTCACGCATGGGACACAGGCTTTTAACCAAAGCTGTGGTCGCATATGGAACAGGCTCAGCGGAACTACCGAGGAAGCTGGAACCATCAGGCCTAGCAGCTTTTGAAACCTCTTGAGGGGGAGAAGAGCCCCCACCTTGAACAAGGCTGCCATGCTCCTGATTTTCAGGACATCTTGTGAGAACCAAACCTGCATTAGAGCTGTGTCGAAAACCACCCACAGAAACGAAATTCGTTGGCTGGGAAGCAGAGAGCTCTTGCCAAAGTTGACTCTGAATTCCAGTTTCTCCAGATGACTGAGGAACAGGGAACTGTGGCCGCATAGCTCCTGTCTTGAATGGGCTAAATGCAGCCATCCCTCAAGGTAGTTGAGTACGCAGATTCCTATCTTCCTCAGAGGGGAAAGAGCTGTGTCTACGCACTTTGTAAAAGTATGCGGAGCTAGAGAGAGTCCAAATGGCAGGACTGTATACTGGTATGCCACCCCCTCGAATGTGAATCTCAAGAAAGGTCTGTGATGTGGGTAGGGGTGCCCCCTAATAGTCGACTAGAAAAGGTTTGGTCGACCAAGATTTTATTAGTAGGTTAGTCGCAGAAAAAAAACTCCACAGGAAGTGGCGAAGTCAGTCCGTGAGGGAGAGATCTTTAACGGCAGGAAATCCAAACATTCGCCTATCATTCATCGACCTCAGATCTCAGGCTTATCACTTGAAACATGTAAGTAATAGCAACTCTACAAGTCCGCTTGGCCTAATGTTAGCCTAGTCCTAGATAAATGTGTGCTATTATTAGGCACATATCCAAGCTTTTGTTGAGAGAGCGCTTACTGCATGACATACAAGCGCTGGTGCGATCACTTGCATTTAACTTAAAATACTCAGTCATTTTGGTCATATAGATAAGAGTAATGCAAACTGTAAAGGGTCCACTTTTATTTCTGTAAACTCACATTAACAGCAAAACATTGTGCTTTTGTAAAATAATGAAAACAATCAGGATGCACTTTCTGCCGTCTCGGTCTCAGTGAACTTGAGCACGTAACAAACATGAACCAAAATTCAGCATATGTTTGCCTCGCAGACGAGAAATATATCTATAGGAAGCTTGAAATGTCAAGCAACAAAAACATCGTCTCCAGTACCCTGAGCTGAAAGAGGGGCTGGAAGGCGGGCACTGTTTGAGGGTGATCCAGCCTCAGCGGGACTAACCCTTTGCTCTTAAATTCGTTTTTTTTAGAGATCACTGAATCAGCTTGCTTGCTGAAGCATCGTGTTTCTGTTGCGAAGCTCGTTTCTACAGTGAGAAGAGACGAGAAGAGTGGCTTCAGTCTTCTTTGGAGCAGCGAGATGATCTTTGCGGTGAAGGAGAAAGATTGTGACTGATGGCGTCTTAAATAGGCAGTCAACCCAGCCCTTTTTTGCCAGGATGAAACTCCATTTGTCTGTGCAACTGCATCAAAAGGGAACAAGCCCCCTGAAGAAGCTAATCAATGTCTTTAGGATAACTAATCCCTGCTACAGACTGTGCGATTTTTGCAATGTTATAAGATCATTACAAACCACATTGTACAACATGGATCTAATCAGAGCCATTGAAAAATAGAGTTGTGACATGCTTTGATCTTAGGATCACGTGTTTCATGGAGCTCTCAATAGTTCCAAACAACTCTGCACTGTCAATCTCTTTGAATGTGTTTAAGAAGGAGAGAGCAGAGATACTCTGGGTTGGCTGAACTAACTCCCAGATGCATTTTTGGAACCAGCATACCTCAAATAAGAAAGGTTTTGGTTAATCAACCAAGATTGTATGTTTGACAGTAAGATAACCTTGCTTTCTGGAATACTCCCCAGGTGAAAGTAAATAACAAACAAAGGTTAACAGGAACTAAACCATAGGTACTGAACACAGGCATTTTCTATTAATTTTATATACACTACAATTCAAATGTTTTGGGTCTGTAACATTTTTTTATGTTTTTGACTCTTATGCTCATTCAGGCTGCTTGCATTTATTTGATCAAAAATACAGTAAAAACAGTAATACTGTGAAATATTTTTACAATTTAAAATAACTGTAATGTCATTTATTCCTGTGTAGATTTCTGTGCCATACGATCTTTCAGAAATCATTATAATATTCTGATTTGGTGTTCAAGTTTGGTGTTGAATAGCAATGTATATTTTGTAACTGTTGGACATGTCTAAATTCAAAACCCCAATTTTATAGCAATTAGACATCCAAGTTAGACAGACAGAATGATCAAATAAACAAGTCTTGGTTTCTGAGACAGCAAGAGCTTCTGAGAGCCATTCCATGAAGGCAGCTGCACAAATAAAACAGGGTAAATTGAGGCGAAGGTGAACACGGCTTTCTCTGAAGGTTAACTGTTGAATGACAGAACTGTTTTATTAATCTTCTGTCAGACAGAATCAGGGTCAGAGCTTTCTTGTTCAGTATGTGGATCGTTGCTGAGTAATATAAATATATATTCCAAAGCCTTGCCTGTTTAAATTGCCAAAAAGGTTATCAAATGTGAGCATGTGGTCATGCAAATATATAAAATATCAGATAGGCCTACTGTAAATAAGGCCTTTCTGCAGAAAAATGCAGAGAGAGAGATAGCATTAGAGAGAGAAAGAAAGATGTGCTACGGTAAAAGAAAACTCTAGGGAATGGTGGGCGGTTAGTGAAGTCTGAATGCTTGGACAGGAATAGGGGCAGCAACTATAGACTAAAAATACACTGCCACCTTCAGATCACGAACAGAACTACAACCACACAAACCCAAGTCCACTTATATGCCTTGCTTAGTGTACTGTACACCAGATATCAAATAGCCTATTATTTAAAAAAATAAAAAATAAAATAAAAATAAAAACGTATGTTATGTGCATATGTTGTGTATGTAAGCACAGAATACCCATTGACCTCAGTATTTGACAGTTTTTTGACTCATATATTTGATACTGCCAAAAGATATTTGTTTTATACAAACTTGGATAAAGCATGCAAAATAACCATATTAATTTCTGAAATAATAACTGGACTTGTGTATTTACAGGGGGCTCCACAAATATTTGCACTCTTGGTAAATATGAGCAAAACTGTCTGTGAAAATTTGTCTTAGTCTTTCATTCAAAATATTCACAAAAATCTAATCTTTAATTGAAGTTAATTTACACAAAATACAAATGTGGAATAGAATAAATTAAATAAATATGGTTTTCTCCAAAATATGCGTGCCAAAATTACTGGCACCCCTGCAAATTCTAATGAGTAAAAATATTACTGAAGCATATTTCCATTTATATGGTATGTTTTTAAGTTCACCTAAGTGATCAGGAAGACATAAGTGATAAGTAATAACTTTCTGTTCACTGGGCTCTAAATGTGAAGTGACACAGGCCAAATCCCTAGTCATCCATGACTATGGGATAGAACTGAGAGTACAGTAATAATGTGTGACAATAGTTTGTTGAGCTGCACAAATCAAGAAATGGCTGTGAAATAATTCATATATACATATATAGTATTCTTCTTCTTTTTTTTTTTTCCTTGGAATACTCATTTCCACTGTCTTGGCAATAATTAAGAAGTTTAAATCAACAGGAGATGGTAACAGTATACTGGAAGAGGACGTATGTCTATATTTGACCCACACACACTGAGGAGGATGGTTTGAGTCGCCAAACAAACTGTAGGGATCAAAGTTGGAGAATTGCAGATGCTAGTTGGGCCTTGAGGTCAGAAAGTCTCCAAAACATTCTCCAAAAAAAAATCAGACCTCACCTATATAACCACAACTTGTTTGGGAAGGTTGCAATAAAAAAAACATCAATATCACGCACCTACAGTACTAGAACTAGATGAGACCAAAATACACCAGAGGTGGGTTTGGCATAGACAGAAACATAGCCATGTAGAAAAGTACCTTATCCCCACTGTGAATATGGTGGTGGATCTTTAATGCTGTGGGGCAAATTTTCTTCCAAAGACCCTGGGCAATTAGTTAGGATACACAATATTATAAATTCCTTTAATAAAAGGCTAAAAAAAGCTACTCAGAAAAGTTGAAAAACCAGTTGTCATCCAACAATCCGGCATCAGTCTAGACAGGTCTGAGGAACATCACCAAGTACAAGTACAAGCTTCAGTACCAAGAAAAATTCTTTGTGTGTGCAAGCACACTTGGCAATAAAGCT
>RJVU01071502.1:8978334-8997238 GCA_003731715.1 Anabarilius grahami
AGAGTGTTCAAATCAGAGGGATAATATCAGGGTAGGAAAAATGCCTTTTATTTCTAAATTATGACCATTTTTGATGTAAAAATCATGCTATCGTTATAACTGCACCCCAGGAAACATTATAAAACAATAAATCAATGCAGTTCATGATGCTTTTAATGTCACTTTTGATCAATTTAATGCATCCTTGCTAAATAAAAGTTTAAAAGAGTGTTTAAATGAGAAATTGTTTTTCTTAAGTTAAAATAATTATATATTGTATTTTAATCAATGTAGTGAGTTTTAATTTTGATCAAATTAATATAAATCAAATTAAATGGCTTTTTTGTGTATTGTGATCACTAAATAATTTCAAAGTGGAAATGTGTTGAAAAAACACACCGCAATTAGATGATACAGTTTCTTACTCAGATGGAGGCATGTATTGAGCAATAAAGAAACATTTTATATGGGGGCTGTGATATGCTTGAGAGCAATTCTTGCCTGTCCCCAATGAAGTCTGGATGGGAGATGGCAGCATCCTGGCTCCCTTTACCCCTCTGATGCAATTGAAACACCATTCGGTACAGCTCCACCTAAAGTTTTGGGGAAAAACAACAACGATAAGAGTTATACAAGTATAACGAGGTGTGAGTCAGTTGGTTAACAAGTACGCTTGAGTCACCTTGTCTTTTTGCTGGAATGGCCGTATGTTGTAAAGTCGTGAGGTGGGGAACAGAGGGGGAGGGTGACTGAATAACTCACTGCTGGTCCCCACAGGCAGAAGCATCTGATTCACACCAACACCAGAGAAAGAAAAACAAAAAAAAAACAAGAATGAGACAAGAAAAGATCAAGGAGACTGTGGAAGAAACAACACTAAATTAATCTAGCAATTTATCCTAATTTAATGAAATTCATAACTGGTTCTGAAACCGAATCATTAATTATATCATTCCCACCTGCACCTCTCCAGACAGCCCCCCTTTAAACACCCATGGCTCCGCCTCCACACCATGTAGCTCTGCCCCTGAGGAAGCTCCGCACCCTGTGAACAATTCCAGAATGTCAATCCACTGCAAGAACCAATTTTTATGCATCATACTACTGTTCAAAAGTTTGAGGTTAGGCCGTTTTTGTTAACATTTTTAAATGATGACTCTTCATTCTCTGCATGAAGTCTCTGCATTTTTTTTTTTTTAACCAAAAACAGTAAAAACATTAACATTGTGAAATATTATTACAATTTAAAATAACTGTTAATAATATTTAATATATATAACTTAATATATTTGAAAATGTAAAGTATTCCTGTGATGGCAAAGTTGAATTTTCAGGAGTTACTCCAGTCTTTGGTGTTACATAATCATTCTGATTTAGAGCTCAAAAAACATTTTTATTTATAATGCTGAAAACAGTTGTGTTGCTGAATATTTTTGTGGAAACCGTGATACATTTTTTTCAGGATTCTTTGATAAATAGAAAGTTCAAAAGAACAGCATTTATTTGAAATAGAAATACTTTGTAACATTATAAATCTCTTTACTCTCCCTTTTTATCAATTGAATGACTCCTTGCTGAATAAAAGTATCTTTGAGCAAAAGATTCTTTAAAAAATATATCTTACTGACCCAAACTTTTGTACAGTAGTAGTGCGAATCAGATTTGAGAGTTGCAGCAAAAGAGAACATAACCAGTTAATGATGACTTAAATTTCTGTATTTTCCCTCACACATAGCTAGTATATGGCTTCAGAAAACTAAGTCAAAAATTAATATGCTACAGTATATAGGTGCATGTTTGACACTCACAGTGGAAGCAGTTCTTCCAAGAGCCCAGTGGAGAACCTTCACTCAGTATACGACCCTCTGTGAAAGGAAATATGCTAGTAAAAAGATGGGAAATGGGGTGGGAAATTGGAGAGATGGGTGATCTACAGGGACAAAACTTTGATAGTGATTCACACTCAAAGGTCAAAGAGTTCATTTACTTTTCATTAATCACATGGTGGAAAAAGACCTACATGACAAGACAAGATCTTCTTAATCATCCATACTACAGTATCTCTCTCACCTAGCCAGCAGATGAAGGCCTTGGCCACCAGCAGGGTGTTTCTCAGGTCCCAGATGTAAGGGTAAAGGTCGTAGAGAACGGCCCTATTGATGCTGTTCACAACAGCACTGTGCAGTAATGCCACATCATCACAAACGGCCAGGAAACGGCCCACACGGGCCCTCCAGTCCTCTACCTGAGAGGGTAACACAAAGGTAACACAAAGTATAACACATACCATATTAAATACAAAGATTTAAATAAATAATTGGGGTTGTTGAGCACATTATTATGAACTACATCCATGTTGAATCATCACTATTCAATAGCATCCTCAAACTGATCGAATGGGATGAATCAATAGTGAATAGAAAATATTTAATAAAAAGGGTGTTTTCACCTTCTGTGGCAAGGCCTTCTTGCCACTGCCATTGACACTGACACAGTGACAGTTGGCTTTGAGCCACGTGAGATCCTGCAACAGATTCCGAGCGGGTGGTCCGTGTTCATGCGGCAGGTAGTAAAGACCAACCAGCAGCCGGACCTGGGCCTCACTGAGAGGAGCCCTCCCAGAACACAATCCCCTTCTTGAGCTCTTTTCATGGCTGGAGCTCTTTGAGACCTGGTTCTCCCCAGCTTTCAGATCCTGGCTCGCAACCGGGTCTGCTGGGATTTCATCGCTAGTAAGAGCCCCTGTGCTCTGGGAAGAGGTTATTGGACATTTGGGTTGGGCTCCATGTTGATTGTCTGAGCTATCAGAGGACTTTGATTTAACAGAGAGCGTTGAGGGCTTGAGGTCTGTTGGCCTCACCTGCCTTCCTAAAAGGAAGATTTCAGAAACCAATGAGCAATGATTGGACTAAAAGATCAGGTTCGTGTCAGCACTTTCGAGAGATTCTTTGTGACCTGAAAAATTATTTTTGTTAATTGAAATAAAGCTGAAATAAAATAAAATATAAATATTTGATGAAAAACTTAAATGAGAATTATAAATGTAATGTTGCTTTGGAAAATAGCTGAAATACGATGAAGTATTAAAATTACTAAAACTTAAATAAATATAAATTAAAGCTAAATAAAAAAAATAAAAATGACAAAAGCACAAAATTACTAAAACTTTGATTAAAATTATGAAAATTCAAAAATGAAAGCTAATTCAAAATATTAAAAATACAATAATAGTATATAAATAAAACAAAAATAACACTGTCAAAAATCAATAAAATATAATAATATATTTTATTACTACATTTTATTAAATAATAAATGAAAACTAAATAAATTAAATCTACATAAATGTACATTTTAAAACTGTTTAATTCATGTTTAAAAATTATTTAAGTGTAACAATTAATATTACAGTGATTTATTATTATAAATTATTATTATCAATGGTAAAGTGATTTTTTAATTTAGTATTTTATTGTTACATTAACTTTGTTGAAACTTTGTTACATGTTACATTAATCTTTAAAACATCAATTGAACAACAAAAATTAACAACAACAAAATATTACTACTTGTGAATACACACATATATTAATCTCAGATGTGATTGACAATTTTAATGATAAAGTGTCTTTTTTCAATGTCTATCCTAGTTGAATGCGCAGGGACAACTATCAGCCTTTCTTAGATTATTTCCTCAAAGAGGAAACTGTGGCAGGGTGGATATTGTACCAGGCTGTAGAGGAAGGCTGAGTTCCTTCATCCAGTCTTGCAGGGCGGCTGACAGCGCTCTTTCCACACTATAGGCCTCTTCATCACCTACAGAGGTCACACTGTGTCAGCAAATGTTCCTTACATTTATGCATTTGGCAGACGCTTTTATCCAAAACAACTTACATTGCATTAAATTACATGCATTACATAAGATATACATTTTATCATTTATGCATTCCCTGGGAATCAATCTCTTGCAATATCCATACTATAATATTTGAGCTTCTCTCTGTTATCATTCCTTTCTATCCTCCTCTACTCTGTATGCCCCATTCTGCTCTCACCTTTCCCCTCTTCCTTCACTTCTTTATACCAGCTTCCCAAGGTGTGCAGAGGGATGAAGTTGGCTTCAAACTCGCAGTTTGGATTTAGCAGCAGACCCCTCAGGTGGGCCCTGAGTCCGGGGGGGCGGCCCTTAAAAGGCCCCAGGAAGACACGTCGGGAGTCATAATCATTAGCATGGAGGTTGTCCCAAATGAGTGGTGGCCGTTGAAGCACCGCCTGGACCTCTGCTAGTGATTCGGCACTCAGTTCCCGTGATATCACCTTATTTCCTACAGGAGAGTGAAGGCCAAATATGTGAATGTTAGAAATGTGGTTACATTTATGTTACCAACTGACATTAGCTATGTTTCCATCCACCTATTTTTATGTGAATTTTGGGACATAATAAGAAAATGGATGGAAATGCCAAGATGTGGGTCAATTCTAAAAATGTGCATATAAAACGTACACCCTCACTTAAGGTGGAAAATTGTTTTATCCGATAAGAAGGCATGAGCACAATTAAGATGCGCGACAAAAAACTCACATTTGCTTCAACAGAGGATGTGATTGGATAACTGAACTAACCAGTGGACCAATCTCATTGCACATCATCTCAAATGTAGGTTTGGTTATTCTGGATGAAAACATGGCTATTGTCTGTGAATTTTTAAAGGACACACTGCAAATGTCTCTCACCAGTCCAGATGACAGAGATGCCAGGGAGAAGATCCTCCCCAATCGTCAGCATGTAGGGAGACTTTGACACGCAAGGAGTGCACAGAGAACTACAGTACTCTAGAGAGAAAATAAATAACAGCACAGTACTGTTTTGGGGGGAAAGAAGGAGAGAAAAATGTAAGGAAAGACAGAGAATGTGGATGGGTTTTAAGATGGGAAGAGCAGTATTTATTTTCTTTTACGGTATTTGTCTTATAAGACATTTATAAGACATAATACTTATAAGACATCTGTCACTCCATTAAAATGACTTTTGTTCTACTGAACTAAGCTTGATATCGTTATGTATTAGCCTACCAGTGGGACAGAAAAGGAAGACAGGTGGTTCCCCCAGAAAACGGAAGATCTCATTGGCCACGGTGACCTGGGCGTGAGCAAATGAGGAAAAGGCCTCTGTATCAGACTGGCACATGGAGTGATCAATGTCATCAAATAGGAGGGCAAAAGCCTGACAGCCCAGGTCTGACACCTAGTGGTGAATTTAAAGAGAACAATGAGTTCATGAACTTTACAAATTAGTCAAACGGTACAACAGTTGTGCAGATGCTAAAGTTGGAAAAATTTTAACATGAAATAAGCTAAAAAATGTGTCTTAAGAAAGTGGAATAAATAGGAAAAGATACAGAGGCAGAAAATAGGTTAGTTTGCTTACCTGTCTGAGTTTGCGTTTGAGCAGTGTGAGGTCACAAGAGCTGGAGAAGACGATGTCCTGACCCGGAGAAAGAGCGTATACAAACGTCAGACCCCTCGACTCTGCCTCACACACCAGAGCTTTCAACTGAGCTGGAGACAGTGAGAGTAAGATGGAGAGAGAATAAGAAAGTGAAAGGTTTCCAGGTGTGCAATGGCCCTTAAAAACATTGACAAAAATGTACTGTCTGTGTCATGGATAGAAGCTAGCATGGCAAATACAGCACCTTTATGATACTGGACTCACACTATATTATTGCAATACTAATGATTCATTATTCATTACAATAAACACCAGCAAAAATATATCACATTTTATTATAGTTAATAATCTAAAAGAGGCACAACAGGTTACGATATGAAAGCCCACCGACAGCAGCAGCTCACACCAATAGCCCATGGCAGATAATGTCAAACTATAATTTAATACAATTATGGTTATATAATAATACGATTAGGTGCCATTTGGAAAATATATTCTCAGAAATACACCTTGACAATCTCTACAAAGAAGAGTAAAGCCTTTATATACTGATTGCTCACATTATGTTTTCTATATTTGGAAACTAATCTTGACAAACTATATATCATTTGAAAGCTTAGAATCTGTAGTTTTCATATTTGGTGACTGATTTTCAAAATAAATTACAGAGGAGCAGTAATTTATCAATTTGCAACAAGCATATTTTCATACACATAAGGCATGTTCAGACCTTTATTTTGAAATAGCGATGAACATGAAAAATCATTAAAGATTGGTTGAAACATGTTTGTTTTCATGCCAAGAGTTCAAAAGATAACATCCATTCAATTTAATGAGAAAAAAAGGTCTGAAAATGTTTTTCATAGAAAAACAAAATACATTTATGATTGTGGCGGCGATCTATAACCCACATACATGTTGTTTTTATTTTTATTAGAGGCTGAATTCATATCAAATTCTGCCAAACTTCTCATACTACTTCTATATAGGGTGTCTGCTTCATAAATTGTATGAAAATGATGGAAATATATGGTTCAGATCACTCAAACCAAATGGAAATGTAGGAACCTTTATATGGTCAGTAATGGAGCTTGGATGTCATCTAGTGAAAAAGTGTGGTACTGCGCCCAAACAAAACCTTACTGAAAGCTCATTTTTTGAGATATCAATCTGAAATTTGGAACACAACTTTTTCAGATTTTTGGCTTTGATATCCTTGCAGTTTTAGTGTAAAACTTGTTTTGTAAAATGTATATTTTATATAAAATATAAAATATTATAATTTTACATTTCCATAAAATTAAACTTCTATAACTTTTTTTCAGTTTTCCTTACATAAGTTATTTCACTTCTACAATAATCTGCCAAATCTCATCTTTAAAACAAGACCAGCCTTATGTCTATACTCCAAAGTATTATTGAATTTCAACCATTTAAGTTTGGATAGTGCATTTTCTTTTCTAAAAAAAAAGTGGGGGTGACAGTTAACAGGTCAATCTAAAGAAATACAGTATATTTATACTGTATATATATATATATATATATATATACACAGATCAGGCATAACATTATGACTACTAACAGGTGAAGAGAATAACACTGATTATCTCTTCATCACAGCACCTGTTAGTGAGCGGGATATATAAGGCAGTAAGTGAACATTTTGTCCTCAAAGTTGATGTGTTAGAAGCAGAAAAAATGGGCAAGCATAAGGATTTGAGCGAGTTTGACAAGAGCCAAATTGTGATGGGTAGACGACTGGGTCAGAGCATCTCCAAAACTGCAGCTCTTGTGGGGTGTTCCCAGTCTGCAGTGGTCAGTATCTATCAAAAGTGGTCCAAGGAAGGAACAGTGGTCAACCGGCGACGGTGTCATGGGCGGCCAAGGCTCATTGATTCGCGTGGGGAGTGAAGGCTGGCCAGTGTGGTCCGATCCAACAGGCAATGTTCTGCTGGGAAACCTTGGGTCCTGCCATCCATGTGGATGTTACTTTAACACGTACCACCTACCTAAGCATTGTTGCAGACCATGTACACCCTTTCATGGAAATGGTATTCCCTGGTGGCTGTGGCCTCTTTCACGGGTTAGGGCTGTTTTGGCAGCAAAAGGGGGACCAACACAATACTGCCAATACAGCCCTGACCCATCGAGGCATGGACTCCACTAGACCCCTGAAGGTGTGCTGTGGTATCTGGCACAAAGTTGTTAGCAGCAGATCCTTTAAGTCCTGTAAGTTGCAAGGTGGGGCCTCCATGGATCGAACTTGTTTGTTCAGCACATCCCACAGATGCTCCATTGGATTGAGATCTGGGGAATTTGGAGGCCAAGTCAACACCTCAAATTCGTTGTTGTGCTCCGCAAACCTTTCCTGAACCATTTTTGGTTTGCGGCAGGGAACATTATCCTGCTGAAAGAGGCCACAGCCACCAGGGAATACTGTTTCCATGAAAGGGTGTACATGATTTGAAACAATGCTTAGGTAGGTGGTACGTGTCAAAGTAACATCCACATGGATGGCAGGACCCAAGGTTTCCCAGCAGGACATTGCCCAAAGCATCACACTGCCTCCGCCGGCTTGCCTTCTTCCCATAGTGCATCACATGCCCACTGTTGGCACTTTCGGCGGTGGACAGGGGTCAGCATGGGCACCCTGACTGGTCTGTAGCTATGCAGCCCCATATGCAACAAACTGCGATGCACTGTGTGTTCTGACACCTTTCTATCATACAGTAGCTAGTCTGTTGGATCGGACCACATGGACCAGCCTTCGCACCCACGTGCATCAATGAGCCTTGGCCGCCCATGACCCTGTCACCGGTTCACCACTGTTCCTTCCTTGGACCACTTTTGATAGATACTGACCACTGCAGACTGGGAACACCCCACAAGAGCTGCAGTTTCGGAGATGCTCAAACCCAGTCGTGTAGCCATCACAATTTGGCCCATTTCAAACTCACTCAAATCCTTACGCTTGCCCATTTTTCCTGCTACTACCACAACAACTTTGAGGAAATGTTCACTTGCTGCCTAATATATCCCACCCACTAACAGGTGCTGTGATGAAGAGATAATCAGTGTTATTCACTTCACCTGTCAGTGCTCATAATGTTATGACTGATCGGTGTATAAATATATATATACCAATATATATCAGTCAAACCAAAATCTATTCAGACATCTTAAACATTTAATTCATTAATACAGTTTATTCATTATAGTTTAAAAAAAATGGTAATAAAATATGACACGATCTCAGAGTTAAACTGTGTCAGAAAAAAATTCATCTTAATTATGTCAGATAACCCTTATGCAAAACATGGTCAGGTCAAAGTGTCTGAATAATTTTTGGATCCAAATTTTTATCAACTTTACTGGTAGTCCACTGTATGATGAATTTTTGTGTATAATATGTCACAGTTTACTTGATTTTGATATCCTACCTTACATAAATGAACTATAGTGTCAGTATGTATGCATATATATATATATCTTTTCTCAATATTATGCATGGTAGATGGTGAAAGACCTAAATACTTTGCAATCTTGCATTAAGAAATGTGATTTTTGATTTGTCTGACAATTCTCTCATTAAAGTGGTGAGCAATGACCCATCTTTGCTTGCAAAGACTGAGATGCTCCTTTTATACCCAATCACGATACCCTCACCTATTACCAATTCGCCTGCTTATTGTGGACTGTTTTAAAACCATTTAACTTCTATTCTATAACCTTTTCACTATTATTTAGTGAAAAGTATTTTGCCTTTGTCCCAACTTTTTTGGAGTCTGTTGCAGCCATCAAAATCAAAATGTGTTTAGATTTACAAAATACTATTAATTTGGTCAGTTAAAACATTGTAAATCTTTTATTTGAACTTTAAATAAAGGTTCTGAGGGTAAAGGTACTCACTTTTGTGGCCAGCGGTTTAGACATTAATGGCTGTGTGTTGAGTTATTTTGAGGGGACAGCATATATACAAGCTGTACACTCACTACTTTACATTGTATCAAAGTCTCATTTCTTCAGTGTTGTCACATGAAAAGATATAATAAAATATTTACAGAAATGAGAGGGGTGTACTCACTTCTGTGAGATACTGTGAGATATATATATATATATACACACACATACACACAAACACATACAGTATATATACTGTAAGTAAATCCTCCTGCTTCAACATACCCTCCTCCTCTGCTGAATAAACTTCCCTCCACAGTAACCTGTGCTTCAGATCATCTTTAGGACCATACAGATATGTGTTCAAACCCCACATCTGCATCCTGAAAGGGACAACAAGTAACAGGTGCATGGATAAGAAAAATTATTTCAGAATTTAGAATAGATCATGCTTTAAGAATATTGTGTAAGATATTAGAGCAAGACACAGCAGGGAGAAAGAGGGAGAGAGAGAGAGAGAGAGAGAAAGGCAGAATATAGAGACATCCATTGATCTGGCATCATTAATAATATAAGGGGTCACATTTCCTGCAGAGAACAAGTCTGAGTTTAACAGCAACAGAGGGTCGATTCCTCTGCAGAGGAAAAAAACTACTGTGAAAAATCGTGAAAAGAGCTGTAAGAGAGTTTATTATATAATTCTCAACAAGACAAGTAAAAACTGAGATAAAACAAGGTTTGTACAAAATCACTAAATTTCACAAATGATCTATAAGATGAAAGTCACTGAGAGGAAAGGATTCTTCCACATTAACATCTTGTGCGAACTATAAATGCATCATTACATCTTCGCCTACCATAGAATGTGTGTGTCTGTGCGTGTGTGTTCTCTCATGAGAAAAGCAGACTCCCTAAATAGACTGAGGCTGAGTTAGTGATAGTCTAAAATATTAAAGAACCTCCCCAAATGTTAACCTCAAGCAAACGTGTGCACACTCACACACACACACAGCTAATTTTGTGTCTCTCCCTCTCCAACCTATTTAAAATGCTAATGCACAGATAGAATCTATCATTCTCTCATTTCCCCCTCTTCATCACCCACTTCCTTTATTCTCCTCCTTCTATTCCTTCATCTACTGCATCAGCACAATTGCTCGACTCTCACTCAAGCATGGAAAAGTTCTCATCCCCCTTCTTTCGCCTGCACTATTAATCTTTTGTTGGACAAATGCCTCTATCGCATGTATGTTTGTGTGTGGGTAGGATACTCCCTCACTTCTCTCCTTTTTTCCTGTGCAGATGGATTCCCACGCACTCTAATTTTTGTCACAGATCATAACCACAACACAGATATATACATATATGTACAAGGGTCAGTGTGAAAAAGATTTGGGCCTTTTGATGGAACTGTCGCTTGCCCTTGTAAATCAGTAGTATTTTACATAGTAAGCCATTGTTTAAAAAATGGCCCATTTTCATCTTTATGAAGATGGAACTATAGAAGTATTGCCATAAAATATTCACATTCCCTTATATCAAAGAATAAGAAATGGGAAAGAATGAGTCAATAATAAGCAATTATTCTTAATTATTATTAAGTTTAAGATAATAAGAAGCTGTGTTAAAGCTTAAAGGGATAGTTCATCCAAAAATGAAAATTCTGTCATCAAGCAGATCTCGCCCACCAATGACTACCATAGTATTTTTTTTTCCTACTATGGTAGTCAATTGACCCTTTGCCGGGAGTTTGATTGACAAGCAATCTAACCAATCATAATGCCGAATCAGCCATTTTGTCCGACAAAGCAGTCAGGAGTTAGAAGATTAGCCTCGGTGGACTTAAACTTGAAAAATGACGTCTTTCCGCATTTGAAACAACTTTCCTTCTCATGTTCATTCATGTTTATTTGATGCTATAAATTAACTAGTAAGAAGAGATGATCGGTTCACAAGCCTCTTGAGCTGAGGCGCTACAGTGATCTGTCAGGACAAATTAAAGAGCCACAAAACGTTTTTTATTGTTCGAATTTCTTAAATAATTACACAGTTTGAAAGCTGGGACTTTGTTTAATATCATAAGTACCCTGCTCTGTCTTGTCTGTCGACGTGTCAGTGTCCTCTTTGCTCCGCAATGTATTTTTCACTCTGTGTGGCGTGACAGTGCCATGGCTTGTCGGACAAAGCAACAGTAACTAAGGGGGGTGGGTCTTTGCGAAGGGTCAATTGGGGGCGAGGTCTGTTTGGTTACTGACTTTCTTCCAAATATCTTAATATCTTCCTCTGTATTCAGCAGAACAAAGAAATTTATACAGGTTTGAAACAAGTTGAGGGTGAGTAAATGATGACAGAATTTTCATTTTTGGGTGAACTATCCCTTTAAAAGGGAGGAGAACTTAAATTTAGCAGATCAAACACAGATCTGCAGCTCACTGGGTGAAGTGTGAGTTTGGTCATTATGCTGCAGCAGAGAGAGAAAAACTGCTTTATGACTGAAGGGGAGCAGGGACTCAATACAGGAGAGCAGCATACAGTATGCCTGTTTTAGTTGCTGGTGTGTTGGTCTCACCATCAGGTTTCTTAGCTATAGCTAAACCAGGAAGACTTCCTAGGTTAATCATCTAGACCAACTAGGACTTAGGTTAACCCTCTTGAGTTTTGCTGGCAAACATAATGGCTACCAGCTAGACCAGGGGAATATTCCAGAAAGCAAGTTTAACTTACCGTCACATATACCCTGAACTCTTGGTTGATTAACCAAAACCTTGCTTACTCGAGGTATGCAGACATAGATAGGCTATATAAACTATGTATGCTAGTTCCAAACCCGTGGTCTGAAGTAAGCTCAGTCAACCCGAAGTAACGGTGACAACACAAAAACATTCTCAACCGAGTGCCGAATCCAGGAGTCACCATAGAAAATGGACACCAAAAAGAAGGGCACCATACTCTTTCTTCTTCTTTTGTTTGATGGTGATTTGCATTCCTAGTGCATATCGCCACCTACTATGCAGTTTGCAATCTTTTATCAGTCTTATATTTTAATCTTTCTTTAATCAGTTTTTTATTACGGTGAGCAAAAATTATACTGTTGGTTTGATGCTTAATATATAAATAAAAAAAGAGAGAGGGATTGACCTAAAAAACAGTCTGTGCTTTCAAAGATATGGCCGTATAAGTTTATTTTTTATATATCAGAAACATCTACGATGTGTGAAAAGAGAATAAAATAAAACAAATAAATTGGTGTAAAATAACATTGCTTTATGTTTTGTTATAATATATAACTACCTGGAAAATTACCCTGAAAATTACCTCAGTTTTTGGAACTGACACTTGAGGTTATCCGTTTATTCTGAGTAAGCTTACCTGGGTATGTCGCATAACCTGCTTTCTGGAATACCCCCAACACTAAACCAGATCAGCATAGAAAGATGGTCTATTCAGCAGGGATATCATCTCTCTGTTTCCAGACTGCTGTTTCTTTCTCTTTCCTTCAACCACTGTATGACATTTATTATATAATAACGATGGTTATGATAAATTATTATCATCATCAAATAAATGAGAAAGAATAAATCAAGCACAAGCAATAATTAATATTTTATATATTATATATTGTTAAGAAAATAATATATCAAGTAATTATGATATAGTTTTAAATAAAGGTTATATTATTATTATTATTATTATTATTTATTAACATCTTATTTCTATTTCTCTCTCTTCTTCTACTTCCCCCATGCTGATTCAAAGCTGCAAAGGAAAATGGACTTGTTCCTTGCCACTGGTTTCATCATGGTGTATAAAGATGTGTGAAACTGTGGCTCAGTGGAGTCATGCTGGCACCAATGTCCAGCCATTAGTCATAAAAAGCCGTTTGTCTCTCTGCCCACAAGTCTTTACACTTCTGCAACACACCAGCTGCTCTGTGCTGCCCCCTGGGCAGCCTTACTGTACTGTTCTGATACCAGTACCACCATGTTACCAAAGTGATCCGAATCAATATTGCATATTACCTTATATAACTTCAGACATATAATATGTGATATTTTGTGTTCCTTTAGTAATACAAATGCATATAAAGAGCAATCTCATCGTCCCATTTAATTGTGTGTGTAGTCACTGATCGAATAGGCCTACTCACCATTGAAATAACACCTTCCTTTGTTCCATTGACCAGGGTCTCCCATAGAAACCTAAGGAGTAGAGTGTACAGCTATATCACATGTGCAGACATACACCTGATTTTTTTTTCTCCATTTACGCAAAGGCAGCATTTAATAACTGTCACAGAGCTTCAGTATTTCTGTTCTCTTCCACCTCCTCTTCACTGCAACCCACTTATAACAACCAGATTTTGGGCAGACTCTGAATTATGGGCTTGGCACATCCAAACCATACTGGACCCATTATACAATACCAGCCAGGGTCATTGCCAGGGGTGTGCATAAGGAAGCAGCGCAAGATTATAGGCATCAAAGTTTTATTTGAGGCAATCTGAAGCATGCAGTTTTAGAGTTTTTTTTGTCTGATCACAATGTCTATATATATATATATATACAGTACAGTCCAAAAGTTTGGAACCACTAAGATTTTTTATGTTTTTAAAAGAAGTTTCGTCTGCTCACCAAGGCTACATTTATTTAATTAAAAATACAGTAAAAAACAGTAATATTGTGAAATATTATTACAATTTAAAATAACTGTGTACTATTTAAATATATTTGACAAAGTAATTTATTCCTGTGATGCAAAGCTGAATTTTCAGCATCGTTACTCCAGTCTTCAGTGTCACATGATCCTTCAGAAATCATTCTAATATGATGATTTGCTGCTCAATAAACATTTATGATTATTTTCAATGTTGAAAACAGTTGTGTACTTTTTTTTTCAGGATTCCTTGATAAATAGAGAGTTCAAAAGAACAGCATTTATCTGAAATACAAAGCTTCTGTAGCATTATACACTACCGTTCAAAAGTTTGGGGTCAGTAAGAATTTTTATTTTTATTTTTTTGAAAAGAAATTAAAGAAATGAATACTTTTATTCAGCAAGGATGCATTAAATCAATCAAAAGTGGCAGTAAAGACATTTATAATGTTACAAAAGATTAGGTTTCAGATAACCACTGTTCTTTTGAACTTTCTATTCATCAAATAATCCTGAAAAAAAATATTGTACACAAATATTTTGTACAATTGTACACATTAAATGTTTCTTGAGCAGCAGATCAGCATATTAGAATGATTTCTGAAGGATCATGTGACACTGAAGACTGGAGTAATGATGCTGAAATTTCAGCTTTGCATCACAGGAATAAATTACTTTGTGAAATATATTCAAATAGAAAACAGTTATTTTAAATTGTAATAATATTTCACAATATTACTGTTTTTACTGTATTTTTAATTAAATAAATGTAGCCTTGGTGAGCAGACGAAACTTCTTTTAAAAACATTAAAAATCTTAGTGGTTCCAAACTTTTGGACTGTACTGTATATATATATTCTGCTATTTTTACAGTGTTTTGCTCTGAACACTGTGTGGCTGGTCATTTTTACATGTTGGTAAAGTGGTCTCTTTTCTGTCTAAGTGTGTAGTTCTTGGTCAGAATAAGCTGCAATGAGAAGCAGATTTTTGAAGGAAGCACAGACTTTTTGCAAAAACAGCCTACATTGTTTTCTGCTTGCTTGTGCAGAAAACATGAAATCTGCTTTTGAATAATTAAACATTTAAATACACAAAATTACTGTTACATTTACATTTTACATTTATGCATTTGGCAGACGCTTTTATCCAAAGCGACTTACATTGCATTATACTATACATTTGTATCTGAGTATGTGCAATCCCTGGGATCGAACCCATGACCTTGGCATTGCTAGTGCCACGCTCTAACCACTGAGCTACAGGAAAGCCACAAAATTACTGTTATTCATGAAATAAAAGTATTTATAAAAACTATGGTACATAGTATTAAAAATGTTATAATATATATATTTGATTGGCCCTACAGTTATGTGTACAATACGGTAGCTTAACAGAAAATCATGATGTTAATATTTATAATGTTTATAATATCTTAATATCTTAATGCCTTGTAGTCGCATTTAACAGATTAGAGCGGTATTTTGCAACGATATAAACAAGCAGTTGAAACTTGACATTAACACCTGTCAACCCACCAAATGCGGGTGGATTTCAGCAGTGGTGTGTAATGCAGTCACTACTACTAGCCACTTTGACGGGCTGAATTTTATATATAATATACATTTTTCAATTGTAGTCTTTTAAAAAGGCATCTGAAATAATAAACTAAGTGCAATGTAGTGTCAAAAATATCAGTTTTTCAATACATATCAATACTGAAATATCTGAAATGCTTCCAATACTCATTTTAAGCAGCATAGATACACAATGCCAGCTGCGCTTTCTCGCTCTCTCACTGCTCCGACAGTGAGTTGACACAAACCCACTTCGTTTTATTTGCTCCAGATGAATATTGTTCATCTTAAATTTCGGCGTGGGATTGCATGTATTGCGCATAATTTGACTCATTCTTACAGATTTTGTGCTCACACCCAAAGTGTGCACACATAAAGCCACTAAAGTACTAAATTAAGTTCTTTTTCACTGCTTTTTGTGTTTAAACAATCAAAAACACTCAAAATAATGTCAAAATGCTGGTCTTGGCGAGTGTTCATGTAAACACAGTCAGCTATGTTTTAAGTGAACGTAAACAGAAAACACAGGTTTAACAGTATAATGGATCTGTGCATCAGGTCTTAAAGTGACAGCAGCCTAATATACCTGCTGCCAAATTATAAGATAATATTAAAAATATGGCAGTTTTTCCCCACAGATGTCAAAATTGTGACCAGTGAAAACACTGAGTAGCTAATAACTTTGGAAAACCACTAGCCACAGTGGCTGGTGAGCTAAAAAGTTAATGTCAAGCTCAGTATTTATATATGCACAGATGAGCGACATTAGAGGGGGCAAGGGGGGCAGGTGCCCCCCATATTTATTGTAGTCATGGAGTTTTCCGATGTGAGCCATCAGCTCCACTACAATTTGTAGCATTTAGTCAGGCTTCCACAGACAGCGCATGTCCCGAGCGAGATCCAAATCCACATGAATGGCCCAAGATGGTACAGGGCACAAGAAAGAAAAACTCACTGTCAGAGAGTCAAAGCTAGTCCACAGTCTAGTAAAAGCATTTTTTCACTATGGGACACAAGAGAAATATTAAGAAAATAAATTAGATTCAACTCTCATCAAATGTTCGCCGATTAAGCAGTTTTTACTTTCTGCAGTGAATAATTGACTGGCATCAATTATTCACTATTATTCAGACTTCTTCACCGGCATAACTCTCACGCAAAATGGAAATATTTTCAATATTGCGACGTGGCATGTTTCTTTATAACCAGTTGCTCGTAAAATGATGGACAATGGTTTGCACTTTGTGCAGGTCATAATAAAATTAAGTAAATTATTAAATAAATGAGTAAATAAACAAGTAACAAGCAACTCTTTTCTTGAGTATACTGTATGTATGCAAATAAGGTTGGATGTACTTAAATATTCAATATATATCCATCCTCTCAATGAACTCAAAGTAATCTGTACTGAGAGCTAATGAATACATTTAGAAATATTCCAAAATTTTTTACTGACAAAGTTGTTACTGACAGTGTTTGGGACCAAACATTATTATGTCCTTCTAGCATTCTATATTTTGCTGCATTAGGAAAGACAGTGGTTGGTCATAATTTATTATTCATGTTGGCTGTCATGCTGATGGAAAAACATACCACACATATATTCCTGCTTGATTCGCTTCAGTAATTATGAATATGACGTGATTGGCCCTACTGGTATGTGAACAATACGGCAGCTTAACAGAAAATCATGATGTTAATGTTTATAATATCTATCTTAAAGGGTTAGTTCACCCAAAAATGAAAATAATGTAATTTATTACTCACCCTCATGGCATTGCTGTCTATAGAGGCCTCACTGAGACATCGGATTTAATCAAAAAATATCTTAATTTGTGTTCCGAAGATGGAAGAACGACATGAGGGTGAGTAATTAATGACATTATTTTCATTTTTGGGTGAACTAACCCTTTAATGCCTTGTAGTTGCATTTAAAGGATTAGTTCACTTTTAAATAAAATTTTCCTGATAATTTACTCACCCCCATATGTCATCCAAGATGTTCATGTCTTTCTTTCTTCAGTCAAAAAGAAATTAAGGTTTTTGATGAAAACATTCCAGGATTATTCTCCTTATAGTGGACTTCAATGGCCTCCAAAAGGTTGAAGGTCAAAATTACAGTTTCAGTGCAGCTTCAAAGGGCTTTAAACGATACCAGACGAGGAATAAGGGTCTTATCTAGTGAAACGATCGGTCATTTTCTAAAAAAATACAAATGTATGTGCTTTATAAACACAAATGACCGCCTTGCAAGTGCTTCCACCATTCCGCTTTCTGTATTCTTCAAAAAGCTTACGTTGCATGTCCTATGCCTACCCTATTCAACTTACGGAACGAACGGGCGCCAGATCCGTTTTTTGACTGAAAAAAATGGCTGATCGTTTCGCTAGATAAGACCCTTATTCCTCGTCTGGTATCGTTTAAAGCCCTTTGAAGCTGCACTGAAACTAATTTTGACCTTCAACCATTTGGAGGACATTGAAGTCCATTATAAGGAGAATAATCCTGGAATGTTCTCATCAAAAACCTTAATTTCTTTTTAACTGAAGAAAGAAAAACATGAACATCTTGGATGACATGGGGGTGAGTAAATTATCAGGAAATTTTCATTCAGAAGTGAACTAATCCTTTAACAGATTAGAGATGGGCAGTAAATCTCTTTCTTGAGTATACTGTATGTATGCAAATAAATTTGGATATACTTAAATATTCAGCTTTATACAGTACATAGAGCTGGGCATTAATATAGTTTACATTTTGCAATAATATAAGCCGAGATTTGCTTTATAATATGCATCACTTTCAGTAAGTCTACTGTATTCAAGTAAAGCTGAATTTACTTAAAGTTGTTCATGTAAAGTATCACTAGCTTTGATGTTTTAGTTCATAAAGAGTGTCTCCCCTCTTCCCTTCCACATGATCTAGCAACAGTTCTGATACTGGATATTCATACCACTGTGGTCCTAAAGTTTGCAGCTGTAAAACATAAGTGGGTCAGTAAGAAAAAGCTACTGGAATCCAGCAGGGTGACATTTCCACTGGAGAGAAGAGACAAATCGCCCACCGACCCAATAATGTGACACTAAGCTTCAAACAAGAGAAGGCCAATTAGGAGATATGCACAACATGCATGTGTGTGTGTGTGTGTGTGTGCGCGTTTTTGTGACATATCAGGACACAAATGTGTATAATGACATGGGTATTACATAGGTACTACAAGGAGAGGGTGATTTATGAGGACATTACCCATGTCCCCACTTTTCAAAAGGCTTATAAATCATACAGAATGAGTTTTTGTGAGAAAGTAAAAGTGTGCACAGTTTCCTGTGATGGTTAGGTTTAGGGGTAG
>RJVU01071502.1:8997470-9010988 GCA_003731715.1 Anabarilius grahami
TGTTCTTGTTTATATTACATCGTGGGGACCAAATGGCCCCACGATGTAATAAAAACCTGAGATCACCTACATCGTGGGGCCCAGCCAGCGGTCCCCACAAGGGAAATGGATTAATAAACATACTAAATGATGTTTTTTTGAAAATGTAAAAATGCAGAATGTTTCCTGTGATGGTTAGGTTTAGGGATAGGGGTAGTGTAGGGGGATAGAAAATACAGTTTGTACAGTATAAAAACCATTACGCCTATGGAGAGTCCCCACTAAGATAGCAAAACAAACCTGTGTGTGTGTGTGTGTGTGTGTGTGTGTGTGTGTTATGGTTTCTGGCCAGCTGCTTCCTATCACACTCCAGTATAAATATGGAAATAATACCCAGGATGCTCCATGGCAGCTTAATAAGATGAACTGCACTACTAGTTCATAAATGAGTAATTGGTTATTTTAAAGGCTAATTACATGTGTCATTATAGCGTAGTCACCGTGGTGCTTCTTATAATTAATAATAATATTAATTGTAGTAAATAATGCTTTGAAAGATACATAACCGCGCCAATTCACGTTAAACATGCATTTTAACCAACATAACAAATTTATCTGGACGTATTTGTGGCTCCCAGACAAGCATTCAGAAAAACGATGTGTGCGTAAACTTACCCTCAACAACCCCGCATAAAAACTCGTGTCGTCCCTCCATCATCGCTGTGATTGTCTATCAGGATGCGGATGCTTCAGTCTCTCCGCGCCTCCGTCATCCGGACTGAAGTCTTCAGCCGCGCATCCTCCCCGCCGACACACACAGAGCGCGTGAACTGAAACCGCAAGCCATGAAGACAGAAAAAAATGCGTTTATTATTGCTGTTATGTGTCAAACATTGGCGAACTGTCAAACGTGGACGTTTCTAGAGTATGTGAGCTCGATTCTGCCTCCTATGTCTATTGGCTCAATGCGCTCTACGCGCTGTTGCCAGATCCCTCAAGAGAAACAAGCAACCTGGTTCCAATAGTGGTTTGAAAGAAAGAAAGAAAGTTGTATTGTGTTGTTAAGGCCGTTTACACCGAGAACAATAACTGTATTTGCTTTAAATGCTCTAGCTATTTAAAGGGTTAGTTACACAAAAAAATGAAAAGTCATTTATCACTCACCCTCATGTCGTTCTACACCCGTAAGACCTTCGTTCATCTTCAGAACACAAATTAAGATATTTTTGTTGAAATCAGATGACTCAGTGAGGCCTCCATAGCCAGCAATGACATTTCCTCTCTCAAGATCCATTAATGTACTAAAAACATACACCACCGTTCAAAAGTTTGGGGTCAGTAAGATTTTTTTATGTTTTAAAAGAAGTATCTTCTGCTCACCAAGCCTGCATTTATTTGATTAAAAATACAAACAAAAACAGTAATATTGTGAAATATTATTCCAGTTTAAAACAGCTGTTTTCTATGTCAATATACAATAAAGTGTAATTTATTCCTGTGATCAAAGCTGAATTTTCAGCATCATTACTCCAGTCTTCAGTGTCACATGATCCTTCATGATGATTTGATGCTCAAGAAACATTCATTATTATTATCAATGTTGAAAACAGTTCTGTACAAATTTTTTTCAAAATTCTTCGATGAATAGAAAGTTCAAAAGAACAGCATTTAATTCAAATAGAATATTTTCTAACATTATAAATGTCTTTACTGTAACTTTTGATCAGTTTAACTCATCCTTGATGAATAAAAGTATTGATTAATTTTATTTCTATTCCCAAAAAATAAAATTAAAATTCTTACTGACCCCAAACTTTTGAACGGTAGTGTTTAATGTTACAAAAGATTTAGATTTCAGACAAATGCTGTTCTTTTGAACTTTCTATTCATCATAGCATCATGAAATAAAAATGTAAAAACTGTTTTCAACATTGATAATAATCAGAAATGTTTCTTGAGCATCAAATCAGCATATCAGAATGATTTCTGAAGGATCATGTGACACTGAAGACTGGAGTAATGATGCTGAAAATTCAGCTTTGATCACAGGAATAAATTACACTTTACTGTATATTGACATAGAAAACAGCTGTTTTAAATTGGAATAATATTTCACAATATTACTGTTTTTGTTTGTATTTTTAATCAAATAAATGCAGGCTTGGTGAGCAGAAGATACTTCTTTTAAAACATAAAAAAATCTTACTGACCCCAAACTTTTGAACGGTAGTGTATTTAAATCAGTTCAGGTGAGTACAGTGGTTCAACATTTTGTCTTTTGTGTCGAATCATGATTCAGAGCGCATGTCAAACCGCCAAACTGCTGAAATCACGTGACTTTGCCGCTCCAAACCGCTGATTTGACACAAAAGATTCATAACGCTCCGAAGCTTCCTGAAGCAGTGTTTTGAAATCGGCCATCACTACATAAGTCGTTATTTAGTTTTTTTTGGCGCACCAAAAATATTCTCGTGGCTTTATAATATTAATATTGAACCACTGTACTCACATGAACTGATTTAAATATGTTTTTAGTACATTAATGAATCTTGAGAGAGGAAATGTCATTGCTCCCTATGCAGGCCTCACTGAGCCATCGGATTTCAACTAAAATAGATTAATGAAGGTCTTATGGGTGTGGAACGACATGAGGGTGAGTAATAAATGTCATTATTTTTATTTTTGGGTGAACAAACAATTTAAGTCGATTCTGATTGGCTGTCAGTGTTTTTATTGTTCATCAGCTGAATCGTTCTGAAAGTGATTCCAATGATATTTACATTGATCCTGCACTGCTTCCCTATGCTCATAGATTTAGAATGATTATTAAAACATTACAGTTATAGTTATCGTCCTTGGTGTCAACCAAGACGGCCAAACACTGTTTATTTGGAAATATGTCTAATAAACCTTGCAATAACATCCCATATTTATAAGAGACTTTATGAAAAAAGAAGTCCAAAGTAGGCTAGTTCATAATATGCGGACATGGCAACACTGACTCTACCGGCAAAACATTTTGCTCCACCAAGCGGTCAGCGTGTGTAATATGCTGCCTGTTCACAATTAGATTTTCCAAAATAAAACTGAATTTCAATTAGACTTAATAATAAATCGAGTAGGGGCTGAATATGTTAGTGGTAGAGAAAAATTATTAAAACAAACCCTTTTTTTTACATAGGCTATGTGTGTGGTAAACCCTTTGTCTTTTACAGCAAATGTTATATCTGGTTGTCTTGGTTACACAGTTCAAACAACTGTGGGACTGGAAAACGGCGCATGAACTTGATTAAATACGTTAGATGTCCTTTTGTCGCTGTAAGTGTGCCTTATTCGAGCTTGTCTTGGAGGTTTCAGAATGTCATCAAAGAAGAAAAGCGAGTCAAAGCACCAGCAGGACGCAAATGTCTCCGCTGAAAGGGCAGAACAGGATGAATCACAAAGAGAGATGCTGTTACACATTGAGTGAGTTGTCTGTAGAGATCCAGAGAACAGTTAAAATCACTTTGAGGTAGACAGTTCATTACTCTATTTAATTTCGCTTTGCAACCCATAGATATGACACTCTTACTGAGAACCTAAGCACACTGAAGAGGAGAGTTGAACAACTGTATCCTTTTGCACAAAGAGAAACATTATTCCCTGCTGGAACCAGACTTACGCCTTGTCTCTTAACCTGGCCAGGCAAGTCTGTTTTGTTGGCTTTAGAGGAGTTTATAGCGCTTGTCATCTGGTCAAGCTCGGGGACAGATGGCCGACCAATTAAAGGTGCAATATGTAACATTTTTGCAGTAAAATATTCAAAAACCACTAGGCCAGTGTTATATATTTTGTTCACTTGAGTACTTACAATATCCCAAATGTTTCCAACTGTTTGTAAATCGTGAGAAAATTGCAATTTTAACCAAGGCTCCGGGACGTGTGAGGAGTCGCCTCTCAATGGCGTCATACCCGCGTTACCCTCGGTTTCCGGTTTTATTTTGTAGAAACCATGGAAACACCAAAGACGCTTTAATATTTACATGTTTTAATAGATAAGGGAACAACTGTTTTGATATATTTATAGACAGAAAACTAATTGTTGTTATATAGCTCAACATGTTTAGTCTTATTGTTTAAATCTAATTTTCTTGATTTTTTTGTGAGTACCATGCTTTACCATGCCTCAGAGAAAAACACTATTTTGTCAAGTAGCTAACATAGCATAATCAGATGCAGCTTTATTTTTAGTAACAGTAATACAGCATTTTCTCCATCATACAATATGTTTTAAAATGAATTGCATGCCATTTATCAACACAAGCCATCCAGCATTTAATATGATATTCTAAAATCGATCTATCTTACTGCAGTGTGTAACAGTGTCTCACAGCAGCCGCCGAGCGAACGCACAGAGTAACGTTATAACATCATTTTCAACACACTCAAATGTATCTAATATGATAAACAGAGCTGCGTTACCTCATAATCATGACCAGAAAAGCGGAAGCGGCGCCAGCGACTGTGGCATAATAAAAGTTCAGTTGCTCGTGAGGTGTGTGTTGCGCAATCGCTCCAGCGCCTCGTTCAGCTTCCACAACACTCGTTCCTGCTCTGCTTCATACTACAGTAACGTTAATAATCGCATCCATGAACATGATTTCTTCCCGAGTCCTATCCCTATTCTTTTGCACTGTCCGTTTAGGTGAAGACCACATGTCCCAAGATTCCACGCTCAAACTTGGCGTCATCAAGCTACGCCTTTGTTTTGAATAGAGCTCTAGCGACCTTTAGCGGACAGAATTCTTACATACTGCACCTTTAAACCAACTTGACAGGGCTGGGAGACCAGCTTAAACCAGCTAAGACCAGCAAGCGTCTTTGCGCTGGCCATATACAAAACACACTCTTTCAGACACCAGCTGCTGAGGCATCTTTACACGGACAAGTTAAGGCTGCTCTGTGCCTGCTCAAAATTCAGTGTAAAGACGCAATGTTGCATAAAAGCCAAATTTAATTATGCCATCTCTGATCCACCTCACCCCCTAGTTATCAAATCAGTTATAATTGCTGTGTAAATGCATTTATGCCACCTTTGAGCAGCATTAAAGGGATAGTTCACCCAAAAAATGAAAATTCTGTCCTCATTTATTCACCCTTAGGTTGTTCCAAACCTGTATACATTTCTTTGTTCTGTTGAAAACAAAGGAAGATATTTTGAAGAATGTGGGAAACTGAACAGTTTCCTCGGCACCATTGACATTGAATTTTTGGAAGTCAATGGTGCCCCAAAGTAGCCTGGTTACAAATGTTCTTCAAAATATCTTCCTTTGTGTTCAACAGAACAAAGAAATTTATACAGGTTTGGAACAACTTGAGGGTGAGTAAATGATGACAGAAATTTCATTTTTGGGTGAACTATCCCTTTAAACAGTCTGTGTAAAGACACTTCAATGCCACTTCAGATTAGAAGTGCTTCTGTGCCATCTTTGCAGTGTAAATTTGGCACAGTATGCACAAATGTCATTTCCTCATGCTGTTAAAGTAAAAGCGGTTTACACCCCTGTGTTTCTGCCAGAGAATGCGGCCAAGTAAAGCACATAAGCTTTACTGTCTTTTGAAGAGTGCGCATGTGCGCATAAAAGACCGAAAGATTGACGAATTTGTACAGTGTATATGGCAATATATTGTACAGGTGCTGGTCATATAATTATAATATCATCAAAACATTGATTTATTTCACTAATTCCATTCAAAAAGTGAAACTTGTATATTATATTCATTCATTACACACAGACTGATATATTTCAAATGTTTATTTCTTTTAATTTTGATGATTATAACTGACAACTAAGGAAAATCCCAAATTAAGTATCTCAGAAAATGAGAATATTGTGAAAAGGTTCAATATTGAAGACACCTGGTGCCACACTCTAATCAGCTAATTAACTCAAAACACCTGCAAAGGCCTTTAAATGGTCTCTCAGTCTAGTTCTGTAGGCTACACAATCATGGGGAAGACTGCTGACTTGACAGTTGTCCAAAAGACGACCATTGACACCTTGCACAAGGAGGGCAAGACACAAAAGGTCATTGCAAAAAAGGCTGGCTGTTCACAGAGCTCTGTGTCCAAGCACATTAATAGAGAGGCGAAGGGAAGGAAAAGATGTGGTAGAAAAAAGTGTACAAACAATAGGGATAACCGCACCCTGGAGAGGATTGTGAAAGAAAACCCATTCAAAAATGTGGGGGAGATTCACAAAGAGTGGACTGCAGCTGGAGTCAGTGCTTCAAGAACCACTACGCACAGACGTATGCAAGACATGGGTTTCAGCTGTCGCATTCCTTGTGTCAAGCCATTCTTGAACAACAGACAGCGTCAGAAGCGGCTAAAGACAAAAAGGACTGGACTGCTGATGAGTGTTCCAAAGTTATGTTCTCTGATGAAAGTAAATTTTACATTTCCTTTGGAAATCAGGGTCCCAGATTCTGGAGGAAGAGAGGAGAGGCACACAATCCATGTTGCTTGAGGTCCAGTGTAAAGTTTCCACATTCAGTGATGGTTTGGGGTGCCATGTCATCTGCTGGTGTTGGTCCACTGTATTTTCTGAGGTCCAAGGTCAACGCAGCCGTATACCAGGAAGTTTTAGAGCACTTCATGCTTCCTGCTGCTGACCAACTTTATGGAGATGCAGATTTCATTTTTTAACAGGACTTGGCACCTGCACACAGTGCCAAAGCTACCAGTACCTGGTTTAAGGACCATGGTATCCCTGTTCTTAATTGGCCAGCAAATTCGCCTGACCTGAACCCCATAGAAAATCTATGGGGTATTGTGAAGAGGAAGATGCGATATGCCAGACCCAACAATGCAGAAGAGCTGAAGGCCACTATCAGAGCAACCTGGGCTCTCATAACACCTGAGCAGTGCCACAGACTGATCGACCCCATTCCACGCCGCATTGCTGCAGTAATTCAGGCAAAAGGAGCCCCAACTAAGTATTGAGTGCTGTACATGCTCATACTTTTCATGTTCATACTTTTCAGTTGGCCAAGATTTCTAAAAATCCTTTCTTTGAATTGGTCTTAAGTAATATTCTAATTTTCTGAGATACTGAATTTGATATTTTCCTTAGTTGTCAGTTATAATCATCAAAATTAAAAGAAATAAACATTTGAAATATATCAGTCTGTGTGTAATGAATGAATATAATATGCAAGTTTCACTTTTTGAATGGAATTAGTGAAATAAATCAAATTCAAATTAGATATTCTAATTATATGACCAGCACCTGTATATATTTTGACCAATAATCTTAATACAGAAATTATGGGTCTGCATTTGTGTTAATGTTGGACAGTTTAACACACAATCAACTCCAGACGAAAAGAAAATGAGTTTCTTCAGAACGAGGTAGATCAGACCCGTCTAGAAAATGTAAGTTCTCACAAATTAACACAATAATTGTTATAATAATAATTAATAATATTTTTCTATAAACTTATAATCATTCATTTTCTATGCCGTGCAGGTAGAGTACATCTCATTTCTGTCTAAGAAGGCAGAGAAGAGACAGAATGCTATAGTCACTCTGAGTGATCTGAGCCATCAGGAACTTGAGGAGCTGCAGAGTCAGAGACAGAACATACAGGATAAACATGAAGAGAAGACCAATGGTAAGACAAGTGTGTTTGTGTCTGTACAAGAAATGAAGGCTAATCGTGTGATTAGATTTTATTGTAAATGACTGAATATGTAGTTTGTAATAATGTCCTTACATTATTACCAACAACCGGTACAATCAGTAATTGCTCACTACAGTTAGTTAGTCCTAGATAGTACTTGGTTATGTGACAACATGTGAAACATCAAATGTTGCTCTTCATATGTGTGTTGTTTGTGTTTTCAGCGTTGCAGAGAGAGATCCTGCAGACGGAAAATCAGCTGGCCAAGCTAAATTTTGAAATTGCAGACCTAAAAGAGGTTAAGGTAGCAAGATCTTTATTTTTTTATTCCTTTGTGTGTATTGTACAGGGAAATGAAATGAGAAATATTACTAAAAGTTAATTGTACTTAAAGTCCCCCTGAAATCAAAATGTAAGTTTTTTAGCTTTTAGTATGAATATGTTAGCCTTAAGGTTATGAATAAGCTGGTGTGTTCCAAAACAATGACAAAATTCGCATTTAGGAGATATAAGCATTCAAAACTTAGTCTCTCACTTCCGCTAAAATGGATCACGGATTTCCACGACATAACATCAGTTTCTTGTCAAATCTCCGGTCCAATCAAATGCTCTCTAGAATCTGAAGTCCCGCCTCCTCCCACACTCTTACAGACACTGAAGCTGCGGCTGAAATCAGTAATTTGTTCACACAGTTTACTGGTGAATGGCACATAGTGCACTGTATAGAGAATAGGGAACGATTCAGACAGTGTAAATATGCTTTCCATTGACGCGAATGAAGTCTGTTTTCGCGTTAGTTTCACATGAACCACCACAGCGCGAGCAGCACAGTCTGCTCTGGCCCAGAGACATGAGAACACAGAGCGGATCATATGCACGAGTCGGCACAGACCACAAAAGGTATTGGACCCATTTAAATTCTGCACAGAATGCTGTATATAAGCGATATAAAGGACATTATGAGGAGAAACGGTTGGAGATTAGAAGGAAACAGAGGTTTTACAGAGTCTAACGGCTCTGGCCAAGTTGTAACATAAACGGAACGCAATTGGCTATTTAAAAAAAGGGGCGGGGCTGTTCGATATATCGCTCTGTCTTCCTGTTTCAGTTGAAATTACGTCAACACATTGAATAATGCTGCGAATTCCAACACTCTTCAGTGGGCCTTTAATAGAAAAAAGTTAAGTGAACTCAATAAATTATGTTTTATTAATGTAGTTCAAGAGGAACAAGTCAAATAAGCTACCCAATCATTATGTCATCTTAATCATTATGTCATCTAAACCAGCTGTCAACAATCTGTAATCAACATATCTACCCAATCGACATGTTTACCAATTAATTTACCTGACTTATTTGTAAGTGTGAACTCGTGAACTGATTATATTAAGCTGAACTTAAACTGAATGAGTGCAGCAGAGTTCTAGTTCCCAGCATGCTTCTCGTCAGACTGCATAAGGAGAAAGAATGTTGAAATTAAGTGTAAATTTTGTGTTTTTGCACAAGAATAATATAGGGAGAGATGTCTTAGTAGTTAATCTTCTGTTATGTTGGCGTTTATAGGGTTTCTGTTATGCTGCGTTTTGTAGTCTGTAATTTAGCATTTTATCATTGTGGTGAACTGTGGAGCCTCGGGTTAGGTCGAGAATGGACTGCACTGTTTGTAGACTATAGCTGCGTCCTTTGAAAGCTGCATTTGAAGGCCCATTGTGTCACAGTGACGAAGACTGTCCCAATTTGAAGGCTCCTTAGAATTCAGCCTCCAAATGCGTCCTTCTTTTCACATGCAATGAAGGATGCAATGGATCCTTCTCGGCCTTGCCTATACCCCATAATTCATTGCGTGCCAGTGATGACGATTTTTTGAGAGAAATTGCCGAATTACATTTTTAAACGTAAGTATTGGGTTTCAGCTTACTCAAATATCTAATGATACAAATGTAAAAATAAATAAAAACCTTTAAAGCTGTTCAAATGTTGACATATCTTACTAAGATGCGATTATATATGGATCAATGACGTGACGGGTCTTTTTTTTTTTTGTCCAAAGGCCTTAATAATAATAAAAAACAAAGATATGACATCCAACGTATATACGGTAGTACAACTAGATCTCTTTTATTGAATCCAAAAGGTTTTAATTATATTTTGCTATATATAAAGGTATTTTAAAGACTTTGAAGTGTCAAAAGGTCGTTTGGTTTAACCATCCAAAGGCCAATACAGCCATTTCATTTGTGATTAAAATATCTTAAAATGTAATAAATGTATATATTTTTCTATTCTGGCATGATTTTATAACATCATATATCAACATCGTGCAAAATGGTATTACAATTATGTGTAGAAGTCGTTGCTTTGTTTCATTGATGTCATTCGGAGTAACCAATATAAAGGGACCATTTTGGATCAAGTCATGCGGTCAATATCATGTGACAGGATGTGACATCATTCAGACACCTGGACCACATGGTCATGAAGCAAAGTAACTAACTCGCTCTTAACTATTTGAAAAATTCATGTTTTCACTTGCTTATACGCATGTCCCGAAACATCAGGTCATTTGGTACAACCGTTGTAAAACATGGAAAATGTTGTAATATTTTAAAAACTTGTACTAGAAATAAAATATTTGATTATCCTTTTGCTAGCAAGCTAACTAGTTAGCTAGCTATATATCAGCCTGTTAGCATTGTTTGAAAATATCGTTATTCAGTATAACCAAAAGTGTTATTCGGTAAAACCGACATTTTGGTTAAACCAAATTACATTTTTGGTGACAAATTTTGTCCATCTTGTAAAAAATGACAAAAGCAGTGCTAATAGATTATAAAAACCACATAATCTCATTTTTAACACTTAATGGAGATATAATTAATTTTGAAGTTTTATTATGTTTTTTTTTACACTTTTAAAAACCTTATTCGTCAATGACCCATATACCGAAATGGACAATGGTGAACATATTTAGACAGTTTGTTATCAGACATTTACACATAACTTTCAAACAAGTCTAGTACAAATGTTATTGTCACTCATCAGCGGCAGCTGTCACAGTTGCTAGGCAACAGGAACTATCCTCCATATGCTAGCTAAACATTCCCATTTAACAACACTCTCGGTGCATTCCAAACGGGATATATCGCCCTCCAAAGGGCACTTCGGAGTGAAAATAATCATGGCCGCCATATTGAAGGGTCGTTCCAAACCGAAGTGCTCAAAACTGGCCACTTCAAAGTGCCCTTTGGAATGAAGGATTTCGAAGGGTACAACTGATGGACACTTCGGTGTCCATGATCCTTTGCACAGGGAAGTTGTTTGACATCAGAATGGGTACAGGTCAAGAGGTTCAGATTTCGATTTTACCAATAAATGTATGTATTTTTCTATACTACTGTGGTCAAAACGTCATTGAACTTCAACAAAAATACTTTACAGCTCACTTTATCAGTCCATTCAAATGTTTAAAATACATAGACACAATATACAATAGGGTGCAATAAACCTAAATAAATAAACTTATGTTAAACAAAGGGCGCAGCTTGCACAATCTACTCCTCCTTGATTGTCTCGTTAAGATGATGCAGAAGTGCGTTCCAAAAAAGGAGTTTTTTTGACCCCTACACCCTTCATCCCTTCGAAGCTCTCACTCCGGAGGGTAAACCCTTTGAAGGGATTAGGGCATAGGGATGAGCCCTTCCGAATGGAACGCAGGGTCAGTCTATTATTAGTGTGCTATTGTTTGCTAGCAGCTAATTGTAATAAAAATGGGTTAAAACTGTATGATTATGAAATCAAGTTGTATGAATTAGCTTAGTCAACATTTTAATTTAATTGTAATTAACATGTTTATGTAATACAAAAACACAATTTTAAACTTCTACTTGCTTAATCTTGAAGTTTGTTAACTTATAACAACTGATTGCCTCAAAGTTTTGAGTTCTAAACTAATTAGGGTTTACAGTGTGGGGTTAAATGTGCTTAAATAAAGGGTCTTCCTCCTACTTGTGGAGCAGGGACCCCCTGGTACATATTATGTAAAATTTGCTGTTGCTTTTTAAGCTTGGCCTATAATAACATGGATCAAAGGGTTAATTCTCCCAAAAATGAAAATTCTGTCATTTATTACTCACCGTCATGCCGTTCCAGACCCGTAAGACCTTCGTTAATCTTCGGAACGCAAATTAAGATATTTTAGTTGAAATCCGATGAGGCCTGCATAGGGAGCAATGACGTTTCCTCTCTCAAGATCCATAAAGGTACTAAAAACATATTTAAATCAGTTCATGTGAGTACAGTGGTTCAATATTAATATTATAAAGCGACGAGAATATTTTTGGTGCGCCAAAAAAAAACAAAATAATGACTTATATAGTGATGGCCGATTTCAAAACACTGCTTCAGGAAGCNACCAATATAAAGGGACCATTTTGGATCAAGTCATGCGGTCAATATCATGTGACAGGATGTGACATCATTCAGACACCTGGACCACATGGTCATGAAGCAAAGTAACTAACTCGCTCTTAACTATTTGAAAAATTCATGTTTTCACTTGCTTATACGCATGTCCCGAAACATCAGGTCATTTGGTACAACCGTTGTAAAACATGGAAAATGTTGTAATATTTTAAAAACTTGTACTAGAAATAAAATATTTGATTATCCTTTTGCTAGCAAGCTAACTAGTTAGCTAGCTATATATCAGCCTGTTAGCATTGTTTGAAAATATCGTTATTCAGTATAACCAAAAGTGTTATTCGGTAAAACCGACATTTTGGTTAAACCAAATTACATTTTTGGTGACAAATTTTGTCCATCTTGTAAAAAATGACAAAAGCAGTGCTAATAGATTATAAAAACCACATAATCTAATTTTTAACTCTTAATGGAGATATAATTAATTTTGAAGTTTTATTATTTTTTTTTTACACTTTTAAAAACCTTATTCGTCAATGACCCATATACCGAAATGGACAATGGTGAACATATTTAGACAGTTTGTTATCAGACATTTACACATAACTTTCAAACAAGTCTAGTACAAACGTTATTGTCACTCATCAGCGGCAGCTGTCACAGTTGCTAGGCAACAGGAACTATCCTCCATAGGCTAGCTAGACATTCCCATTTAACAACACTCTCGGTGCATTCCAAACGGGATATATCGCCCTCCAAAGGGCACTTCAGAGTGAAAATAATCATGGCCGCCATATTGAAGGGTAGTTCCAAACCGAAGTGCTCAAAACTGGCCACTTCAAAGGGCCCTTTGGAATTAAGGATTTCGAAGGGTACAACTGATGGACACTTCGGTGTCCATGATCCTTTGCACAGGGAAGTTGTTTGACGTCAGAATGGGTACAGGTCAAGAGGCTCAGATTTCGATTTTACCAATAAATGTATGTATAGTATTTTTCTATACTACTGTGGTCAAAACGTCATTGAACTTCAGCAAAAATACTTTACAGCTCACTTTATCAGTCCATTCAAATGTTTAAAATACATAGACTCAATATACAATATGGTGCAATAAACCTAAATAAATAAACTTATGTTAAACAAAGGGTGTTTTAAGCTTGGCCTATAATAACATGGATTAAAGGGTTAATTCACCCAAAAATTAAAATTCTGTAATTTATTACTCACCCTCATGCCGTTCCACTCCCGTAAGACCTTTGTTAATCTTCGGAACGCAAATTAAGATATTTTAGTTGAAATCCGATGGCTCTGTGAGGCCTGCATAGGGAGCAATGACATTTCCTCTCTCAAGATCCATAAAGGTACTAAAAACATATTTAAATCAGTTCATGTGAGTACAGTGGTTCAATATTAATATTATAAAGCGACGAGAATATTTTTGGTGCGCCAAAAAAA
>RJVU01071502.1:9014590-9049431 GCA_003731715.1 Anabarilius grahami
GGGTGACATATCAGGACACAAATTCGTATAATGACATGGGTATGACATAGATATTACAAGGGGAGGGTGACTTATGAGGACATTACCCCATGTCCTCATTTTTCCAAAAGCTTATAAATCATACAGAATGAGTTTTTTTGAGAAAGTAAAAATGTGCACAGTTTCCTGTGATGGTTAGGTTTAGGTGTAGGGTTGGTGTAGGGGGATAGAAAATATGGTTTGTGCAGTATAAAAACCATTACGCCTATTGAATGTCCCCACAATTCACAAAAACAAACGTGTGTGTGTGTGTGTGTGTGCGCGCCTTTAAAGTGTTTGTATGGGTGATTTCTGGTTTGACTGGTTTTACTCTAAAGGAAGTGATAGTCTTTCAAAGACTGCGTTTAAAGAAGAAAGAAAAATCAGGTAAGCATTTTGACTAAATCATTTGTATTAATCTGATTTAAAGCATAGCATATTTATGGCTTTTCTCTTATACAGTAGAGCAATTGTTCCTTTGCAAGGATGAAGTTGGTTGGAGTGGCTCTGATTTTTTGTGCACTTACAGATTTAACATCAGGTAATCATTTTCACCTTGTTGGACATTTCAAGACGCAGTGCTACCATGTCTATGTAATGTGGTTAATAAAACCACAATTGAGCTATTCTGTGATCAGGGAGATCATCTCCATAAATTAACTCTGTCTTGACATACTGAGCTGTAGTCACTAATCTTTTACAACCAGTTCAGACATGGTTTTCTTTCTCTTAGAGCTGTATAATGTTGTGGGACCTGCAGAACCTCTCTTTACTGTTGCTGGTGAAGATGTGATCCTGCCCTGTTATATCAAACCCAACACCAGTGCTGTGGACATGACAGTGGAATGGTTTAGACTTGACCAAGACGAAATAGTGCATCTCTATAAAAATCATGAAAACAGAATCACGGAGCACAGTCAGTCCTACAAAGGCAGAACAGCACTGTTCCAAGATGAACTACAGTATGGAAATGCCTCGCTCAAACTCTCAACAGTCCAAGTCTCTGATGAAGGAGTTTACAAGTGTTTTATTGAGTCCAACTCCTGGTATGATGATATCACTGTTAATGTTAAAGTCGGAGGTGAGCAGACTACTCACATTTTTTTTATTTGAATGATTTTGATGATGTTTTATATTATTTTGATCTTTTTGGTGCTTGGATGTTCTCTGTAACAAATTAACACAAAAACCAGAGGAAAAACTATTCTACAGCACTTTTTGTACTAAAAAAGTACACACATATACAAGTACAATACATGAATTATTGTTATCCTTGATCTCTGCAGCTATAGGAACTTATCCACTGATCATTATAGAGGAGTTTGATCATTCAGGAGGGCTTCGTCTGCTGTGTGAATGTGAAGGCTGGAACCCTGAACCTGAGCTTCTGTGGCTGGACAGTGAAGGAGATGTTTTGATTTCTGATACTACAGAGACACATAAAGATGCAAAGGGCTTCAGCGTCAAACACAGGATCACTGTGCATAACAGTGAGACCAAGTATCACTGCAGAGTCAAACTGAGACATCATATGCTGCAAACGGACATCAGTGTCTCAAGTAAGTATATGATTTATCATGTTGTAGAAAAAGTCTTCCCCTCTTTGCAAGAAATCTCTCAAGTTGAGAAGTTCCAGATGCCAAAGATTAGATAAAGACGAAGCTCCAGCTGATTATCTAACAATCTCACTCGGAAATGTCATTCTTATACATTTTCTTCCAACCTGTTTAACCAATGAGCATACATTGGGTTACTTTAATCTTTATTAACCCAACCACCTTTTCTTCTACCACAGTTATTTAACAAACCTTCTGGGTTCTCTTTTATAGTGGCGTGCTGCCAAGTGGTCTTTTTTTAAACATATTTTTAAAAAGATCATCAAGAGACCATGCTAAAACCACATATCAAGAAAGTGTACAGGTAAATCCCAGAGATCAACTTGTACCATTCAGTGACTGGTGGAGACTTCCCCACTCTGTACCATAAAGTTGGGGAGGTAAAACCCACTGTATAATCACAGAGACTTAAGGCTTATTGAGACCTGGTTTTGTTAATATAGTATCCAGACTATTCTCCTACATGTTTAATAAACATATACTACAATCATTCACAAATTTCCTAGGTATTTTGATACAGTCGTGATGATTCATAATGAATCGATTTGATCACAGATTTGCAAATTTATTGTAAATGTTTTAGTACAGAAAATGTACAGTTCGCCTTTGTTTAACATAAAATATCTTGGCCCTATCTATTGCTCAGTCACATGTCATACTGTATGGTGGTTTTTTGTTACAGGTAAAATGTTTCACATTTGGAGAACATCAGTCATTTGGATTTCAATTGCAGTTGTATTCGGTACCATTACTGCAGTTGCAATTGCTACTTTTGTTTACATAAGAAGAGGTGATGTCTATTTTTCATTGAGTCATTTAGATGCAAAATAATAATTAGTCTTAAAAAAAAAAAAAAACTTAATT
This sequence comes from Anabarilius grahami, assembly GCA_003731715.1. Taxonomy (NCBI): domain Eukaryota; kingdom Metazoa; phylum Chordata; class Actinopteri; order Cypriniformes; family Xenocyprididae; genus Anabarilius; species Anabarilius grahami. The sequence continues at coordinate 9,017,089 of RJVU01071502.1, forward strand.
TTAGCTGCATCTGAACGTAAAGAAATTGTTGTACTATTATAATGATATAATCGTAATTTAATCATTTCTCTTATTTATATTTTTTAATTTCTTCAGTTCGCTATTTGAGGAGGATTCAAAAAGGTGAGATTATGTTTTTCATAGATCATCATTATTCCATAAAATCAATTTGATATAATGTCTAAATGTGTGTTATATTCTTGGAATTTACTACTTTAGGGCGAAATTGTAGCTAAAATGTTTCATTTTATTATGAATGGAACATTCATAATCATTTTAAATATGTCTGTTTTTAGAGATCGCAAAGAGAAGAAAATATGCTGGTGAGTGAAAAAGAAATATAATTTATACCTTTTAAATTTATTTTACTTTACTGCGGTGAAATGGCATTACTATATTAGTGATGTATCAGCTCTCAAATATGTATGTATGTGACATTTATATAAATATAATCATTTTCTAATTTTCATTAGTTGATGTGACGCTGGATCCAGACACAGCTCATGAATCTCTCATCTTGTCTGATGATGGGAAACAAGTGCGACGTGGAGAAAAAAAACAGAATGTCCGAGACAATCCTGAGAGGTTTGATAAATGCGGCAATGTCCTGGGAAAGCAGGGATTCTCTTCTGGAAGGTTTTATTTTGAGGTACAGGTGAAGGGAAAAACTGACTGGGATTTAGGAGTAGCCAGAGAATCCATTAACAGAAAGGGGAAGATCGCACTGAGTCCCCAGAATGGATACTGGACAGTGCGGTTGAGAAATGGGAACCAGTATAGTGCCTGTGCTGGAACCTCTGTCTCTCTCTCGCTAAAAGTGAAGCCCCAGAATGTGGGTGTGTTTGTGGATTATGAGGAGGGTCTGGTCTCCTTTTATGATGTGGAATCCAAGTCTCATATCTACTCTTTCACTGATCATTGGTTCACTGACAAACTCTATCCATTCTTAAACCCATGTACAAACATTAAAAGCACATACTCAGCCCCAATGATCATCACACCTATCAATTTGAGAGAATGAATGAACTCGCTAATAAGTAAATATAAATTGTATTAATTAGTTTGTATTAAATATGCTTCCTAATTAACATCTTTTAGCAGTACTTGCCCACTTTTGTTACATTTACATTTGGCAAATGTTTTTATCCAAAGTGACTCACATTGCATTCAAGGTGGGAATCAAACCCATGACCTTGATTTTACTAGCACCATTACAAAGAATAGATTAAAGCTTCAAGCAGCGATGAAAGGGCCCTCGCACCCAGGCTCACCACCACCCGTTGGCCTTAGTAGAACAGTTAACAGTGGACGACATGCAAATAAGCAAGTAAATACAGGAGAATTATGGGCAAGTAATTTCAAAGTGCCACACTCCTTCTGCCAACAGGTGGCGCTTTGACTATAACTGAATATTACCATGTTGATGTCTTCAGGCCAGGACTATTATCAAACATTTGAAGATTGGAGCAGATCGGACATTGTATGCCTGAGTTACAACAACTTCCTGTTTCGTGGCGTTAATCACATACATTAGCACTTAGCCAAGTGTTGCATGATTTAACGTGTTTGGCACTTCGTGGCATATTGAAATGTGTTTCTGGGAGTGAATTACAGTGTAAAGCATACCATTTCCTGTTGCCAGCAGGTGGCACTATGACTAACTGAATATATAGATGTCTTTAGGCCAGGACTCTTATCACACATGTGAAGTTTGGGGCAGGTTGGACATAGTATGCCTGAATTACAACAGCTTCCTCTTTCATGGCGAAACATCAGACTTTGTCAGGCCACCACGGACACGCCCTTCAGCGAAAACTCAAGATCTTTGATATTTATCATCGCTAAGATCTTAAGATTAGACTAACCAAGTATGATGTTGATCTGGTTAAATCTCTATGAGGAGTTAATCACAGTGTAAAATATGTAATTTCCTGTTGCCTGCAGGTGGCGCTATTACTGTAACTAAATATTGCCATGTAGATGTCTTCAGGCCAGGACTCTAATAAAACATGTGAAGTTTGGGGCAGATCAGACATCGGATGCCCGAGTTACAACAACTTCCTTTTTCATGGTGAAACATTAAATTTGTCAGGAGGCCACGGACAAGCCTTTCGGCCAAAACTCTAGATCTTCGCAATTTAAGACTGACCAAATATGATGTTGATCTGATTTGAGCTCTAGGAGGAGTTTGTTCAAGTACAACGTGTGGAAATGGCAAAAACTGCCAAAATTTTGCAGAGAAAACTCAAAATATCTCACTTCCTTTTGGGGTGGGTTTACAGATTTTGCACCCAGGGGCACACCATCGGTGCTCGGCTCTAATAAGTACGTCCATAATTTTGAATGATGAAGTGTGTAGATGGGAACTTTTTTAATAAATTTGTATTCAATTTTATTTGCAACAATCGCTAATTGCCAACTTAACATTGCCTCTCAAATGATGCAACTCTTTGTACGCATGTAGATTACATTCTGCAATTCACTGTGCTTTTTAGTCTCTTCAAATGAGCCCTCTTTATAACTTTATAAGTGAGCCATAAATATTTCCATTTTTCCAGGTCAGAAGTAAAATATCAAGAGTTTGTTCATTTCCAACTAGACTGTATTTTTTAGATTTGTGAAAGCACACAGTGAGTTAGATCAAAGATAAGTTTCCCCAGCATTTAACCAGCTAAAATCATGCAATTTGAGAATGACTTTGAGGATTTGCTTTACTGGGTGCTGAATGTGGTTGCTAAGGAAGTGTGAATTGAAAGAGTAACTGCCCTTAGCTGCCCTTAAAAGATAATGATTTTATTTTGAACATGATAACTGATTTGATCATTACTGGTAAGAGTTAATATCTGAGTACATTTAACAAAAACAAAAAGTGACATGCTGGTGTAAAGTTTGACACAACAAATATCACACAAATATGTTAAAATTCACTCTTCCACTGTTCCTATGAAGAATTGTCAGTTGACTTTACACATCAACCGTAGCACATCTTGTCTAATTATAAACACCATGCAAGACAGAAATACCTCACAGAATATTTCTGAATATATCATCTTAAGAAAGAGATTCTTCATCCAGAAGGTGGATGATGAGGATTGAGCAGCCTCTTTATCATTGTTTATTGCAGTTGGAGTAGACTCATCTCCTCCCTTAGTGCTTTGCACTTAAGCATTTGGGTACATTATTTTAACAGAAAATAGAGAGAACTAAACTTATGCATTTACATAAGAATATAATTAAAACTGTACATGAAAACTTACTTTAAAATAAGATTAAATAAGTGCTTCCTTAGCTTTAAACAACAAATTATCTTTGCATGAACGCATAAATGAAGTATTAAACATATTATTCATAATATATAAACAAAACAATTAACAAAAATAGAAAAACAATCAATTACAATGATGCTTTTGCCATTTACTTCTCTGATTGATTATTGTTTGAGTACACAGAGTATTTCTGTATATGAATTTCCAGTTGCAGTGCATAGATCATTTTCTCGTCTCGTGTTTCTTCCGGTTTGTAGAGTAGATGTTATGTTTTCCAAGGTAAAAAAGGGATAAAGTCTGTGGCTGTAATTATTTGTTTTGAGTTTACACAGTAAAACGCCTTTGGTCGGTTTGTTTCTGCTGTAAAAGTTTAGCAGCTGTGAAGTACTGTCCCAGGTCACTTCTATCTTCCATGGACTAGTGGCCTGGAATTCATGTGGCACCATCTTTTTAGAAAGGATGCCTGTTTCCCAACGACTACTTTTGAAAACTTGCGACCCATATCCTGTTACGGTTCTTTCAGGAAACGCACTATACTGCATACCCCTTCTGTTGTATTTCTGAAATTCAGATCTAATGCTCTCTTCTTCATATCTGCTTTCAAAAAAAAAGAGATTATTATTATTTTTCATCAATCCGTATGCCTCTGTATAATTCCTGTTGGAGGCTGAGCTATCACAAAGACCAATGGTCCAGTCAAAATGTTCAGAGAGAAACCAGCGCAGACTGCCTGTTTGAACATGTTGCAGGAAGCGAACAGTGTGATTCTTGAAGCATTCCAGTTCTGTGGCAGAGGAGTTGAAGAACAGAGTTTTAAGATCTTTAGACAGAGTCATCCCAGGCCCTAGAGTCTGAGGGACAAAGGTCAGCCCTGAGACTATGTTTGCTTCATTCTGTGTGAAAGGGTAATATTCAGGGTCAGCAAAAGCAAGAAGCTTTTCCTGGAGTTTATCTTCCTGCTTCTTAATAATTTTTCCATTCTTAATGATATTTTCAATTAATTTAGAGCGATCCGGTCCTGACTCCAAGCCCTGTTTCAGATCCACTCTGCGAGCGTCCATTATAGCTTTCTGTACACTGGCAAATTTCTGCAAGAAGCTGAAATGATCCTCTTCTTTCAGTGCTGAACTGATAGCTTGCTGGGCTGTCTGAATAGTTCCCACTCTGGCTGATACTGAGGTCTGTAAACTTGTAAAGACCAGATCCTTCAGGGCTAATCCAGTCTCCATCAGCTGTCTGACACAGTCCTCCAGAGTTTGTATTTGGTCTTTATGCCACCTTTCCAGCTCCTTTGCCTGGTTCTGCCTCTGAGCCAGTGGCTCTAACTCTTCTTTCAGATGATCTACCAGCTCCAGATAGGCGGTCTGTAGCGTCTTCATGTTATGCAGCCGATGTCCCTCCTCGATGGCACAAGACATACATACCAATACGTGATCATCCAGGCAGTAGTATTCCACTAGCTTGCCATGAGCTGTGCATTTGCTGGCCATTTGACTAAACAAACCTGATTTTACAGGGTTAGTTAGTGGATGGGTTTGCAGCAGCACTGGAGTGGTCAGGTGGGTCTGTAGGTGCTGAGCACACATAGAGATTTCACACTTCAAGCAGGTCTTCAGTGCCGGAGTTTTCACTTCCACACATAAATCGCAGCTCACAAATAAGGGTTCCTTGGGAACTTCAGTCGTGGCTGACATACTTACTGCTGATCTTCTCGTTTTCAGTTCAAATATTCAGAACGTTTTGTTACAGATGTACTAAGAACTCTCTCTGTCTTTGCTACGAGTCTGTAAGGTGCATGAAACCCTCTAAGACTCTTTTTATATACACAGAGACTGACCATTGGTTTCCGTTTACAGTATTTTTTTTATGGTGCATGTTAATATATTACTAATGAAATGATATTTGCTAAGATACAGAGATGTTTATGATGGTTCATGTGTGACTTTTATTCTTTTACTACTATATGGACAACACATTTACTGATATAGTCAATTTTTTATTTCATCCACCCATTTATTTGATCCGTGGAGAATCATGACTGTCTGACTTTATTATTAGCAAGGTTAAAGGAGCTGTATGTAAGAAATCTATTTCAATTAATCATAAAATGGCCCTGATGTGTCACTAGACATTAAGAAATCATGTTCATTTCAAATACTTATATCACTGACAAAAGTAGTCCGGCCAGGACATTGTCATTTAAAAAGTGGACTTGCAGCCCTCAACTGATGTTGATGTTGTCATTTTGTGTTTTGGCCTGACGCGCCTCCCTCCACCTATCTACCAATCACGAAGTCAGTAGTGTTTCGGGATCCGTGTTGCCAGCTTTGCTGTAACCTACCCTAACTCCAGTCGGATAAAAATGTCTAATGTTACTAAATCAAAAAGACCTCGTTATAATTCAGAAATTCGTCGTGACAAAGTCTGAAATAAAACCAGAATTTGTATTGGAGATGCTTTTGAAAGATGGAGACGGCTGAAAACGGAGAAGAATTTGAACACAGACGCCAATGTTGCTAATTTTCTCCTGGACAGGTCAGATTAATCTATGCTTGGCTAACTTGTACTTGATGTCAATGGACATTTCATATATTCATGACAGTCGAACAAAGTTATGCATGTTTGTGCAAAGTAACATAACGTTAGCTCACATGGACGTATGCTCTGTCATTATGCTGAGAGCTGAGGAAAACAACATTAGCACGCCCATTATGGCAATTTGAAACGTAATTGAGACAGTAGCCTAATGTTACCTCAGTAAAAATGATTCGTCATTTGTTCTTCACGTATATCGTGGACTAAGTTACACATGCTGCAAGTTGACCTGTATGACCATTGCTAATGTAATTTAGTTACTCTAACAATATTTTCTGATGGAACTGAAAACAACCCTGTGATAGCCATTGGTGATATTGAATTTGTCCCGCGTTATAATTGCTGTGGCAAATGTTTTGGTTATTTGTTAGCCTACTTATGACAAAAACTTTAGTACTTGTAAATCGATTTTTTTTTTTCGTATTGAAAAATAAGGAATTTTTTATTTTGTTGTTTATTTTTGTTTTGTTTTACTATTATCCTTTTTTTTCTCAGATTTTTTTTTTTGCATAAACAGAATTAACTCAAAAAAAACTTACTGTGTACGTCTGTTCGTCACTTGCCATTGGAAGCTCATTGAAGCAGCCTACGTTTCTGCTGAATCCTGCAGCTCATCTGGCAACCTCGAGTCAGGGGGTAGGGGATACACTGCTCTACAGTATTTTTATAGTGATTGCAGTACCAGTTTAGGCCACAATCCTACATACGGCTCCTTTAAATAAAAAAATTAAAATGTATATTTATTTTTAAAAAACTGGCTTGACTATAACAGTCTTTATTATCAACTTATCAAGTTCTCAGCAATAATCATTATTGTTCTACTTTGAAGTACATGCTAAACCAGTACAAATTGAATGACACAAGATTTATGTTTGAAAATGTTTTTTCAGGTGCTTTTCAAGATCAAGTTGAGACCATTTATGTTTCCAATAAATTGAAAGCCTCTCACGGCTGATTAGAAATAAACTGTAAGACTGAATCACTATCAATACTAAATGATCCTATAATTTCTTATGTAACATTCTTAGTTGATTATTTAGATTCAGACATACCAGTAAAATTTAATGAAAAAAAAAAAATCCCCGTTTATAGATCAAAATGCTTGTGTATTCCGTAATATAGCAGGTCAATTTTCTGAATAGAAAATAGAAAGAATTGTACAGATTTTTAATTTATTTTATAACTGACATGCCAGTTCTACTTCTCACAAGTATTTAAAGGTGCAATATGTAAGAATTTTGAAGTCAAATATCCAAAAACCACTAGGCCAGTGTTATATATTTTGTTCACTTGAGCACTTACAATATCCCAAATGTTTCCAACTATTTGCAAATTGTGAGAAAATTGCAATTTTAACCGAAAGAAAGACGCTTTAATATTTACGTTTAAATAGACAAGGGAACAACTGTTTTGATATATTTATTAACAGAAAACTCATTGTTGTTATATAGCTCAACACGTTTAGTCTTATTGTTTAAATCAAATTTTCTTGATTGTTTGCGAGTACCATGCTTTACCATGCCTCAGAGAAAAACACTGTTTTGTCAAGTAGCTAACATAGCATAATCAGATGCAGCTTTATTTTTAGCAGAGGTGTAAAGTACTTGAGTAAATGTAATTAGTTACTGTACTTTAGTATCTTTTTGGCTACTTTGTAGTTGTACTGAGTATCAAAGATATTGGCAACTTTTACACTCTACTTTACTACATTTTTGAGCAAGTAAATGTACTTTTTACTCCACTACGTGTGATGAGTAATGCAGTTACAAATTACATTTTGCATGGCACCTAACTTTTTCAGCAGCAGTTTGTTTCTGATATAAAGAAGCGATATCACCATCTAAGGGCATTGAAGATACTATATCTTGAGCATTTTTCCTTTACTGACCCAAAATTTGTCAACAAGGCTACTTTACGTGAATGTGAATGCATTAGCAGGTTTCTGATCGCAGGTGTTTGATTTATTAGATGAGGAAATGACTGCAGCTGGTGATGAGGCTCAAACCAGCACATACAGTAGACTTTGACTATTTAATTTTACTTAACATTGTTTTATTTATCTGCTATATTGACAAGACCGTTTTGAAGGACATTGGTTTACTTAAGGCCTTTTTGTGCACTTGAGCTCAACTGAGACTTGAGAGTTTGTAGACGTTTTAACAGTTGTTGTGTCGGCCTTGATTTATTGCAACATTGAGGTGTTCAGTTTTATTTTGATTTTAGAAAATAAACTTGATTTCTCATCTTCCAAATCAATTGTTTCATATTTTCACTTGCATGTCTCTCAGGACTAGTTAATTCAACATGAGTAAAATACTCAAGTACTGTTAAAATCAGATACTTTAAGACTTTTACTCAAGTCGTNGAATGCATTAGCAGGTTTCTGATCGCAGGTGTTTGATTTATTAGATGAGGAAATGACTGCAGCTGGTGATGAGGCTCAAACCAGCACATACAGTAGACTTTGACTTTTTAATTTTACTTAACATTGTTTTATTTATCTGCTATATTGACAAGACCGTTTTGAAGGACATTGGTTTACTTAGGGCCTTTTTGTGCACTTGAGCTCAACTGAGACTTGAGAGTTTGTAGACGTTTTAACAGTTGTTGTGTCGGCCTTGATTTATTGCAACATTGAGGTGTTCAGTTTTATTTTGATTTTAGAAAATAAACTTGATTTCTCATCTTCCAAATTAATTGTTTCATATTTTCACTTGCATGTCTCTCAGGACTAGTTAATTCAACATGAGTAAAATACTCAAGTACTGTTAAAATCAGATACTTTAAGACTTTTACTCAAGTCGTATTGGAACTGGTTACTTGTAACTTGTAGTGGAGTCGTTTTCGATGTAAGGTATCAGTACTTTTACTCAAGTATGGTTTTCAGGTACTCTTTACACCTCTGATTTTTAGAATTTTCTCCATCATACAATATGTTTTAAAATTAATTGCATGCCATTTATCAACACAAGCCATCCAGCATTTAATATGATATTCTAAAATCAATCTAGCAAACGCACAGAGTAACGTTATATCATAATTTTCAACACACTCAAATGTATCTAATATGATAAACAGAGCTGCGTTACCTCATGACCTGATAAGCGGAAGCGGCGCCAGCGACTGTGGCATAATAAAAGTTCTGCTGCTCGTGAGGCGTATGTTGCGCAATCGCTCCAGCTCCTCGTTCAGCTCCCACAACACTCGTTCCTGCTCTGCTTCATACTACAGTAACGTTAATAATCACATCCATGAACATGATTTCTTCCCGAGTCCTTTCCCTATTCTTTTGCACAATCCGTTGAGGTGAAGAGGTGTCCCAAGACATCCCGCTCTCAAACTTGGCGTCATCAAGCTACGCCTTTGTTTTGAATAGGCCTCTAGCGGAGAGAAATCCTACATACTGCACCTTTAATGTCAAATACTCATCTACAATCACATTGACACACACACACACACAGATTATCTTCTTGTGTTTTTATATTAAGCAAATTATAAATGCTAGACTAACATCTAATCCTAAAGAAAACATGTTCAAATGTATGTGTTAACAGTGTTTCTAAATGGCTTTGTCTTAAGATTCATAACCTACTGTTTTGACTTTTATTATTATTATTTCAATTGTGTGTGTATGTGTGAAAATGTGTGTGTATATATACTGTTACAAATGTTTTTGGGATTGTAACGCTATTTTACCATCTCAATAAAGCTTCTTGAATCAGAAAAGAGAGAGCGGCTGTCAGTGAACTTTTATTTTGAAGCCGCTCTGGCTTCACATTCGGAGGATGCGACAAACCAAACCTGTGACAGCTTTCTGGACAACTGTGCGACTCAGAGGCGAGTGCGATTAGCTCGGAATGGCTCTTTTAGTTGCCTTATTTCTTAACTAACTACATCTATTGAAAGAAAGAAAAACAATAAATAAACCAGTTTGCATCTGAGCTGGCTATTTTTTTAACTTTTTTATGCATCTGTGTGAAGCCAACACGACAAGCACTTGTGTTAGCTCGCTAGCTAGCCTGCCTTTGTTCCATACTCAGACCAGTGTGGCCATAAATTCGGATTCAGCATTCAACTCTTGCATGTTGACTCAATATACAAGTATTTTATTCAAATGAAACTTGTTGCATCCTCTAGGGTATTGCGCACCGACTTTGTTGTGGGAGAAATTTAGCTGTCTGGCCTCAGTGTTCGCTTGTATGAATTGCGTCTTGGCTAGGTCGTGCATAGGTTCCCATGGAGCAGTGCTCAGCTCCGCAGCTCGAGAGCGCAAGTACGCACTCTTCACCAGCAGACTCGGCGGAAAAGCCAGGAAGAGATGCTGGGGAGACGGTTAAGGATGCGTACGAGTGTCGGATTTGCGGTTATAAAGCGCAAGATGTTAAATGTCTCAGTCAGCACCTGCACGCCGCTCACCCTGTTACCAGCCTTTCCGACTCGGTAAGGAGCGAGCGATGTGAAGCGCAGGAGCGCAGTGGCGGTGTGGAGACACCCTGCTTCGATGGTGACCTGGGAAAGGGCTTTGTCAAGGATAAAGTAAGTAAAGTTTTGTGTTCGTGTCAGTATTTAATGATGTGCACGAGTTTTAGTTAGTTGTGTGCACCACTAGAGATTCTGTGAATAGAGTTTGTTTACGCGTAAATAATTTCTCATGTTCTGGGTTAATGTCGGAGCTCTTAAAGGGATAGTTCACCCAAAAATGAAAATTCTGTCATCATTTACTCACCCCCAAGTTGTTCGAAATCTGTATAAATGTATTTGTTTTGCTGAACACAAAGAAAGATATTTTGAAGAAAGTTTGTGACTAGGTTGCTTTGGGGCACCATTGACTTCCATAGTATTTTTTTTTTTTCCTACTATGGAAGTCAATGGTGCCCCAGAGCTGTTCAGTTTCCCACATTCATCAAAATATGAAGTTTGGTTCCAAAACACTATAACACCATTTTTTAATTAATTTGAGTAAAAAGGTGTTTTCTTTACCAAGAAAGTGGCAAGATGAAAACCACTATTTTCTGTTTAAAACTTTCACACAGCATTTTTTGGTTATAAAAACATTAAAAATTAAAATCTACATTTTGATTTAAAAGGTTTTTTATACAAATTGATTTTTTTTTCCAAAATGCAATAAATCCATGACTTTTTTTTTTCAAAATGCAATTAATCCATCAATATAAAAGTTATTTTTCATATTGAAAATACACAATAAAGTGAGTTGATTGACATATATGACAGAGTCTAAACTTTGTCAATACTAATATACAGGTATTTTACTAAAAAATACATTCAGTCGTCACTCCCAAAATTTATCCATCTAGTCATCTTGTTAATGTTACAAATTAATTATTTGTCATTACCAATTAAAGAGTATCTGGCGCCAGCGCACGGTTAAAATAAACACATTTGCAGAGTACATTGGTATTAAAAACAGGTTTTGGGGACCGTGACAGAAGTTTGATGCTGTCGTGGAACAAGCGACAGCCGGCATTTTTCCTCCTCCTGACTCGAGTGCCTCATCTTCTTAATCTCCTTACGTAAATTATTACATTTCGATGACTTGCGCTTCTTCCCCACCGCAGAAACCACCACAGGTTCATCAATGCCGTCAAAATGATTCATTTTTCTGTTTTTATTGGTCACAAAGTACAAAGTAGATAAGGAAAACTAGGATGCCGGCACTGTGATTGGTTGAGCGGATATATCGCATTCTGCAGAGAAAGGAGAGTGGCGTTTGTCGCGTTTTGGAAAGAAAGGGAGAAAACATGATAGAATAACACAACGGATATCGCATCTTGCGCAAAATTAATAAATGACTTTTCAATACCGACCAGATACAATACTGATTTTGGCAGAAACTAAATTTAAAAAAAAATTAAAATGGCGTTTATCGCGTTTTGGAACCCAACTCTTCATATCTTCCTTCCTTTTGAACAAAGAAATTTATACAGGTTTGGAATAACCTGAGGGTTAGTAAATGATGACAGAATGTTTATTTTTGGGAGAACTGTCCCTTTAAGCAATTCCTAGTGTGAAGTGAAAACACTGTGTGGCAAAGCATCATTATTGCTGTCATTTCCGGAGGTTGCATTTGTCGGCTGCATACGTCAAGGAGGATGTCTAAGAAAATTCCTTATTGAGGCGTGAATTACTGTAAATCCTTTTTTACTTTGGAATGTAATGGTTACTTTTGGTAAACTGAGACAGCCTCAATGATGTATGCAGCCAACAAATGTGGCCCCCAGAGGACGCAGCTTTTGAAATGAGACAGCCAATGTGTTAAATAAATTTGCCAATTTTTATTGTTTATGGACTATCACAGTGCCTTAGTAATCTTAAAGGTAGGGTAGGACATTTTCAGAGAGGCTAGCAATNATTTGAAAACAAACAAGCATAATTGCTGTCAACAAACATTATTGCTGTCATTTCCGGAGGTTGCACATGTCGGCTGCATACGTCACGGAGGATGTCTAAGAAAATTCCTTATTCCTTGGGAGGCGTGAATTACTGTAAATCCTTTTTTACTTTGGAATGTAATGGTTACTTTTGGTAAACTGAGACAGCCTCAATGATGTATGCAGCCAACAAATGTGGCCCCCAGAGGACGCAGCTTTTGAAATGAGACAGCCAATGTGTTAAATAAATTTGCCAATTTTTATTGTTTATGGACTATCACAGTGCCTTAGTAATCTTAAAGGTAGGGTAGGACATTTTCAGAGAGGCTAGCAATAGCGAGCTAGCTTTGAAAGCACAAGATCCCACCCTCCCTTTAGAGCGTCTTTAAAACCACGCCTCCTCCATTACACATGAACACGTACAGCGGGGAGCAAACAAAAGCGTCACGAGAGACGGCGTCAAAGTACATAACATTGCAATAATAATGAACATAACCAACTTAAAGAGCACTGACCTGCACCACCTGACTGCTGCAGATTCATTTCTGCGTTGATAGTGTTCCCAATGAAACGCATAAAATAGAGTCACAAACTGCCCGAGTATAAGGTCACAGGTTTCCATCTCTTTCAAAATACAGTAGTTATGTCGTGAACGCAGCATAAGCTCATTGTTTTAGTTCAGGAAGAACTGTAAAAGGTGGCAGCTGTTTTGGTTGTGTAACGGAGGCCAGCTAGTAGTCGCTGTGCGAGTAAAATGAAATTTCTGTCATTAAATACTCAGCTTTATGTTGTTCCAAACCTTCGTTCATTTTCAGAACACAAATTAAGATATTTTTGATGAAATCCGAGGGTTTCTGAATCACACATGGGCTCCAACGTCGTTACACCTTTTGAGGTCCAGAAAGGTAATAAAGAAGTTCTGACGTAGAACACGGAAGCGCTGCACTGCATTCACTACGGCAAATGCATATGACAACAGTTCAAATTGTTAAACAAAGTTGTTATTTTTGTTTTGTTTTTGCGCACAAAAAGTATTCTCGACACTTCATAACATTAAGGTTGAACCACTGTAGTCACGTTGACTATTTTAACAATGTCTTTACTACCTTTCTGGACTTGCAACGACGTTGCTGCCTATGCGTGGTACAGAAACCCTTGGATTTAATCAAAAAACATCTTAATTTTGTTCTGAAGATGAACGAAGGTCTTACGGGTTTGGAACGACATGAGGGTGAGTAATAATTAATGACAGAAAGTTTATTTTTGGGTGAACTAAAAAGCAGTAAAACGATATAAAAATATTCATGATTTGTGTTTGAAAGATGAACAAAAATCGTATAGGTTTGAAACGACATTAGGTTGAGTACTTGATAACAGAATTGACATTTTTGGGTGAATTATACTTTACAAATACAGTAAACTGAGTCTTGGATATTACTAACTCTGTCGTTAGTAATATCGGTTGCATCAACGATACAAATTGTTGCATTTTAATATAGCGCTATCTCTATATAATGATGTATCGTTACACCCCTACATGGAATGACTCAATTTTGATTCCATTGTGACTTTAATTGGTGTGAAAGGAAATAACAGAAGACCTTTTGTGGCATTTTAACTTTTAGGTTCTTAATAAGAGAATTTCTCACCTCATGCATTTTGTATTCATATTTCTTGATCTCACTCTTTTCAGCCAGTCACCACTGAGGGATCTGAATCTTCTTCACTTCAGACTCCCGAAGACTCAAATGAGACATCGTCCTCCATGGAGGCAAAAGAACAGGAAGAGAAGATGGACGTCTCATCTGCTCCTGAAGAAACGCAGAGCTCATCCCCCGAATTACCTCAGGAGAAGTCACCCTGCTCTTCAGGGACTAAGGAGTCTTGCCAAAAGAGGCAAACAGTCTCCTCTGGCACATCAACACACAACCAGGCTAACCTAGTCTGTCTTCCATTGGTATCCGAGGGGTTAAAGCTTATCTGGGTGCGCTCGGAGCAGGTCCATGAGCTGGATTCCGTGTCAGAACTCGTGGAAGCTTTTAATGAGTTCCCATACCCCACGTCAGAGGAGGCAAGTGCTCTGGCTCGGAAGTGTGCATTACCGCCGGACAGAGTTAAAGCATGGTTCATGATGCAACGGGTGCGCTACGGAATTAGCTGGGCTGATGACGACATCCAAGAAACGCGTCGCAAGCTTTGGCGAATTCAGAAAAGAATGGAAGCTGAGGAGTGTGTGGAAATCAATGACGAGGAGGATTGTTTAGGACGTGATGAAACGCAACAGGATTTTATACCGCCACCTGCGGCAGATGCCCATGTAGATCAGAGAGACCACACGCCTAAACCCAGCCGTACTGTTCCTCAACACATCATCAGTGACCAAAACCGCTTGCTTTTTAGCCAGAATAATGCTTCCCAATCCAATAACGGTGTACAGCAGTTGGTCAGTTCTAATGTCGTGTACAAAAACGGTCTTGGACCTGCATCCCAAGTTCCTCAAGTTAATCCCCATTTCCAAAATGACAGTAGAAACTTACCGCCTCAGAATACTGGAGTCCAGCTGCTCAATACCTATGGACGATCGTCGTACGTGATTATGAATGATCAACCGGCTGCAATGCCATACCCTGAGCTCCCAGAGCTTTCACAGTCTCTACACTGCTTACCAGGGAAAAAATCGAAAGCGCAGCTGATGGCCTTGCGCCGCAGTTTTGTACAGAAGTCTTGGCCATCTGACGGCGAGGTTCAGCGGCTCCAGAAAATGACTGGACTTAATCGCCGTGAAATCCGCAAATGGTTTGCTGACAGCCGCTACCAGCTTCGCAAGAATGGCCGGGCTTGGCTAGCCAAGCTTGCGGGGCGCAATCGCTCATTGCAGCTGGCACAACAGAACCCTCGGAACGAGCTGGAGAACGATGTTCTACCTAGCGCTGATTTTTATGACAACGATGAGGCTGACGACGCAGAGGCGGGGTTCGAGGTTGATGTGGATGTGGCTGATGATGAGGAACCACTCAACCAAACAAATGAGACCAAGGAGGAAGTAAGCGATGAAGGAGAGTTGGATGACAGCAACGCTTCCGTTCAACAATACTCTGCGGATATCTCCCCTTCTCCTTCTCCATCTCCGTCATTCCTCCGCGGTCGGGTAGAACCAAACGTGAGACTTCGCAAGAAGACAAGGGAACAGTTGGAAATTTTGCGGCAAAGCTTCCTTCGCTGCCAGTGGCCCACAAGCGACGACTACTTGATTCTCCAGCAGAAGACAGGCCTGACAAGGACAGAGATCATCCAGTGGTACGGAGACACGCGTTACCATGTCAAACACAATCAGATGCGCTGGATGACCTCACAGGAGAGGGAACGCATCATCGCCGTCATAATGCAACAACAGAAAAGGGGCGGGAAGTATTCACGGGGAAGAGTCGCGTTTGAGAACTTGGGCTCTGGGTTGAGTTTGGGCGATTCTACGGTGATTAACGGAAGTGGAGGGGGCGAAGCAGCAACATGGAACGAACTTTTTAGGGGAGGTACCCCAGTTTTGCCTGAGGGTGAACATTGACCTTGGAAGCAAAGTCAGCTTGCCGTGGCATTTGTAGCTGTGCAGATAGGTGGAAACTGAATTCCACATCACTGCCAAAGATGTTACACAAATACTTTTTTTTTCCTTTAACCTATCTGGATATTTCCATCCCAATTTAATGCTATGACCAGGGCCTTGTAGAACCTCTCTCACAACATTGTTATGCAATATGTATCTCCAAACCTAAGCATCTTACTTGAATCAAAAATATTTAGTATTAGAATATGTACTTTAAAGTAAACAAAAAATTGTGTATGGCAAGGCACTGAATTCTAGTACAATGTATTTTGTTTTGTAGCTTGTTTTATCAGAGGTCTAATGATTGTGGTTTTCAGTGTGACTCAACAGAGCGAATGCATGTGTATTGCCATTTTCATGTTTAAGTTGCACTTCGAGCTTAGATATGTAGATGTTTGCTTTTACAAAGGTCAATTGTATTTAAGGTTATTGGCATAACTGCAGTCTTTAACTCCACAGTGTGCTACACAGATGTTTTTCTTTGACGGAAACATTGTGCTGACATAATACTACATAATTTATGTGCTCAATTTTATTTTCCCCCAATCATAATGTTTGTGATCCTTCTTTTTTTTTTATTATTATTTGAAAACTAATTAAAATCTTGAGTAGTATCATTATGAAGTTGATTAGTCTATGCATTAAGTGACCTGATTAGAGAGACTGTCTTTTTTGTGCTAAAGCTTTTTGTACCAATTTGGTTTTACTTAATAAATTGATCTTAAAAACATGTTTATTTTCTAAACATTCACTAATACAAGAGTTTTGTATTTACATTTATACATTTATTCATTTAGCTGATGCTTCTATCCAAAGCGACAATCAAATGAGGAAGATAAAATCATCATACAGTGGTCTATCACATAAACATAATGAATGATAAAAGTGAAATGAACATTTATAAAGGGGTCAAACACACAGAATAAGTAACACTGAGTAGTCCTAGACTAAAAATAAAAAAATCACTCCTAAAAGGCAGTTTTCATAGAAACCTAAGGAGCAACTGGAGCAACTTTTTCCATGAATTGTCCATGAAACCCACAAAGTGTAAATGGTAACTTTACAATTTACAGTAAAGTTCATTAACATTAGTTAATGCATTAGGTATCAACTAACCATGAGAAACAATTTTTACAGCATTTATTAATCTAGATGAACATTTATAAAAAATACTGTACTATAAATATACTATAGTACTAATGTATTAGCATATTTTACTATTTAACATTTCTATTTCAAATCAATGCTGTTCCTTTGAAATTTCTATTTATCAAAGAATCCTGAAAAAATGAATCATAATTTCCACAAAAATTAACCAGTACAACTTTTTTCAACATTGTTAATAATATGCTGATTTGGTTACTTGCACACCAATTCAGCATATTAGAATGATTTCTGAAGGATCATGTGACACTGAAGACTGGAGTAATGCTTTGCCATCGCAGGAATTAATTACCTTTGAAAATATATTAAAATAGAAAACAATTATTTTAACTTCTATAATAATATTTTGGTGTATTTTGATCAAATAAATGCAGCCTTGATGAACATAAGAGACTTCTATCAAAAACATTTAAAAAATCTCACTGACTGACTTTTGAACCATAGTGTAGAAATTAATATTTATCTAGATTAATCAATTTTGTCAAATTGTTGTTCATTCATGTTACCTGATGCATTAATGTTAAATTGAACCATATAAATCTCAAAGTCTCAACAACAAAAAAACATCTCTCAGTTACATTCTTAGTGATGTCAGATTCATGTCTTTTCTCCAGTTATTCCCAATACTCGACAGGTTGGGCTTGTTGGCCTTGAAGAAGATCTGCCCCGTGGATAATACGGCGAATTACAGAAGCAGATGTGATCAGCAAGTGTCCAGCAGCATGGAGGAGAGTGGACATGAATTTGAGGGCCTCCCTGAGAGACAACAAATGGGTTGAATACAATTCAGTGGCGTAATTGATAAAGGTTTTGTGCAAATAACTAGCAAAACAAACCCTTAACATGCTTAAAGTTTTAATCTGTAATCTGTATTGCAGTATCAAGAAGGGAACCATGCTTACCTCAGCACTTTTTTTGGTCCCAAGCATTGAAAATCTGCACTGACAGAGTAAAGCCCTTTAAATGTGGCTTTCACATTCAGTGAGCCGAACACGTCTTTGGGGTGCGTACGGTAAAGATCAAAGGTGACCTGAGCAATGTCTTTTCCTGTCCTTGGCTTACTATGACCTGGTTTGTTACCACCCCTTTGAAGTAACTAGAAGAGATAAAGGAAGTTAGTAAAAAGATACTGAACAATACAAATATGTCCTTCTTTCTTTAGTCGAAAAGAAATTAAGGTTCACTTTCGTATTCTTCAAAAAGCTTACGCTGTATGCCCTACGCCTTCCCTATTCTACTTATGGAACGAACGCAGTGCCAGTTCCATTTTTCCGTAAGTAGAATAGGGAAGGCGTAGGACATACAGCGTAAGCTTTTTGAAGAATACGAAAATGCGGTTTTGGCGGAAGCACTTGGAAGGCGATCATTTGTTCATATAAAGCATATACATTTACATTTTTTTCAAAAATGACCGATAGTTTCGCTAGATAAGACCCTTATTCCTCGTCTGGTATCGTTTAAAGCCCTTTGAAGCTGCACTGAAACTGTCATTTTGACCTTCAACCGTTTGGGCTCTATTGAAGTCCACTATAAGGAGAATAATCCTGGAATGTTTTCATCAAAAACCTTAATTTCTTTTCGACTGTAGAAAGAAAGGCATGAACATCTTGGATGACATGGGGGTGAGTAAATTATCAGGAAAATTATATTTGAAAGAGAACTAATCCTTTAATACAAAATATTTCATTGGGTTTTTTGCTTCTTGGCGTGAAGTGTAATAAGAATGAATATGGTGCATATTACCACCTTTCTAATGTTGATGAAGTTAGATTAGTGGTGAAACATCTTAAAGCAACTAATAATTCCAGATGAAATAAATATTGTTTCTGCTTGACATAAACACACATACATACAGGATGAGGTTTCCAGATCTCTCCAGGTTTCAGGGCCATGAAAATGGTGTTGTCCGGCAGGGTTATGAGGAACTCATCAGAGTCGACCTCTGTCCCATCTTCTTCACACACCAAAGTCAGCACAGTAGTTATAAAGAGAGCCTGAGCTGCCTGAGGTAAGAATCACAGTATAAAATATCCCACAGCACGTTCAAATAAGGCAAAACTTTCAGTTTAACTAAAGCTGGGTTTTTCCTTTTCATACCTTCTCTTTGAGCTCCTCTAGGGTTCCTGCAGTGATTCCTTTTTTGACCTCTCTGTTCCAGGAACACACTCTGAACGGACGCTGAGGGGGCGACCAAACCCGCCGAGACACTGACCTGACAAAGAGAGATTGGAAATGAGGAATCAAAGATGGAACAGTATAAGAGATCAAGAAAGTGAAAGGTTGGGAAAGTTGTTTTTGTCAAGAATCATTTAAGAAAAGAAACAATTTGCCCAGAAACTAAAATTCCCATTATTTCCGTTTCAACATCCTCAGTATGACTTTCTTTCTTCTGTGTAAAGGATTTGGATGAATTGTAGTCTTCTGAAGCCATACGACAGCTTTGTGCGAGGAACTGAATGAAATTTGATATTCGCTGAAAATCTGGACATCCTTCTTAGCTGTTCTTGGCATTTTCGTGAGAGAATTAGAGATGCCAAATTGTTCTTTTTATTTGATCATTGAATCATCTAGTTCACAAAGCCTATCCTAAGTCATCTGCTGACAAATCAGACTAATCTGGTTCTCGAGTTCAACTGACTCACTGATCTGATTACAGCTCACTTAAAATGGAAGATTATCACTAAAATATCATTTAAATGATGTTTATAATACCCTAAAGTTGTTCCAAACCTGTACGAATTTCTTTCTTCTGCTTAACACAAAAGATTTTTGAAGAATATGGGTAACCGAACAGTTGATGGGCCCCATTTACCTCCATAGTATGGGAAATGGGAATGTTTACCGACATTCTTCAAAATATCTTCCATTGTATTCAGCAGAAGAAAGAAATTCATACAGGTTTGGAACAGCTTCAGGGTGAATAAATGATGACAGAAGTTTCATTTTTAGGTGAACTATCCCTTTAAGTTTGAAACCAACAGTCCCCATTTGGACAAGAGCGACCAAAAAAGCCATAGAGGTTGGGAACAACATGAGGATGTGTAAAAAATGGCAGAATTTTTCCTTTAATAATCAATGTCTCCTTTAAAAGTGGGGCAAGCACAGACAGCACATGGCTGTAATCAGATACTCTCTTATCTAAAGTGCTGTTAATGGAGTAAAACAAATGTAATGTGTAAAGTCCAATGTTTCAAGACTTAAGGACAAACAATAATAAAACTTTTTAAAATAAAAAATATAAATATGTATTTGATCTATTTACTATCAACTTTGGTCAAATGTAGGCCTATGTACATTTAACAGCTTTTTAAAGCAAACTTCTGAAGGTATGTTGTAAATAACAGTATTGAATGTCAACAAATGAAACGTACCTGAACAAGGAGGACGTTGTTTCCATTATGGTATGTTCTGTGATCGAGGTCCTCTGTCTGTTACCTCAGTTTCAGTTGTTTACAGTCCCTTCTGCCTCACAGTTTGAAGTAATCTGGTGATACTGAGTCACAGCTGGTGAAGAATATCTTTTTGAGAATAATGTGTACTGTGATTTTAGCCAAGTGGACTTTGACTTTGCAGGATGATTTAGTCCGATAGCATGTGTCATTGGGCAAGGTCTCTTGATTTTACTGTTTAGGAGCCAAGGTGTGCATGACGCAAGCAGGGGAGACTGGGGAGTGTTGTAACATTTAATGCTGTCTGTGTGCGCTATACATCTGAAACTTTGAAATATTTCCCCACATTTATCCGTTACAAAGTTATTTTGAAAAGTACAACTCCCTATACTGTATAAACGAATGCTGTTGTTAACCTCACAACTCTAGTAGAAAACATAAACATTTTGCACATGATTTTTCTTTGTTAATATACTTTTTAGTTATTCTATTTATCTCCT
This sequence comes from Anabarilius grahami, assembly GCA_003731715.1. Lineage (NCBI taxonomy): Eukaryota > Metazoa > Chordata > Actinopteri > Cypriniformes > Xenocyprididae > Anabarilius > Anabarilius grahami. The sequence continues at coordinate 9,037,993 of RJVU01071502.1, forward strand.
TATTAGGATTAATTTCAGAGTTTTAAACCTGAGGTTTTGACATGACCAGAATGTAAAATATCTATGTGTAGTTATTCTGTGGATGTTAATGAATTGAATTAAAGTCAATGAACAAACAAACGCAGTGCTCCTAACATTGTGGTGGCAGCATCTATTTTAATATCCACAGTACTTGAACTGGCAAGACTTTTTTTATTATTATTTTTTTATTCAATGCCACAAGAACAAGAGGTATTACATATTCACATCATCATATTAACATTAGCTGCCAGAGGAGGAAAAAAAAGAAGAAGAAAAAAAAGAAGGAAATATTACATAAATTTCAGTGCTTTCAGTGCGGAAGAGGATTAGGGCCAAGCAATAATAAAAAAATAAAACCATCTCGAGATTAAAGTTGTTAAATTTAGAGAAAAAAATCGTAAAATTTTGAGAAAAAAGTCGAAATAAAATGTTTATAATAAACTCGTTAAAATTCGAGAAAAAACTCTTAAAATTTTTAGAAAAAAGTCGAGATAAAATGTTGAGAATAAACTCATTAAATTATGAGAAAAATTTCGTTCAATTTTAAGAAAAAAGTCGAGATAAATTGTTGCGAATAAACTCGTTAAATTACGAGAAAAAAACTCGTTAAATTTCGAGATAAAATGTTGAGAATAAAGTCATTAAATTATGAGTTTATTCTCAACATTTTATCTCGACTTTTTTCTCGAAATTTAACGACATTTTTCTCATAATTTAACGAGTTTGTTCTCGTAATNAAAAAGTCGAGATAAAATGTTGAGAATAAACTCATTAAATTACGAGAAAAATTTCGTTCAATTTTAAGAAAAAAGTCGAGATAAATTGTTGAGAATAAACTCGTTAAATTACGAGAAAAAAACTTGTTAAATTTCGAGATAAAATGTTGAGAATAAAGTCATTAAATTATGAGTTTATTCTCAACATTTTATCTCGACTTTTTTCTCGAAATTTAACGACATTTTTCTCATAATTTAACGAGTTTGTTCTCGTAATTTAATGACTTTTTCTCGTAATTTAACGAGTTTATTCTCAACATTTTATCTCGACTTTTTTCTCGAAATTTAACGAGTTTTTTCTCGTAATTTAACGAGTTTATTCTCAACATTTTATCCCAACTTTTTTCTTGAAATTTAATGAGTTTTTTCTCGTAATTTAATGAGTTTATTCTCAACATTTTATTTAGACTTTTTTCTTGAAATTTAACGAGTTTTTTCTCGAAATTTAACGAGTTTTTCCTCGTAATTTAACAACTTTAATCTCGAGATGGTTTTATTTTTTATTATTGCTTGGCCCTAATCCTCTTCCGTAGTACAGAGCATTAGAGCGTTACATGTTTTCAGTGCTTTTTTGTTTTTGTTTTGTTGAAATGGCAAGACTTTTATTTTGAAAGACTAAGCAACAGACGCAACCACACATCATAATAAATAAATAAATAAAAAAACAATAAAAAAGCAAAGAAACATGGACATAACTTTTATTAAAAATAAAACAGTATTGCATAATTGTCAAGAATTATAATATCATTCATTTAAACACGGCTGCCTTTTTTGTTGTTGTTGTTTGTTTTGAACTCTCTTCCTGGCGTACTTCACACCGGAAACAGTATTTCGTCATTTTGGCGCGTGAAGTGCATTTTCTTGCTGCGACCAACATTATTTCCATATGAATCATCAGTTGTTTTATTAAACGTAGACAGTGTAAATGTAGATCATACGACAGAAAGCCTCATCGTTATCACAGTGTCGTCCTTTACTCTTTGTAGATGACTGTTTGAGCTATTTAAAGTTTTTTTTTGTAATTTTAGAAATCAAGTTAGCGGTTTGCAAAACATCAGAGTTGTTTGTTTTCAGGACGGACAAGACGATGAAAACAACAACTAACTCCATGGATAAAGGTGGGTCTATGCAGTGTAGCACGTAATAATCTACTAATAAAAGAAGAGTAATCGGATTTATTATTCAATTCTGGTGCATTTGCTGTCATTAGATGCAAGATATTTCCTATTCACATTTAGTTCCAGCTGATGTCAACTGCGAATTACATCCAGTTATATACAGATGTGCATGTCAGAGCTGTGAATATCTAACAGAACTAATCATCAAATCTCTGTATGGGTAGTTGACATTTTAAGCATTGACACACTGTACTACACACACACATATTATATAGACAGTTGTGAATTGAATATATATATACACACACACTATATAAACATTTTTAATGTTTTTAAAAGAAGTTTCGTCTGCTAACCAAGACTGCATTTATTTAATAAAAAATACAGTAAAAACAGGAATATTTTTTAATATTATTACAATTTAAAATAACTGTTTTCTATTTGAATATATTTTACAAAGTAATTTATTCCTGTGATGGTAAAGTTGAATTTTCAGCACCATTACTCCAGTCTTCAGTGTCACACGATCCTTCAGAAATCATTCTAATATGCTGATTTGCTGCTCAAGAAACATTTCTGATTATTATCAATGTTGAAAACAGTTGTGTACTTTTTTTTTCAGGATTCCTAGATTAATAAAAAGTTCAAAAGAACAGCATTTATCTGAAATACAAAGCTTTTGTAACATTATACACTACCGTTCAAAAGTTTGGGGGCAGTAAGAATTTTTATTTAAAAAATTTTGAAAAGAAATTAAAGAAATTAATACTTTTATTCAACAGGGATGCATTAAATCATTCAAAAGTGACAGTGAAGACATTTACAATGTTACAAAAGATTATATTTCAAATAAATGCTGTTCTTTTGAACTTTTTATTAATCAAGGAATCCTGAAAAAAAAATTACACAACTGTTTTCAACATTGNAATGTTTCTTGAGCAGCAAATCAGCATATTAGAATGATTTCTGAAGGATCGTGTGACACTGAAGACTGGAGTAACGATGCTGAAAATTCAGCTTTACCATCACAGGAATAAATTACTTTGTAAAATATATTCAAATAGAAAACAGTTATTTTAAATTGTAATAATATTTCAAAATATTCCTATTTTTAATTAAATAAATGCAGTCTTGGTTAGCAGACGAAACTTCTTTATAAAACATAAAAAATCATACGGATCCCAAACTTTTGAACGGTAGTGTGTGTATATATATATATATATATATATATAAATTGTCATTTATAATATTACCGAGATTCAGTACAGTTTGCTTGATTTAATTGTTTGAGATCTTTTTTCAACAGATACACCTCTACCCCTGTCAGCTCTGCAGCTTATTGCTCCACCACTGCGGCTAATGTCTGCAGCCATGTGGAAGGTGATGGTGAAGAGGGATGTGGTGTATTATGGGAAACTGGAGGAGATCGTAACATCACTCTGTGAGACTGTACCTGGGTTGCTCCATTACAGGCATCAGGCCAGGCTGACAATGGGTTTGCGGGCACTGGTAAGATTACTGAAAAGTACTGTCACAAAAACAAAAAAAAAAGTATTTTGAAATTCCTAAGAACCAAATTGAAACCAACAGCTCATCCTTTTTTTTATATACTTTCATCGTTTATATCATTCTTAGTAATGCACACATGCATTGTACATTTCAGTTTAAGCCAAATGTGATTCAGTGAAGTAGCCTTTGGTCCTATATTTAAAGCTTGCTTTCTAAGAATGTTTTAGTTTGCAAATAGACAATTCTTTGCTTTTTACCCTGTTAATCTGCAGATGATCTTAGAGCAACTTCGTCAGTCTGATCCTCCTGATGCTCAGCATGTTCTCGAGGAGCTGCGCAAGCTGCAAGTTTCCTCCAATCTCAACAGAAGGGTCAGTTTGGCCTAGACATTGGTGCAGTCCTTGACTGTTTCTCATCTTATTTTTCTAGTTTCATTCTGTCTCATCTAGCTTATTTAGAAGTTGAAATGATTGTTCTTGCATGTTGATTCACAAGAGTTGGATGCATCAGCAAGTGCTGCACATTCTTTTATCCTCAGAGAAAGGATCAAAAGGTGGAGGAGGCTAAAGACAACTTCCAAACCCTGGTGCACTCTCTCCTGAAGAACACAGCAGCCAGAAAACAATTCTTCAAGGTAAAACAAAAAAATCCTCACTCACCAGATATTTTTTGATGAGAGTGCTTTAAAGTGCCCCTATTATGCTATTTTAAAGGCTCCTAATTTTGTTTTGGAGGTCTCCTACAACAGGTTTACATGCATCCAAGGTCACTTTCATTTTCTCATAATATACATTGCAGCATCACCTCTTTTCTCACAATATCTGAAACTGTTTCGTTAAAGGATCTGGTCTGTCTTAACCCCTCGTTTCCGAGAGCCTACTCGGCTCTGATTGTTCATATGGCCCAGTCTGCTGTGATTGGTCGACCACTTACAGTGCGTGTTGGAAACTAAATGGCCATTACGATATCTGAATTTCAGCTCCGGAGGCTTCCTTAGCCTTAAAGGGTTAGTTCACCCAAAAATGAAATTTCTGTCATGAATTACTCACCCTCATGTCATTCCAAAGATGAACAAAGGTCTTGCGGGTGTGGAACACAAATTAAGATATTTTTGATGAAATCTGAAAGTTTTTTTTATTTCCCATAGAAAGCAATGAAATGACCACATTCATGGTGCAGAGAAGTAGTAAAGACATCGTTAAAATAGTCAATGTGACTACAGCAGTTCAACCTTAATGTTATGAACCATCGAGAATACTTCTTGTGCGCAAAAATAAAACAAAAATAACGACTTTATTCAACAATTTCTCCTCTTCCCTGTCAGTCTCCTAAGCAGATGACGCAGTGAACGCAGTGCAGAGCCTCCGTGTTTATGTCCAAACGCCGACTCTGTATTGGCCGGCTCCTGCGTCAGCATCACACGCATGCGTCGTGGTGCTCACGTGAACAGCGTCGACCAATACTGAGCCGGCGTTCTGACATAAACATGGAAGCTCTGCACTGCGTTAACTGTGTAGGAGACTGACAGGAAAGTGAAAATTGTTGAATAAAGTCATTATTTTTGTTTTGTTTTTGCTCATAACATTAAGGTTTAACCACTGTAGTCACATTGACTATTTTAACAATGTCTTTATTACTTCTCTGGACCTTGAATGTGATAACTTCGTTGCTTTGTATGGAAGATAAAAAACCTCTCGGATTTCATCAAAAGCATCTTAATTTGTTTTCCGAAGATGAACAAAGGTCTTGCGGGTTTGGAACGTTATGAGGGTGATTAATTAATGACAGAAATTTCATTTTTGGGTGAACTAACCCTTGTGATAAGATAAAACCGATGCCATTGTTACTTTCCTTATCAATTCGAGCCCGAGTTCTCATTCTTTGGAAGTGCATGCAAAGTGGATTTGCTTTCGCAGGGCAGAAAACAGCAACAACACGAACCAAACCCTTCCAGGCCTCAGCTACAACTTCAGTGTTTGAGGACGGTTCAAAGTAGACGTCGTTCACGGGCAGCCAATGACAACCAGGCTGGCATTATGCAAATGTGTTACAAACTTATGTAACTTTGTGCAGGAAGCAAGACTTCAATTAACAACTAGTTTCAGGCAATAACTCCATTTATGACCTTTTACATTCACAAACAGCTATCTTACACACTACGTAAAAGGTAGCATCCAAAAAAGCATAAGAGGGGCACTTCAAAACTTTATTTTAATTTATAGTTTATTAGCATCCCAAATATCTATTTTTTGTTCTGTCAGTGACAGAAGGTAGTTTTAAATAATCCATCAATGTTTTTAAAATTTGGTAAATGCCTGAAAATCAACCTCTGATTTATGTACGCTGACATTTTGTCTTTGACTCCAGGAGGAATTCCATCTTCACTATGGAGGAAACTATGTGGCCAGTTTAGAGAAGCTAATGTGGGAGTTTATAACCCGAGTGGATAAGCTATTACCTGTTCCAGATCTTGCTCAGGTATAATTCATACTATAGTTCAGGACAAAAACCTTATATTTCATTTTGTGAATTATTTTTTTTTCCTTACAGTGCTGTAAGAGTTCATTGTTTGTTATTGTAGTTTAATCTACTATGTTCATGCCACGAAAATAACCTTTAATGCTGTCATTGTGGCATATAGTAAAATAAAAAAATTAGTTGAGTTTTGATTGAATTTTTTTTTCTTGAAAATTGTACATTCTAAGCCTTTATTGTTGTTTCAGAGAGGAATTGTACAATAAAATTGTGTCTTAAATATTTGGAAAGGAAGAAATACTTAATTGCACACACTGCCTAAATATTAATATGTTATATGTGAACTTTTTTGTTAAATTTTGTAATGTTTTAATTGTTTAATAAAGATATTCAAGTGTAAGTTGTAAGTATGGTCCTTTACACAGTATTTGCTTATAATAATTTGCCAAAGTAAAGAAGTTAATTATTTAAGTTTGCACTTTACTGCTTGGTCAAACATGTGCTGATGGTGCCATTTGAGTCAGAGCCAATATTTTGTGTCTGCTCACTGTTCTGTATTGTGCTGTCTGTTTCAGACAGTCTCATGGCTCAGTGGTGCCCCTGCTGTTCTGGAGGAGTGTGCGCGCTCTGCCTCGCAGCCCCAACTCCTCAGGACTCTGCTGCAGCACGAAAGATGCGTCGGACACCTCGGCGCAGGTATGTCTGGGAGCTGAAATGATCAAGTAATTGCATATCAAGATTGAATTTAGATGTACTCCGTCTTCCCTTTTTTTTTTGCCCCCCAATATCTATATCGTCATCCTTTTTTTTTGTTGTTCTCTCTTTGTTTCAGCATCTCTTCTGTCATCCACTGGTGACGTGATCCTGACTTCTCTTTCCCTCCCTCTTTCGGGTAGAGTGCTGCAGACTATTCAATCAGAACCCACTTCCACATCCAACAGAGTCCCAACTCCAGCCAGAGCCACTCGCAGAACAGCAAAAGAAGCCCAGTCACAGGTCACACCTGTGATTGGGTCCATTTCCAATGACGATCTCCAAAAGAACAATGAGAAAGTAGCATCCAGTTTAGGACAAGAAGTCAAATCATCTTCGGATATATCCATAAATACCAGGAGCAAACTAAGTTTATGTTCTAAAAAACAGATTTTAGAGAAGGATCCAGAACAGGACTATTTTGTCGGGAATATGTTGGTCACAGTGATCAGTCAGTCATCTAGCAGTGAAGTAGAAGAAGAGGAGGAGGAAGAGGGCAGCAACAAAGGAGAGGCGAGTAATGAGAGGGCAAACAAACTACCCAAAAAGACTGAAGTTAAGAACATAAATGAAGAAAGAGGTGGTAATGTTGCCAGGAAATGTTCCACCAAGAGAAACTTTGAGGCCATCGAGTCACAGGAAGAAGCACTCCGCATTTCCTGTGTGAAGCGTCAACTGAGAGTCGTCCTTCCCAGATTAAACATCAGCAATGCTGATCTTCCTGTCCACCTGAATCATCCATCTGCTGAGAAGCTAAATGCAAGGTCTCCAGGCCAGCCTACTTCAAAAGAAAGAGTGGGAAACGGTGTCTCTATGCTGCGGAAAAGGAAACATATTGATTCGAGTACAACGCCTGAAAAACACCTGACTTTATCAGTCAATAAGTTGTAAGAACACTAATTTATTTAATAATATAATTTATTTATTGTAGTTATTGTTATGTTGTCTAATTCATTCTTGTCTAAATTGCTTGTTAATTTAAGAACTTCTTCATGCTCTCCGTGTATTCCACTTGTGCGTCTTCCAATCGGTATTCCAGGTAACTATTTTTTTCTAAAAACTTTATAAGTCTAACTTTTGATTTTTCGTCCATTGTAGAAACACCATCTCCCTCAGTTAAGTCATCAGATGACATCATAGGTGATTCTGATGATGACACAATAGACAACGTGAAGAGAAAGGTTTGTAACTCCACCTACATGACTCAAACAACCAATTATGTTTTATGTCATGTAGAACCAGCGACTAGAGTGAAGGTTCAGTCATTTAATTCAATGTCCTGAGCTTCTCAAGAGTGTTGTAAAGTAATTACAGCAGGATCCTGTGGCCACATACGCACTGCAGCTAAATACAGTTGTCACACTTCTGAGTGCTTTATTTGTGTTCACACAAGAGTTTGGTTATCACAATTAAAGCCTTGTGTTGTACAAAACCAAACTGAGCAAGTAGTTGTTAATGCTGTGAAGTCACTCTTTTGGACTCTGAAAGCGAGTCTGCAATGTGTGTCTCTCTTCTCCAGGAGTGGTGTTAGCAAATCACAGAGAAGGAGGTATGTCTCTTTTAAATCAGTCTCTACACCTTAGTTTCTCCCACCAGCCCTACGATGCAATACAGAGAGATGTTTATACGTTGCAATTTTACGTGCTTAAACACGACAATGGTTTTTGAACAATTGCCAGACAATATTATGCCTTCAGTTATTAATATAATATTGGCAACTATGGCAAGTTCAGACATTTTCTTCACAGACACCACAAAATTTAGGGGATTCACTCATGCTTATTAAAGCGGTTTTCATCCTCAAAACTTTGCAGTGTGTATGTGGCCCTATGTAGTGTTAAAAATAAAGTTCTGTTTGAATGTCATAGTCCATATTGAAGAAAAATTCAAATTTGCAGTTTACATGCACTAGGATATTGCATTAATTAATTCCTGAACAATATGTGAATTATCTGAAACCAAAATGGCCCTTTTTAAAGTTATAGTTCACCCAAAAAATGAAATTTCTGTCATCATTTACTCAACCTCAAGTTGTTTCAAACCTGTATGTATTTCTTTCTTCTGCTGAACACAAAAGAAGATATTTTGAAGAATGTTGGTAACCTAAGGCCGGGTTCACACCGCACGCGTCAGCAGAGCGTAAGCAGCGCATATTTTTTTCGCCGCCCATGTTAACAGATGACACTCATGAGAGCATTCACACCGCACGCTGAGGTTTTAACAAGAATTGAAGTATGTCAGGAAAGAAAATTAATATAAAAAAATATTTATAGAAGATTTACTCATTTAAACTTTAGCCAGAAAATATGATATATAAACATTATTTTAGTTATTATTACACAGACAGCTATAGGATCTTCTAGCATGCCTAAATCAAACCCGAGTTTGCTGTGTTTTCTCACCAAGTTTGCTGTCTTGTAAACATATGCACGCGGCAGATGATGTAAAACACAAAGCTTACCTCATTTGTGTGCAGCAATGGATAACACAAGGCTTTTATTTATTTATTTTACGTTTATATGTGAGTGTTGTACACCTTGCATGTTAACAATCTTTCAAGACTATCAAGTTTTATAAATGACCAACTTATAAAAACAAATTTTTTCTTTGTAAAAGAAATGCTTACTTTATATGCAGCTTGGAGCCGCTGCTGTGACGCTGTACAAACGCTTCCAGTGTGAATACTCGCGCGTCTTTGCAGCTGCAGTTCACGCTTTTTTTTTTCTTCTCCATACTATGGAAGTCAGTGGAGGCCATCAACTGGTTTAGTCACAAACATTCTTCAAGATATCTTTTGTGTTCAGCAGGTTTGGAACAACTTGAGGGTGAGTAAATGACAACAGAATTTATTTTTGGGTGATCTATCCCTTTAAGACTTTAATACTAGGTTTAATTTCTGCCTGAACTGTGTTTTTTTTTTTTATCTGATCTTGCCTTTTTTCTGTTAATTTCTTTTTAGGTATTCAATCAGCAGTATTGCAAAACAAAGAATGGTACATATGTGCCCACTCTCCGGGAGTTCTGGAATCCTGTGTTTTGTCTCCCATTGTCTCCTGGAAGCAGACATTGATGCAGTCATTCTTGTTTAAATACTTTAATGCTGCAGTTTTTGCTGTTATAGACAGTACAAGTCTTATATTTTATCAAGAGACATAAGGTCCTTACTTTGTTTTATGTTTGTAACCACAGAAACCTACCTGCTTATTTAGGAAGTGTGCACATTTATTATTAAAATCTAAATTTATTTTTAATCTATCTATCTTTATCATGTAGGATTATGTTGTTTTTATGTAAAGAAATATATTACAATAAAGAATTTTGTCTAGTGCTAGATCTGTTTTGTACTCTTTGAAGGAAATTAATAATAGAAAACTTGGACATATTAGAAACATTCCTAAAATCCTTAGTCATTAATGTTTTTATTTCTAGTTTCTTTCTATGCCAAGCTAAAATTGGTTATTAGTCTAATCTTTAGTGTAATCTTTTTTAAATTTTTTTATTTAAAATCTAAAAAATTAATACCAATGATCCCAAATGACTGGAAAAGTCTGGTTGAAAGATGTGCGAATCCCAAGTTATACATCAAAAGACTAAATGAATGCAAAAAATCAGCAAAAATCATTTTAATACAATTAAACATTTTTTAATGCATTTCTATATCAACTGTTACAAATGTGTCATTGAATTAGGTTTCCCTCTGATGTGCAAGTTCATGAGAAGTGTTTGAATGCCAGTCCTCTTACAGTCTGCAGTTCATGCCTCCGGTTACAGTGATCGTCTCTCCGGTGATGTACGAGGCTTCGTCTGAGCACAGGAACGCAATCACGCCACCTATATCCTCTGGCTGCCCGAGTCTAAGAGATCAAGACATAACGTAAGAATCAGGTTACCTGAGACGTACAAAAGCTCAGGAAAAGGACGGGGATTTTTTGGGACAATTGCTACAAGTCTTACGGGTAATGGGAATTTTATTAACTTTTATCATGCAATCATAGGCTTTAGCTATTAAAGAAACAACAGTGGTGCAGAATGTGTTCGATAAGTAATATATTTGTGAAGCAAAATTCTAGTGTCACAATTCAGTTTATTTCCTACTCATGCGGTAATGTAGTCTCAGAAAACTTTTCTTGTGACCCCTATGGATGATTATTCAAGCTCCACTTCCACCGTTTCATTTCATTCTCGACAGCAAATGTACGGACCTTTTTATGCTTGTCTGTTTCAAGAACTCCTCCAGCACACCCTCATTTTCCCACAGCTACAGAAGAACAGAAGCAAAGAGTTATACAGCTGAATGTTGAAAAGACTATAACCGATGCCTCCTTTGTCAAATTATAATTAGATGAAAAGATGGCTCTCCCAGAAGCTCTGAAAGTGAAAGCGGTCAAAAAAGGACTGTAGGAAATACTTACAGCAGAACTGAAACGTGTCTTGATGATGCCAGGAGCAACGCAGTTGACCCGGATGTTACTCTGGGCAAGATCAGGAGCAAGAGCTCGAGTTAAACCAAGCAGGGCGGTCTTACTCACACTATAGGGGCCCAGACCCTAAGAGTGACATGGAGGTGAACTCTCAACTAGTGCTAAACAAGTAACACACATTAAAAGTCTACAAACCACTTAAGTTCTATCTGAATTGACAGGACTGAAGTCTGTTGCATGATTAAACTTTACATTACAGCAAGTAAACTTATAGGTCTTCATACTGGCATTGGCTGGTATCCTGCGACTGAAGACACGATCACAACTGACCCACCTCTGAAAATGAAAGGGTATTCTCAGATATAA
>RJVU01071502.1:9055314-9097564 GCA_003731715.1 Anabarilius grahami
ATTTACTAATACATTATTAAAATCTTGTTAACATTAGTTAATGCACTGTGAACTAACATGAACAAACAATGAACAACTGTATTTTCATTAACTAACGTTAACGAAGATTAGTAAATACAGTAACAAATGTATTGCTCATGGTTAGTTCATGTTAGTTAATACATTAACTAATGTTTAACTAATGAACCTTATTGTAAAGTTACCATATATATATATATATAAACTTTAGTGAACAAGATTGAACAACTCTCATTCTATATTAACCCATAATTACCTAAGTTATATCATACAGCCAAATTAAATACCAAATTACAGCTGTACTTAACAATGTTAACAGCCAAATTCCCATGAAATAAGATCTTTTTCTGTCTGAACTGCACTAGTGGAGCCCCACGACTGGTCTGACTAGTTTAACCGTTACAGCTGACTGTTTCTTAAGGGTTTAACAAAGTAAATTCTGTATTACTGTGTTATCTTATTAACATTTAACAATAATATGTGTTTATCTTGATCCTTCAGGTTCAATATGTGCAGCAACTGTCTGATGTGATGAAAGTCACAGACTGCAAAGCACAACGATCATGGTTTTGAGAAATTGATCTTTCTGGATATAAAGGCCATCGTATTTACCACCACTGCACAGTTCGGGTTAATGGAAAACCAGATCTGCAAAACATGCAGATGAGTCACACAGTGCACATGTGAATGGGATACAGCTTCTGTGGAGAGCCCATGTGGAATTAACATCCAAAAACCGTGGAGAATCAGCTTCAATCATGTCCCTTTCGGTAAGTGTGTAAGTCACCGCTGTAAAACTCTCTGCTGCCCCATCTGTAATATTCATATCCATTGCTAGTATGGAGGAGGGGGAACTGGAGCTCAGCTTGCCTCAGAGCACCACATCCCCTGGGGGGAATGAGAGAATGAGAGGGAAATTTAGAGGTATAGAAGGGGGTGACAAAAGGACCTAAAACTGGGGGACAGATGTTGAGCCCCTCCCCCACGAGTCTTCCTCATTATCATCAACTCAGCGCCTCTTTCCCTTAATCACTAATTTTCTCTCTCCCATAATCACAGACCTCTGCCCTTACTTATGCATTCTCTCTATCAATATTGATTTACCCATGAAGGCAGTAGCGTGGTGTTCTGAATACAAAAGACCTTAAGGCCGACCCATTACATTCATAACGTCACTCGAACTGTACAGCTCATGTGCCCTTATTCAGAGGCATTTAAAAGAGCAGTTTTTCTGTAGGCATTATGCATGCAAAGAATTTAGGTCAGCAATTTCATTGCTATGTACTACTTAATCTAAGCTATATTTGTGTATTTGTGTCTTCTTTAAATGTTTGAGTCAACTATGAGACTCATTAGGGATTTTTAGTGTTCACACATGGCCCTTTTGTTGTCGTGTAAATATGCTAGTTCTGTTTAAGTAAACGGGAAAACCAACTGATTTATGCCCACTGGATTCCTGGTTACACAGGTTGATGAACCTGGTTGAAGTGGCCAGGTTAGATCCTCTGTTGTTTCCTCTTTTTTTTTGGACTTCCCTTACTAACATAATGGGGCCCAAATTCTACCAAAGTAGAGTCAGCTGAAAGCTAAAAAAATCATTTTAGCTGAGTACATTGAATTTAAACAATTGAATTACGTTGTTGCTAGCAGTCTAGTTGAAATCTAGCATTTCTACTGCACTATTGCTGTCCTTCCCATGCACCATGTTAAAGGGTTAGTCTTCGGAACACAAATGAAAATCTTTTTGGTGAAATCTGAGAGCTTTCTGTCCCCCTATAGACAGCTATGCAATTGAAACTCGATTCATATGAATTAGTTTTCCAATCTTTTTGAAGCGTCAAAGTTCCAGTTGCATAGCTGTCTATGGAAGGACAGAAACCTCTCTGATTTCATCAAAAATATCTTCATTTGTGTTGAAGTAGAAATATACTTCATATATACACAAGTAGAATTATATTTTTTGGGTGAACTAACCATTTAAAGGAGTTCACTTTCAAATAAAATGTTCCTGATAATTTACTCACCCCCATGTCACCCAAGATGTCCATGTCCTTCTTTCTTCAGTGGAAAAGAAATTAAGGTTTTTGATGAAAACATTCCAGGATTTTTCTCCTTATAGTGGACTTCAATGGCCTCCAAACGGTTGAAGGTCAAAATTACAGTTTCAGTGCAGCTTCAAAGGGCTTTAAACAATACCAGGCGAGGAATAAGAGCCTTATCTAGCGAAACGATCGGTCATTTTCGAAAAAAATGTATATGCTTTATATAAACACCGCCTTCTGAGTGCTTCCGCCAAAACCGCACTTTCGTATTCTTCAAAAAGTTTACGCTGTATGTCCTACGCATTCCCTATTCCACTTACGGAAAAAATGGAACTGGCGCTGCGTTCGTTCCGTAAGTAAAATCCAAGAACCATTTGGAAGGCGATCATTTGTTTATATAAAGCATATACAATTACAATTTTTTTCTAAAATAACCGATCGCTTCGCTAGATAAGACCCTTATTCCTCGTCTGGTATCGTTTAAAGCCCTTTGAAGCTGCACTGAATGTAATTTTGACCTTCAACCGTTTGGAGGCCATTGAAGTCCACTATAAGGAGAAAAATCCTGGAATGTTTTCATCAAAAACCTTAATTTCTTTTTGACTGAAGAAAGAAAGACATGAACATCTTGGATGACATGGGGGTGAGAATTTTATTTGAAAGTGAACTAATCCTTTAATGCCTTTTTTTCTCTTTGTCTCACTTTTTCATTTATGCTAAATTTTATTTTTATTTTTTTTTTGCTGATTTTGTTTTATTTGCATTTACGTATTTAGCAGACACTTTTATCCAAAGTGACTTATAATAGAGGAGCATAAGCAATTTGTCACAGAGCCAACAATTCATAGAGTACAATGCCAGGTTTATTAGAAAGCTAGGCTAGGAAACAAGCCAGTGCAGAGGTAATGTATGTCTTGATATGTTTTACTTAAAGCCTTTTCTTTGGTTCCTTCTCCTCCTAATATTGTCTTTTTTTTTATTGTCTTGTAGACGGTGCTTGCAAAGGCACTTTTTGACAATGCCGCTGAAAGTCCAGAGGAGTTGGCGTTCCGCAAAGGTGATATCTTGATGGTTCTGGACCAGGAGCAGGACGGTGGACCAGGGTGGTGGCTTTGCTCTCTACATGGTCGCCAAGGCATTGCCCCCGCCAACCGATTACGCCTCCTCCAAACTGCTCCTACTCCTGTTTCGAGCACAGGTACAGATACCCGACGGGCTCCTAGTGTGGACTCTAGCCAGCAGGCCAGGGTAAATGGATTGAGCTCTGAAGATTCAGATGGGGTGTATCTCTCACCACCCAGCTTAGCTGAAGGGGTGTACCAGAGCCCTGGGCCTGCTCCTGCCCCAGTCAGGTCTGGAGAGCTACATTACACTGATGCAGGAAGACCACGATCGCATTCTAGTTCTGGAACCAGGCCTCGTCCTGACTGGGGGGATGTGGGTGTGGCGGGACGACCCCGCTCGCCCTCACTTAGAGGAAGGGGTTGCGAGTCAGGGACCCTCTACCAGACACCCACCTTGCCTGCACCACTGGCGGCACAACACAGATCACAAGGTGCACTGGCATCAGACTCAGTATACCTGACTCCAACTGCTGTTCCCAAGTCTGTAGCAGAGACAGCAGGGGAGGCAAGATATTTAAGTCCACGAGATGGAGGGGCGGGGAATTCTGATGGATGCTACTTGGTGCCTAGACCAGCTGTCACTGCATTGACAAGTGAGAATTTATATCAGACTCCTACAAGTGGTGCCCCAGTGGCAGGGCAGTGTGTACCGGGAATGACTTCAAGACTTACGGATGGGATTGCACCCAAAAGCAGCTCGTCGTCTTCCATTAGTCCTTCTCAAAGTAAGACTGACCAGGATGCTCCAGGGATGTACCAAACCCCAACCCCACCTGGGGGAGCCATATCAAGGACCCCTCAATCTGAGCGCAAACACCCCGCTGGAACTGTAGGAGTGTCTGGTGCCTCAACACCAGGCCAGAATCTTAAGCAGACACCTCCTACTGCCCGAGGATCCCAGAAGAGTACTATTTCAACTCCTGCTGGTCGAGGAAAACTGGCCCAGGGTGTCCTCAGAGAATCCCCTCTACTCTCGAGGATGGGAAAGTCTGGAGTACCAGGGTCCCCAAACCTTGGCCGCAAACCCCCTCCTCCAGCACCTCCTGTTAGAAGTGTAACCAGGAAGGATTTACCACAGTCTAACTTAATTCCACCCAGTAAACCTGTTCTTCAGGCAAACCCTGCACCCCCACAGACAAACATGTTGGAGGAAGAGCGACAGGGAAGTAAAAATAGTTACACTCAAGCAGAAGAAATGAAGAAGAACAGTGAAATGGTGACCAAGAGGGAGAGTGCAAGTTCTCAGGATGAGAAACTCAGTGAGGAGGTAAGATAAATGAGAACTTGTTTGGGAATAGGAAAGAGATTGTAGTTCTGCAGAAATGGTAGAGATTTTTAATGTTTATCCTTGTGTTCTTCAGGTATATGATACACCACCCACTAATAGGTGGCAACATCCAGTTTCTGCTGTGCCTTCTGAGGAGGATGATGGGATCTATAACACCCCTCGTGCTCTACCCCTACACACTGACCAGTCCTCTGAGGTAAGAAATCAAACACAAAAGGAAATGCTAGGGAGTTGATTCTGCTTTTATCCATACAGTGAAAATTAATGTGGGCCGAGTTCCAAAAAGAGTCAAAGCACCATAAAAGTAATCCATACAATTTCTTTTGAAGCCATATGATAGCTTTGTGTGAGGAACAGACTGGAATTTAAACATTTATTCACTGAAAATCTTGCCTTCTTCCATAGCTCTCATTTCTCTTTTAAACTGTGGCATATTCAGATTAGTACATTGCAATCAGTCATTAGCCAAACAACTTCCAATGGTCATTAGTGTGATTGGCATCAAAAGCTAATGCAATATGCACTGCTGTTATAAATTTTGCCGTTGGTAAAATGTTTTAAATGTTTTTGAAATATGTCTATTATGTTCACCAAGGCTGCATTTATTTGATCAAAAATTCTGTCAAAACAGTAATATTGTAAAATATTATTACATTTTAAAATAACTGTTTTCTATTTTAATATATTTTAAAATGTTATTTATTCTTGTGATGGCAAAGCTGAATTTTCACTTTTCAGTAGCCATTACTTCAGTTTTTAGTGTCACATGATCCTTCAGAAATATGCTGATTTGGTACTCAAAAAACATTTATCATCATCATCACAGTGGAAATCGGTTGTGCTGCTTAATAATTTTGAAAAATCCGTCATACAAATTTTTTTTCGAATTCTTTAATAAAATGAGAAAGTTCAGAATAACAGCATTTATTTGAAATAGAAATCTTCTATTATGATATAATAACATTATAAATGTATTTACTGTCATTTTCAATCAATTTAATTGAATTGAATTTAAATTAAAGTGATTCATTTTTTTTTTTTTTTAAATCTTGCTGACCCCAAATTTTTGAACGGTGCTGTACATGAATGCAAATAAAATTTGAGCTTCAGTACACGGTACTATTTGTAGTGAAAGGGTGAGTAAATGATGACAGAATGTTTATTCGCTGAAAATTCATCAACTTTTAAATATCAGAGGTTTTGGACATTTATGTACAACCTCTTTATTTATGCTGCATATTCTACTTCTTGCACTTTAATCTATTTGTGGCCTCTGCATGAAAAATTGTTGTGAGCTGAGCTTTTTGGCTTATATTTTGATGTGTGCGGATCTTCATTTTTCATTACATTTACACACAATTCCTCCTCTTGTTTTTCTCTCTCACTGTTTTTCTGGTTGTTTCTCATTTCTCACTCCTTTCCTATTTCTTTGTTTTTAAACCACACCTTTTTCTGCTATGAGCTAATCCCATCTAACACTTTTCTCTTGTTCACACAAGTCACAGCCGCCTGTTGGCCTGGGTAGATCAGCCAGACCCATGTGGCTCTCTTCAGCCCTCCACCCAAAATCTTTCTCTCCTCTTTCCTCTCTTATTTTTCCTATTAATCCCTACTGAATGCTCAGCTGTGGATTTTTGTGCTTTACACAGAGATCAACTGTAAATAAACATAGCAACCATATAATTATGTCTTTTGTTAAGGGATTTTGGTTCTTAATCCATAGATGTTATTGTTAGTCAGTGTCAAAGTGGAACCTGTCACATGGCAAATTAATCTTACCAATGCTCTAGATACATATTGATGGTGGAGACACACAAGAAACATTCTAAAGTAATTAAACTCTGCACTATTAGGGAACATTACTAAAGGCTAGAATACACTACACAAATTTTGCCCAGTTTTTGGTGCTGATTGCAGTCTGGAGGAGTCGACATTAGCTGCTGAAAGTCAGAGCCAGTCTGCAGATTTTGGGCAGTCAGATTACAGATTTCACAGAAAATCATGAAGGGCACTGACTGATTTTTTTTAAACTTCAGATTATAATTCCATCCAGTTGGAGGATATTGGACATGTTTGATCTTTTAAGCTGATTTTGGAACACACATTGTTTTCATTTGTCATGCATCTCCTAGCAACGAGGCGCATGCTTCTCTGAGAGTATGTTCGGAATGATTTGGAATGAAGTGGGTGATCCTCAGTCATTTAGTGTATGATGTTTTACATGCCTAGTGTTTTAAAATTCAAAAATCTGTGTAGTGTATTCCACCCTTAAGTTGAACAGTAGCCAAGACGTTGTGTTTCCACAACAGTTAAATAAACAGCATGATTCCTGCATAATGGCACAATTTGCACAATGACATTTATAATTACTATAGTGTGTAAGTGAATAGAGTTTGATTTTAACTCTTTTTTCTTTTCTTTTTTTAACACACTGAGTGACTTTGTTTTTGTCTCTCATATCTTTCAGATTTATGATGTTCCCACTCTGGCCCTGAATTCCTCTTCTGACCATCAGCAGCAAACCTACAATATTCCAGGATCAGCTGCTGTGGCTGGAGATGCAGAGGATGAGGATGTGTACAGTGTTCCCAGTCTTCCTGGTTTACCCATGGAGGCGAGCGAGATGTCTGGCTTAACTGCAGAAACCACTGGAAATGGACGTAGCTATTCAATTTCCAGTCCAAGAAAGCAAGACTTAATCTCTGAGGATGTGTCAGAACCTGACGGAGGCATCTATGACATGCCTGCCCTCACTCTGGAAATCCCAACACGCCGTTTGTCTGTATCAAGCACCGGCTCCGGGGACATCCAGTGGAAGGCGTCTCTCTCTGCTCTTGTTCAATCTGCTCTGACCTCCACCTCTCTCACCACCACCCCCTCCCGAGACCTCGCCGCGGCATTGGCTGAGATCCTTTCCGTCTGGAAGGCTGGCCATGTTGGTGATGTTCCTCCAGTTCTCCAGCAGGCTTGGTCCCGTCTCTCCGACCTCCTTCCTGCCCTCTCTGTGTGCGGTACTGCCCCTCCAGCTGATGGTCTGCTCACGATGGTCCGCTGCGCTCTTGAAGACTCCGCTTCCCTTTTACAGAGTCAAGCACGACCTCGTCTACCTTCCCAGGAGTCTCTGTCCCGGAGACCTCTACCTGCTTTGCCGGTGGCGGAGGTCAAACCGATTACAGGGGACATGGGGTCACGGAAGGGCAGCTGGATCCAGGAACGACCACTGCCGCCCCCGCCACCCACAGCTTTCCCATTGCCCCCAGCACCAGTTTCTTTAGCCCCTACTGTAGGAAGGATGGAGGATGAGGAACAAGGGAATGAGTATGCAGGAATCGGCCTAACTCCTGCTACACTGCCTTCATATCCTGTAGGTGATAGTGTGGGATACGTCAAACTGCAGGTTAGACACCTGTTTTATAGAGAAATTGTGGAGTATGTATGGATATAATGCCGGAAACAAACAAAAAGGATTAAATGTCCAAACACTGATGTTCTTGCTCCAAATTTTATTTTAAAAGTATGAGCATCAGGCAGAGGGTTTCAAAAATTGTACTTGTCAAATACAAGATGGAACAATAACATCAGTTAACAAACAACTTTCATGGCAACTTAAAATTTAGATTTTCTCACAATTTTTCTTTTTGTCTTGTTCAGTCAGTCAGACATTTACTTCTCTTTTCACTCTCTGTTCGTGTTTTGATGGCTGTAGTCGCCTCTGTTGAAACATTCTGTGGTCTGCAGTTCTCTTTTTGTGGACATTTACATTGTTTTGTTGTTCTGAATTAGGGGAAGCCAGAGCCTCCACCAGACACCCATACAGAGCACAATTCTTCACAGCTTATCACCACAACTGATAATAAAGTAAGTCTTTGATTTTCTGATATGCCCCCAAAACACACTCACACACTAGAGGGTCAATCATACAGAAGGTGTTTTTGCATTTCGATTATTATTTAATTGTTGGTGGATGTATACGTTTCAGAGTGACATCTTTGTCTGTTGCATTTAGCTAAACACAGCTCCCAAAATTGCAACACTATAATAATACCCAAATTTATACCTAGAAACGGAATATGGGTTTAAACTGCAAATAACAGCCCACTCACACTCTGAAATGCAACATGGCAACAATTTTGGGAAGAAAATATTTGCATGTTGAATGCCAAAGTCACAAAACATGGTCACTGCCTACTGACGCCATTGCTGACTGATTGGATTAAACCAAATATCTCATAAATGCAATATCATTCAAATGTTTGGGGTCAGTAATATTTTGTTTTTTAAAGAAATTAATACTTTTATTCAGCAAGGATGAGTACAAAAAAAAATAAAAAAAAATGTAAGTAAATGCTGTTCTTTTAAACTTTCTATTTATCAAAGAATCCTAAAAAAAAAAAGTATCAGTTTCTTCACAAAAATATTAAGCAGCACAACTGTGATAACAATAATTAGAAAAATGTTTCTTGAGCACCAGATCAGCATATTAGAACGATTTCTGAAGGATCATGTCATGTGACACAGAAGACTGTAATGAGTAATGTCTGTTGAAAATTCAGCGTTGCCAACAAAGTAATAAATTACATTTTAAAATATATTCAAATAGAAAACAGTTATTTTAAATTGTATTAATGTTGCACAAAAGTACTGTTTTTTTGTATGAAATAAATGCTGCCTTGGTGAGCATATGAAACTTCTAAAAAAATCTTAAACCCCAAATTTCTGAAATTCAACACGCAACAAAACAAAATAAAAAGTCATAGATAAACTACTCTGAATGATTTTCAACTTAGCCTAATGAAACTTTAGAGTCTAAGAGGACTGCTCTGAGATGAACATATGCTGAAAGTCCCTAAATATGCATTTTTAGATGTTTTATAGGGTGCTTATGTCTGTTCTGTATCTTTATATACAGTATAATGTGCGTTTACATGAATAATCTTATTCTCTGTTCCTCACCAGTTGACTCCTTCACCCCCAGTCTCTCTCTCTCTGGAGGATTCAGAGCTGCTCTCCTTCTATTCCTCCCAAAGTCTCTCTCATCTTTCTTGCTTGGCCGATGCCATAGACTCCCTGTTCACAAGCGTCCAAGGGAACCAACCACCCCGAGTCTTCGTTTCCAGGGGGAAAAGTCTCATTGTGACTGCACACAAACTTGTCTTTATTGGAGATACACTTGCACGGCTTCTCAGCTCTTCAGACCTCAGAGCAAAGGTTAGGACATGGATACTTTGGTTAGAAGTTTTATGAGAGGTTTTGTTTCTGTATTATTGTACAAATTCCTAATTACAAGGGAATGTACTTAATGATTCATGCCCCAGCAAATCAAATAGTGAGTCATGGTTGAGAACAGTCCGTGAAATAAACAAGCTGTGGGTAAACATGTTGACGGGTCAGTTTCCAGCAATGCGCTTATTACAAACAGGTGACATTATTTAAACACATTTACACACAACCGCTGTTTGTCTCCTCAGGTCACCACCTCCAGTGGACGCCTCTGCCAAGCTCTAAAGGCTGTTGTCGTGGCAACCAAGGGTGCAGCCCAGAATTATCCTTCAGTCCCTGCTACGCAAGAAATGGTGGACAGAGTAGCTGATCTATCCCAGCATGCAGCAGGGTTCTCTGGGCTTTTGCAGCGATTAGCTGAGATATCTTGATGTTATTTGTGCGGGATTTGTGTTACTTTTCACAATTGGAATGCCTTATTGTTTTTGTTATTTTTTTAATATATATATTTCATAATCACTTGCGTTTGAGGAGGTATCAAAAGCGTGTCACTGCTTGAATCGGTTCAACTGTGATAAATGGTGATCAGACAGATAGACAGTATGTCGTGTTGGAGTGTATCTGCTTGCCTGTGTAGGTTTTGACACTTTTGACGGGTGTTTCTCCATTTCATTTCATTTTTTTTTTTTTTTTTTTGTGCCAAGCACACTTAAAATGTTTTAATAACTTATTGATGGATGTTTGCAACCTCAGGCACATTTTAATAGCTTTATGTTGTCCCCTTAGCCATATTGATATCAATGAGGTAAAAGTGATTTTCTCTATTTAAGGGTGCTCTTGTAAACTGGTCTAATTATTCAGTTTGTTTGTAAATGTGAAGTGGCCTTGGTGTTATAGAGATCGAAGTGACTAATTTGAAAGCCCAGGAGGTTTCGGTTGTGCTGCAAATGTAACCAAAACAGATAAAGCTAACCTAGTTTCAGAAGCTGAACAAGAAGGAATGCTTGATTATTTAAACAGACTTGAAGCACAGTACATTTTGAATGAGAGATTCAATATTTAATTGAATTTTTTGGAGAGATATAAAGTATTTTCCCACAATGCTGATTCAGAGATAAACCTGTCTGTCAGGTCCACTCAACCTTTTTTTCACACCCTTTTTTTCTTCCTGTAATTCTCACACTCCCACAGTCAGTTTCTGCACATGCTCACAAAGGCAGCTTAAGGATGAAGCAGCAACTCTTGCTAAACTAATATAATACAGGGTTTTTGTTTTTAAATATGCTATGCAGCATTTCTGAAAACAGCAATATATATGTTAGCTTCCAGAGTGGCAGTCAAAATGCTGGTGCTTACAATAATTCATATGTGAACAGGCTTAGTTCTAACGAGACTGAGCTTTGTGTATCTTACCCATTTAACAGGTTGAAACATGCACCTGTTTCCCTCCTGTCTAGAAAAATCAAGTCAGTGTCATAAATGTACACTCATGTTTACAAGACGCCCTCATAGTCTGTACCTCAGAGCCCATTCCTCCATCTGCTCTCTCTCTTTCTGCCCCTTCTCCCATATCTGTCTGTAAATACCCACGTCTCTTCATTTTATATTCAGGGTTTACATGTTTGCCACCGGTACAATGCTATCAGTGTTATTCTTGCTGTTCGACTCTAGTTTGGTTTGACTGGTTCATTACAGTGATCAATATGAAATAAAACTCTTGCAATTGAATGATTCAGCCATAAAAATGTCAGTTTAAATCTCAAGTAGCCTTCTCTATATTACTGCCTTTATAAAAAAAATTAAAAAAAAGGAAAAAAAAAGTGGCCTTTTTAGTTTTTACACATTTTGTCAGTCCTATCACAATGGATGCAGTGGACTTGGTGTTAAAAAGTGTTGAAAATTCAAATTGAGTGGATTAAGTTTTGAGGTGGTTTTAGATGGTAAATTTACCCTGGTGTTGGTGTGTTAGTTGACTCAAAGTGCCATCTGGTGGGCTTTATTAGTATTACTACACAACCTACTTGGATAAGTAAAAAAAAAAAAGAGAAAAGAACACAACGAACCTCAACAGGTACTTTAAAATATAATTTTAAACATTTTATGGTAGATGGGATAAACTACAGAATTTTTGCTTTTGAAGGGGCTCTTCTGTCCTTCTGTACAAAATATGTATATATAAATACTGCAATTATCCAGTAGTCCTCAACAAGCAAACTTTCCTCTGAAAAGGCTCACTTATCTTGTTTGTCTTAAGTTCTTAAAATAAGTGCTTATAGTAATGCTTAGATTTGATGGCCCTATATAGTTATATTTATTTGATTTTGTTAATCAAATGTCTGCATGGCTTTAATTTGCTTATTAAAGAAATATATGCACATATAACCAGGGAGGTTTCACGCAACTTTGCATTAATAATTCAAAGTTTGCTTTAAGAATGTGATTTTTCTTTTCATTTGGTACCAGAATGTATTTTTGACATGCATATTTTGTGCTTCTTTACACTGTTAATGTTCATTTTGGCATTTTGTTTGTAAAACGCTCCACAGGTACTTTGCATATAGAGAGTCTTTGGTACTTGTCAGATGGTGAAATTCTTCAAAATACATTTTTGTTACTGAACACAGACAGTTGTGGTTATTTCAATTGTTTTGTCCTGGATCATGTCTTGCTTGTTTCAAATATATATGCTTTATTTTCAAAGATTAAGTGGTCTACAGATTGGTTTCCCAGACTAACCAACTAAAAGCCCTCAAAAACCAGCAAACAGACCATCCTGGTAGATCAGCAAACCATTTTTGGATGGTTTTATAAACAGAATTATGCACTTCTCGTAGTAACTTGTGAAGGACTCTACCTTGTAATGTTAAACTGTTGCTGTGTTGTAATATTCTGGATGCAGACTGCAAGGGAAATACCTGAAATCTTCGTTTATGCCAGTTCTTTATGTACATGCATATGTTATTATGTCTGCCTGGCTCTCTCTTCCGGAGATCAGCAAGCGGTGACGCGCAGTGCGCTCGTGCACAGCCCCAGAAGTTCGAGCGCTCGGGTGAAGCAAAATGGCGGAACTCGAGGATGTTACGTTAGACGGCAAACCGCTTCATTCGCTTCGTGTGGCGGATTTAAAAGCTGCCCTGGAGCAAAGAGGGCTCGCCAAAAGTGGACAGAAAAATGCACTCATTAAAAGGCTGAAAGGGGTGAGTTTGGTCAAAGGGCGGGCTTTTAATACCGTGCGCTTGCTGTCAAGTTGAGCTGAAGACGAGAGGCGACAGGCAGGCCAAGTATCGGTGCATCGAGAGCGGGAATGTTTGTCGAGTGCATATGGAGAGTTTCGATCGTTTTTCGCTTCGCACAGCAGTTGTTTTCCATATTGTATGCAGTTATAACACGTAATTTGAATTATACATTCATACGGGTATTTTCTAAACAGTCTGGGTCATGACAAGCCGAGGTCTCAGAGTTGACATCGTGCCCGCGCGTCGTATGTTTGTAGTTTGGGGCGCGCGCTTGTCACTCTCATGTGATGGATGCGCGTGGAAACTTGCACAACATTTATAAACATAGTAGAAATAGCCATTTGTTTCTAGTTACAAGGTGAAAACAAAAGTGATAAACGCTCATTAATTCAGTTTGGGCTATTCACATGGGCTATTTCTATGTAAATCACACAGCTAATTTGGTTTTAAAAACCGCGTTTCAGGGGGTCGGATTGTAGGCTATTTCACACTTTTTTCAAAATCGCGTTAACGTGAGTTTTTTTCTTTCAGTTCCTGTTTTCCATCGACAATTAGCATAACGACCGGTGAACTGCCCGATTAACGGAGTCATCTGCTAAGTGTTTGCTAATGTAGTGAATAATTTGAAAGGCTAATGCCACTCCCACCCCTGATATAAACACTTCATTCAGCGAGACCCAACACTCATTTGTATCAAGTCGCAAGCGGTCATGTTGTGCTGGACGGGTAAGTGATATATTTATGGGAGCTGTCGGACCTTTTCTTTATATGAACATTGCATTAAATAGGTATGTATCTTATGCAACGCGCTTGATCAGCTTTAGGACCTAAACCCAGTGTTTGCCATAAAAATCAGTTTCTTTGTTTATTAGGTGTGGTGTGCCTGGCATGTTTTCTGTGCTGTGTTTTAAATGTGCATATTCTGTTGTCTTTGTGAAGGCTCTTATGTTGGAGAACCTCCAGCGAACATCAACCCATCACATTGGTCTTCAGCCCAACTCACAGGTTGGATTTAGTTTGTACTTTTTCCCCTCCTCATTTGCTTTATTTATAGATTTATGTCTGAATTATCAACATGATCAAGTCTTTGCTAAAAACACAAAATATGCTTTCTGCTGTCTGATTGATACTTTTTAGTAGGTTTTGTGTACATATCTTTATGCAGTGAAATCTTTAATGATTTTTATAAAGTAAACATAAGAATAACTTTTATACCACTAATAAAAGTAATTTCAAGAACATTTAGCTACTGGTCTGAAGCAATTTGGGTTTACTTTATTATCTATACATATTTTGTCCTAGACAAATCATGCAAGTAATCTGTTATACTGCTATAAAAAGTCTAATTGATGGACATTACAACTATTAGAATTTTTTCATATAAATAAAAACATATTGTTCAGCTTTGGCCTCTGAATAAAATGTAGGCATTTTTCCTCTGTGAGTGTAAGCTCCATATTCTCTTTATATATCATATTTTATGGAAAATAAAAGCCTGATGCATTGAATAAACTGATCCGTTAAAAAAAACCGTGCACACACACAAAATAGATTTTTCTTACTATTATTTCATGTCAGGCTTTACAGTTCACCCAAAAATGAAAATTGTCATCATTTACTCACCCTCAAGTTATTCCAAACCTGTATGAATTTATTTCTTCTGCTGAACACAAAAGAAGATATTTTGAAGAATATCGATAACTAAACAGTTGACTTTCATAGTATGGAAAAAAAAAATCTATGGAAGTCAATTGGGTCCATCAACTGTTTGGTTATCCATATTCTTCAAAATATCTTCTTTTGTGTTCAGCAGAAGAAAGAAATTTATACAGGTTTGGAACAACTTGTATAAATGATAAATGATGACAGAATTTTCATGTTTGGGTGAACTATCCTTAAAGGGGTTAGTTCACCCAAAAATGAAAATAATGTTGTTTATTACTCACTCTCATGTCATTTCACACTTGTAAGACCTTCGTTAATCTTCAGAACGCAAATTAAGATATTTTTGTTGAAATCCGATGGCTCAGTGAGGCCTGCATAGCCAGCAATGACATTTCCTCTCTCAAGATCCATAAATGTACTAAAAACATATTTAAATAAGTTCATGTGAGCACAGTGGTTCAATTTTAATATTATAAAGCGACTAGAATAATTTTTGTGCACCAAAAATGAACCAAATAACGACTTATATAGTGATGGCCGATTTCAAAACACTGCTTTCCTGTAGCTCAGTGGTTAGAGCGTGGCACTAGCAATGCCCTGGTCATGGGTTCGATCCCAGGGATTGCACATACTCGGATACAAATGTATAGTATAATGCAATGTAAGTCGCTTTGGATAAAAGCATCTGCCAAATGCATAAATGTAATATGCTTCATGAAGCTTCAGAGCGTTCTGAATCAGTGTGTCGAATCGGGTTCGGAGCGCCAAAGTCACGTGATTTCAGCAGTTTGGCGGTTTGACACGCGATCCGAATCATGATTCGACACAAAAGATTAATAACGCTCCAAAGCTTCCTGAAGCAGTGTTTTGAAATCAGCCATCACTATATAAGTCGTTATTTTGTTTTTTTGCTGCACCAAAAATATCCTCGTCGCTTTATAATATTAATATTGTACCACTGTACTCACATGAACTGATTTAAATATGTTTTTAGTACATTAATGGATCTTGAGAGAGGAAATTTCATTGCTGGCTATACAGGCCTCACTGAGCCATCAGATTTCAACAAAAATATCTTATTTTGTGTTCTGAAGATGAACGAAGGTCTTACGGGTGTGGAACGGCATGAGGGTGAGTAATAAATGACACAATTTTCAAATTTGGGTGAACTAACCCTTTAATATATGTTAAGGAAGTATGAGTAATAAAAAAATGCATTATGCAATTAGTGAGACTGCCATTAGAGCATCAGATAAATGGAGTTTTAACCCACAATATGTCATATAAAGCCTCCGAACATCTGTTACATGCTTTCTAGAAGTTTGTCATGCTTATTGGATTCAGCAGTTGTAAATGACTTGAGCTTGATTGGATTGTGCTTTCTCTCTGTATTTCAGATTGGAGAGGAGATGAGTCAGAACAGCTTTATAAAGCAGTACCTGGCAAAACAGCAGGAGCTCCTCCGACAGAGACTGGAGAGAGAAGCCCGGGAGGCCACCGAGGCAGATGGTAAGCAGACCCACACGAACATATACACACAGGTTATAACACTGACTTGACTACACCATCTGTGCGGGTATTCTCAACATACAGTAATTCATAATGTTTGAAGTCTTGTACGCTCATTTAGTGTTTCCAATGATGAGCCTGCCATGCTAATACTGATGCACCAGTGTTTGTCTGGGTGTACGTGAGTTAACTTGACTTCTCACACTTGCAGTGTGCTCTGAGGAAATGCAAGGTGATTTCCAGTGCCATTAAACAGTAATACTCTTTGTTTGCTTATTAGATTACAATACATTATTGTTGCTCTGCACTTACAGCTTTCATAGGGACTTGGATTTTCAGCTAAGCTTGTAATCTTATTTTATTTTAGACTCTTTAGGTTGTAAGATAATTGTTTTCTCTTTAAAAAGCAATATTCATGACCTTTGCAATATGCTGCTTTCAGAGAGACAGAGTCCTGCTGACCCTGAGGAGGATGACCTCATGTCGACCAAGGGTAGCACTTCCTTTCTGCCAGAGAAGGTGAGTACGCACTAGGGATGTCATGGTTTTCTAATATTCGATTAGTTGATTTAATTATAGATTATCAAATAGTTTGTGCGATTATTCTCTTAAAAAATGTTACGCACCTAAAAGCTGTCAATCAACTCAGTCAACAGAAGAAGAACACATTGTCTCACACCCACTGTAGACTTGCGTTGCGTTAAAATGAATGTTCACACAAGTGCTGTCATTCAGGCTGTTCACAATATGTTATAACGCATTTAGGCAGCCTAAGATCATTAGCCCCTCCCCCCAGTGTCAGTGCAAGTTGCTTTGTTAAAACAGTTCAAGCTTGCATTTTAGTCTGGGACTAGGCTTAAGCCTTGTCTGTGAATCTAGGGGATAATGTTACAAATGATTTCTATTGTAATATATCTATTGTAATTTCAATTATACAATCATGTTGTGCTTCCAATGATGAGCCTGCCATGCTAATACTGATGCACCAGAGTCTGACTCTGTCTCTCTGGGTGTAAGTGAGTTCAACAGAACTTCTCACACTTGCAGTGTGCTCTGAGGAAATAATAAGCAGCTTTCTTTTACAGTCAAGTAATTATATTCGGTTTACTTACTAGATTACATTATTACTACTGCATTAATAGTTACAAATTGTGCCTATGTATGTGTTTAATCTTTCATTTACAATGTTTTCCAGCATCACATCGTACACTCTCATCTGACTGTAACCCAGGCGGGCGGAGGAGGGTTGCCGCAGGACCCCGGGTTAATGGGATCACACAGGTTGGATACAGGCCCTGTTCCTGTGTCTCAAGAATCACCTGACACTAAAGCTGGGAGGATCTGGCATCCTTCATTCCTCCCTGGCCACGAGGAGGTCGCAACACCCTCCCCTCCACGAGCAGTTGCCTCCTTGTCTGTGCGCGTGGTTGGACAACCAGAGCGTCAAGGCCTGCCAATCATGATGCCCCGTTCCCAAGAGAGAGAGGGAACGGCGCCAGTTGAAGCAGGTCTTGCCCATTCCGTGTTGCAGCTCAGCCGTTCTGCAAGGGCCGCAGCTTGTTCTCAAGTTGATAGCGACGACGATGATGAGGATGATGATGATGATGACAGTGAAGATGGTGATGAATGGGGCCCTTCCTCACATGGGAAAAAGGACGTCCGTCCTCCTCCGGTACACCCTCCACCAGCTGCAGCCCCCCAACGATCCCGTCGAAAGCTTCAGCCCCCACAACACATCCCTCCCCAGCCTCAACCAGTCCACCAGCCGCCTCTGCAACTCCGTCAGCCTACTCCTCCCCCATCACCACCTCCCGAGCTCTCTTTCCCACTGCCTGACACTCCCAAACAGAGCCCACATGACCAAGATGAGCCAGCCGGCATAGCAGAAGATGCTGCTCCAGGGGCAGGCATGGTCTCTTCTCCATCCCTCAAAAGACAGGAGTCCAGCTCCAGTTCTAGATCCAGCAGCCCAGAACCACCATCCACACGGAGACCCGGTCCTCTTAGCCTGCTGGTCCGAAAAATGGAGTCTGAGGGCATGTTTAGTGCACAGAAGGAAGGGATGGAAGTTGAAGAGCAGGAGGATGGTGAACCAGCAGCGCATGGCTCAGCTCAGCAGCTTTTCGGGTCAGTACCCACAGTGGCCCCTGCTCAACAAGATGCTCAAGACTCTGAGTTGGAGATGGAGAGAGAGGAGGAAAAAAGAAGTGAGGAGAAAGAAAATGAGAAAGCAGTTGAGACCTCTGCACCATTCCATTTGACATCAGCCACAACTCTCCCACCTAGGAGAAAACAAATCTTCTCAGAGGTCCCACCACCTGAGTCACTAAAGTCACCCTCCAAACCTGAGCAGATGTCAGTCCTCACCACAGGGCCGAAGAGTTCTGAAGACATTGCTATGGAGACAGAGGCCTCAAAAGCAATAGCTGACTCAAAACACGAGGAGGACAAAGAAGTGAAGGTTTTAGAGAAAGAGGCACCTAAACCAGCAGAAGAAAGTAAAAAAGCCCTAAAATCACCACACGCTACTGGAGGAGGTGAAATGGAAAAAACAAGAAAAAGTTCACTGAGAGAAAAATCTCCTGGACGACGCTCATCAACGTCAAGTCAGACATCATCATCTGACACAGATTCAGAATCATCATCCTCTCGTTCTTCAAGCTCTCCTTCCCAGCAAAAATCCAGCCTACCCAGCCAAAAGAAGGTGAGTAATTCACAAATCAGACCTAAGGTTTTTAATTTTGTTGGTTAACTCCGCCTTTGGTGTGTTCTAATGATGAACCTGCCATGCTAATACTGATGCACCAGTCTGACTGTGTCTCTCTGGGTGTACATGAGTTCAGCACAAATTCTCA
Organism: Anabarilius grahami; assembly: GCA_003731715.1. Classification (NCBI taxonomy): domain Eukaryota; kingdom Metazoa; phylum Chordata; class Actinopteri; order Cypriniformes; family Xenocyprididae; genus Anabarilius; species Anabarilius grahami. The sequence goes on from RJVU01071502.1 coordinate 9,074,272, forward strand.
CACTTGTAGTGTGATCTGAGGACAAACACAAAGGAGATTTGTTCAAATAAACAATAAAAAAGTACATAATGGAATGAATTCACTGTAAATATGATCTTTGACAAAACTGTCTTTCTCTACTCAAACTAGGATGAGAAAAAGAAAAGAAGAGCAGATGTTGAAGAAGAAAATAAGGCTCAGTCTTCCAGGTCAGCAAAGTATTTCATAGACACACTACATTGCGTTGTACACTATGCAAAAATTAATATTATTTATTAATGAGGTTTAAACAAACATAATAAAATGAAACCATTAAAGTGCCCCTATTATGGTGTTTGAAAGGTTCCTAATTCTGTTTAGGATGTCTCCTACAACAGGTTTACATGAATCAAAGGTCAAAAAATACTTTCATTTTCTCATAATATACATTGCATATCACCACATTTTTCCATGATTGTCAAACGACTCATCTGATGAATTATTCTCTCTAAACCCCTCCTTTCCGTGAGCCTGCTCTGCTCTGCAGTCTGTTGTGATTGGTGTACGACTTACAGCTCCAGAGCTTCCTAAAGCTCAGCGATTGTACACAATGTAAAGACAGTAACAAAGTCGTCGATTTTACCATATCAATCCGAAGGCGAGTCCGATGATGAAATATTGGAAGAACTAGTTGTTCAATCCAAACCTCCATCGCAAGGACAACTTGAGCATGAGTTTCTCAGTGATACGCTAAGTTACTCAGTTTGATGTTCATCATGAGATGTTGCAACTGTAATTCCTCACCATCAACATTAACAAGTGTATGTACATCAACAAACCGATGTGTATATTTCTAATTTATTACGGTGCACATGTGGGAACTATATCATTAACTGTATCAATTACAGTGCTAACGTTAGCCGAGCACTAACGTGAATGACTGATGTAACCGTTAAACTTTGTAAAACAAATCTTGCTCCATCCTTTATCATTACTCAAAGAAGTAAGAACGACAGTCTGCGTTAATGAACACAGTTTTAGGTAATAGTGGCCAACAGCTGATTAGCAGAAGTATTTCAGGAAGACTGTAATAACAGATTATATATTATAGGGAGATGAGAGGGTCTGTACAATTGGAGAAAGCATACAGACTAACTTAATCACGTGCGGCACCTCTCAGCCTATCGTGTAATGGCCTCTGGTCTCCTTCCCTGTGTACCGCCACAGCTGGAGCGTCAGCATTAGCCGTTACGCTTTTTTGGCTAAAGGTTGCAGGCTTGCCTTCCAGGGGCTTTGGTAATAACGTGAGTAAGCCGGTTAGCCAGAGACATGCACTATATAGCTAAAATAGAAAACTATGTATTTTGAACACTCTGTATAAAATACATCAATAATTAATCACATTTACAGGTTGTTATTCGGAGGGGCATGTTGGTCCAAATAAAGCAGATACTGTCCCATCTTTAACCACTGATTCTTCACAGCCTCATCCTTTGGAGGTGAAAATAAAAGAAATTTCCTTTCACAGAGCAGAGCACAGTATCTTGTCGACATGTTATCCACACGAACGAGCTACAGTGTTTGAGAGGGGTTCAAGTTCACATACAGCTACTTTACACACTGCATGAAAGGTAATTTTCAAAAATCTACAATAGGGGCACTTTAAAATGCATTCTCAAGACACAATATTTCTTTTTCTTTTTTTTTTAGTCTTTCTCTTCCTGTTGTATCACTTTTTTTGAAGTACTTACAGAATGTAAAGTTAAAAAAAATGACTCCATGATTCCCATGATCACGCAAAACCAGGAAAATGTTTTATGAAGAAGGTTTTTCTAGGTATCCTCTACATATTCAATCTCTATGTAATGATTTTTAAAATTATTTCCATCAAGCTCAAATAACTGTAAATTTACAGAAATCCACTGTTCAAACGGTGTGAAATCATCGTCATTCAAGTTACAAGCATTCCTTATTGTCTTTCACATTTCATAACCATTGTCTCCCCTTTGCCATCTTTGGAATCAGAGAATTTTGTCTAAATGCAGGACCACCCAGCATGTGTGAGCTCAGAAATGTATGAGCTCAAACTCTGCCGTCTGTTGTCATGCATAGTTTAGTGAGATTGCCCATTTGCTCTCATTCATTGCTTTCCCACCAGGACATCCAGCAGATGGGAGTCCCTCTTGATCTTTGTGTCTTAATGACTTGTAGTGGAATTAAAGGGTTAGTTTACCCCCCCAAAAAAACAAACAACTAAATTCTCACCCTCATGTCTTTCCAAACCCATGAGACTTTAGTTTGTCTTTGAAACACAAATTAAGATATTTTAAATTAAATCACAGAGATTTTGGTCTTTCCATTGACAATCCATGCAAATACCACTTTGTCACTTCAAAAAGTTCATAAAGATATAGTCAAAATAATCCATATGTATTGAGCAGTTTAGTCCAAATTTTCTTCAGAGATTGGATCTCTATTTGATGAACAGGTTGAATTTAGGATTTTATTCACATATAAACATTGATCTACGAACATGAACAGAAGCTCAACATGGGACTGAACCTCATAGGTTCTTGCACATCTCACAGCTTCTGTTTACCATATCTGATGTGCGTTGTTGAATGTTTATATGTGAATAAAAGCCTAAATGAAATCTGTTCATATAAAGTGATGTCTCATCAGAAAATTTGGACTAAGCCGCTCGATTCATATGGATTCATTTTATGATCTCTTTATGAACTTTTTGAAGCATCAAAGTGGTAGTTGCGGAGCTGTCAATGGTGGGGGACAGAAATCTCTCAGCATTCATTAAAATATAATTTGTGTTTTGAAGATGAATGAAAGTCTCATGGGTTTGGAATGACATGAGGGTGAGTAAATGATGACAGAATTTTCATTTTGGTATGAACTAACCCTTTACAGGGTTTCTATGCAGTATGGAATTTGATTTGAGTTATTTCCAGATCTGGAAATGTATGGAAAAAGAAAACAGTATGGAAAATTATTTGCTTTTCCAGATTATTGCCCCTATTTAGTTTAATATAATAGAAGATTAAGAATTTAATGAAAGCAAATTTATCATACAAGAAGTGTTTTTTCATGGCAGCTGTTCAGTGATTCTTTAGTGATTGTCAAACATGACTAAATGAATTCAAGGTGCACTTTTGCGTTTTGGGTTTCTTCTCACGATATTCTTGGCACCGTATTACAGAGCCTCTAAAGGGACCTTTTGAAAAATAAAAAATATACAGACTTTCGTGTGCACAGGACACCGCCACCTAATGCGCCTTCAGCCTGTGGTTTGTGGTTTCTTGGCCGCCACTGAGTATACGTTAAAGCAGACCTAAGGCCTTGAAATATGACATTCTGCCCTAACGAATGCCACATTTTTTTACAGTACCAGTCTTTTTTATAGACCCTTGAACTTGGCAAATAGGACAATGTACACAGCTGTATTGTCCCATCAGCCCATTATGTGTCATGGTTTCTCTGCCGCCACAGAGGATGCGTTAAATTGGACATTAGGCCCTGATATTAGAGGTACTACTAAGGAAAGCCAATATTTGAGCAAATAGATCTCTATTAATTCATGTGCATCCATGCTTTTGTTTTCTTCATAGTAAGATGGCAGTGATGCACAAAGGAAATTATAGAATAAAACTAGAAATTGTAATGTGTAAGAACACAAATTCCTGTGCACATGTGAATAGTTTCTCGAGGGCACGAAAAAGTTTAAGTGCATGTCTGTCTGTCTGTCTATTTATTTATTTATTTATATATTTTAGGGGCTCTGAATGTTGTCACTTTGAGAAAATCAATGAAAGAAAAAAAAACTGAGAAAATATTTACAGATTACTACTATATACCACATATAAAGCTGAAAAATATTGCTGTATGAACCGTTTATTGTCTGAAAATCTACAGAGAGGTTTGGAAATTTGAGTCTGGAAAAGTATGGAATTTTTAAATGGAAAATGTGTAGGAACCCTGCCTTTAATGCTATATTGGGTATGGTTAATGTGTTGGATAATTTTAATAATGTAGTGAGGAGAGCTGTGAGAACTTATGAAGCAAATACTGACTAATGTTTATTGTTGTGCACAGGTTTTTAAGAATGAATACAAGGATTAATTCTGACAAATAATTAGAAATGAAAACAACATCCTAATAAACTTCTCATTTTATATAAATACTAGAAAGTTTTTAGATCCCAGGGTTGTATTACTAGAGTTCTACAGTGAGTGACACTAGAAAGTTTGATGAATTACAGAAAATGATTTAATTCTAAGTCCTATAACTAAATAAAGAGAACCTGAATAAACAAATAAGCACAAATAAACAATGTATTATGTATTAAGCAAAATGATCTGAGATTGGAGAAGTATGTGAACCTTTGCTTTCAGTATCTGGTGTAACCTCCTTTTTAGCAGCAGAATGGCGACCACACATTTCCATTGTGGATCAGTCCTGCACATCCTCAGTTTGGAGGAAATTTTTCAGGAAGTTTGTCCAGTTCTTCCATACAACACTGCTTAACTCTGATGTTGTTGGGCTTCCTTGCATGAATTACTTAAATATCTGACTATTTTATCTAAATAGGAAATCTATATTTAACCAATATGCTGGACCTAAAACCCTTTAGAAATAATTTTGCAATGTTTTCCAACCGAGCAAGCATCAACCTTAAATAAAAATAAATAAATAAAATAATCTTGGATCATTTTGGTCAATAAAAAAGTGTAAAATGCTAACATTTGTGTATTATTTGTTTATCTGCATTCTCTTTATCTAGTTCTAGAATCCAATGACAATGAATGTAAAATGTATGCAGAAATAAATAGATACAGATATCTGATACAGATAAATATTAAAGGGATGGTTCACAAAAAATATAAATTCTGTGATCTTACTCACCCTCATTTGGTTCAAAACCTGTATGATTTTATTTTTTTTCTGCGGAACATTAAAGAAGAAATGTCTGTGTATTTTGTCCATACAATAGACCAAAAGGTTTGGTCGCCAACATTCTTCAAAATATCTTATTTTGATCTCTACAGAAGAAAGCAAGTCATACAGTCTGAACCACATGAGGGTGATGACAGAACTCCCTTTAAGGGTTCACAAACGTAATCTAAACGTTTATTAGTTAGAAATGTACTATACAGTCTTATCCAAATAAATACACTTTAAAACTCGTTCAAGCAATAGTTAATTTGACACTTGAATATGAAATGTGAGGGCGGTTGTATTTTTAATCAGGCGTTCTATGTGACAGCCTATCAACCGGCGTGGCCTTGGAGGAGGGGTCCTGCTTGTACTTCTCACTTCCCCCAGCTCTGCTCAATATGGCTGCTCTGTGAGCGCCGCCGTGACTATACCGACGCATTGCACAAGAGAGAGAGAAAAAAACAGCTTTGCAGCGCGTCCGCTTCTCACATTTCTTCCTACGCACCCGTGACTGTCAGAACCGGTGTAGAATCGGCCGTCGCGTTCCCGGTTACAGCCTGACATTATGCTGTCGGACGGCAACAAAAACGGGTAAGGGTTGAGAGAGGGAGAGGTGGTTTCTAGAAATACCCTACGGCGATAGGTTGGCAAATCGTTGATATGTATATTATGATCATAATCGATCGAGCGATTGTGGCCCCTGTGCTATCTTTAGATGAATGTGAAACGAAACATCGTTTTATCTTGGGTGCTATCTCGAAATCGCAGAGGGCTTGGCTGTGTCTTAAAACCCAGCGAGCTGCCTACCTAGACAGCATTTTTGCCGTCATAGGGATCGAATTGAATTAGATGCCGCATATGATTACCAAAAATGCTTATATGTGTATCAATAGATATTTAAACGCAGGCGTTTTCTTCATGATGTTGGGGGAAGGGGTTCTTGTTCAGACACTTGGGTTCATTAAGGATGTGAGCGTTTTTAATCACGAGAAATGCATGTAGTGTTTAATTAGTAATGGAGATACCCGTGTCCACGATGGCCTCTATGAAAAGGATTGCAGCGTCTCATCTTATAAATAAAACAATGTTAACTCAGCTTGCATTTCACCGAAGTCCATTTAACAGTGTAGCTATTTATGTAAGCAATTACGCCTAGTGTAAGTGTTGCATGGTGCTTGATAGTGTGGTAAAGAATGATGCTAGAGTTAAGTGATCCAAATATTTCCCTATAGATCTGTGTATTATGTTTCAACTATTTTGTTTGAAGGAAAGCAAATCCTAAGCATGGTGCTAGGTATTGAAAGTCTTCAGGAGGAAAGGGGATGCACCTTAGTAAGCAGCAGTGATGGAAAATCACAAATGTTGTTCTAAGCTTGAGAGAGAACTTCAAAATATCAATCTGTGTATGAATATGATTCAAGTCAGTCTTGAATACATTATTGTTCATTAACTGTTATTAAGTGTGAACTCTGGAGCCACTGTAGTTCAGTTTGAGGCGGTCTTTCAGGTTTTCCTCTTGGTGCTTGCCAGCTTTGCATTCATGTGTAAATGTTAAGTATTCTAAGCGCTTGGCTTTTTTGTCCACGGGGGATCTAGCTACCCGTCCCCCTTCCCCTCAGCATGTGTTGACTGCTTTAATACAAAGGGAAAGCCTTGTGCTTGGAGAACCCAGAGGTAGTTTTTCCCTCCTCAGAGCAAATGGCATCAGGGCTGTGTTGTCTCTGGAGAACCACGGTGCCAAGGTGTGCTGCGCAGGTGTGTGTTTATGTGTGAGAGAGAGGGATTGGTTATCCATAGAACAATAAATGCAATTGAATCCCCTGTAGATATGGGCTTGCCGGTTAATTTGTTCCCCTGCCAGTGCTTTGTTTGCCAAGGTTTAAATTTGTTATATTAAAAGTGTTGCGTACAATACGGACGAGTCTGAACACTGTCATATGTGTTTATTGTTGTGAGAGCTGATGGCTGCTCATGAATGTCATCAGAAGTACAATGCTGTTCAAAAGTTTGGGGCCGGTAAGTCTGTTACGCACACCAAGGCTGCGCTTATTATATTAAAAGGACAGTAAGACGGTATTACTTTGTAATGTTACAATTAAAAAACTTTTTTCTGTTTTAATATTTTATGTAATTTATTCCTGTGATGACGAAGCTGAATTTTCAGTGTCACATGATCCTTCAGAAATCAGTCTAATATGCTGACTTGCTGCTCAGGAAACATTTATTATTATTATTTTCAATGTTGAAAACGGTTGTGCTGCTTAATATTTTTGTGGAAAACATAAATAATGACCCTCGATAATGATTTTGAAGCCCTGGAAAGTTTTTCATGGGAAAGCGCACATTTATTTGGTGGAAAATTCGAGGGCCACAAAGCATATCTGTAACCTCAAGTGGCCGCTCACTTGATATTTTTTTATTTATTTTTTTTATTAGAGCTTGTATTAACAAGGTGAGTGGACTGTCTATGCTTAGCATTACTATTTTAATGCATCAATGACATAGTTATAAATGCACTGACTTAGGGCTGGACGATTAATCAAAGTAATCGAAACAAATTCAGAACCTCTAACCGACGTAATTTTCCCATGTTGGTTATTTCGTTTTTTTAATCCTGTTAATACTTCCCCCTTAAAAACATTTTACTGCGTGTGTAGCCACGTGACTCTGCCCTGTCCAGTCAACACGCAGGTAAATGCCGAGTCAACACACAGAGACGGCTCATGAGCCTTGCTCCTTCACTAAACTTTTGTCAGATGTATTTGTTTATGATTTGCCAGTTTGGACATTCAAGCGATTAGACGATGGGATGTGTATTATATTGAGCTACCGTGCTCATGCAGCTGCATTGTGGCACAAACACTCATACAAACAGTAGCTGTGCAAAACGTGAAGTTTACACACACAGAGAGGAACGCAGAAACTAGTTGTCAGCGCTGTCCTGTCGAAAGTTATTAGCATATATTTTTCCACTTTTGAAGTAACTATTTACAACCCACAGCTTCACAATTAATAGAGAGAGACAGTATGACTAATTCACACACGCAATCACTCGTACTGGTACTGTGATAATTTATCTGTATCTGATTTACGACGAGCAGAAATATGTAAGAAATGTTTGGAACCACAGATAAAATAACTGCTGAAAGTGAGCTGATATGTCAGAACACTCTTTCAATAGGAAAAAAATATCCCACCTTTTAATAGTCAAGCATATTTACAGTACAAATATTTTAAGTGAACTATGAGGGCAAAAAAACAAACAAATAAAATAATCATTCATTAATCGTAATCAAGGTAAAATGTTCAGTTAATCAAGGTTTTGATTTTAGGCCATAATCGTCCAGCCCTACATTGACTACTAGCAGTGTCATGAATCAGATTGCTTTTTTTTTCCTCAGACTAACCGCTGCATTCGTGTTATATCAAGTATATGCAAATTTATTTTCCCTTCTTACTTTTATTCCATCTGTTTGCACTTTTATTTCCTTTCTAGCCGTACAACAACTCAGTAGTACAGATAACTCATAATTCACACCAGTTTAATTTTGAATGTGTATACGGGCCTTGGTTGATGACACTATGGAAGTGTTGTATTGGTTTTTCCCCTCTCGGTGTTTGCAAGTTTTCTGACTGTGGTTGTAAGATCGTGTTTATGTATGTGTGATGCTGGCAGTGAGATTCATTTAGCCAGGCAGTTATTTATAGGTGGAGTGACCCAGATCAAGCAGCCTCAGCCACCTTACCCCTTACTCTCTTTCTGTCTCTTTCTCTTGTTCACTAACTCTTTCTCTAGGGAGGTAAAGCAGGAAGCTCTCTCTGAGCCTGCAGGCCAAGTTGCTATGGAGCTGGAGGGCCGCTCGCATTCAGAGAGTGCTATGCATCAGTCTGACCACCAGGGGGCAGAATCAAGCGACTCCCATCCCGAGGAGGTAAGAAGGCCCACAGAACGAAGACCCAGTGGAAACTATAACCCTGAAATATGATGAGGGGATAATTGAAGTTTGTGAGGCAGTTCTAGCTGAAACTTTTGGAGCCAAAGTAATCTCATTGTTATCTTTCTTCAGATTCAGTTCAGGATTGGGTATTTGACTGCTGTTACCATTATCCTCTTCTGTTTTTCCTCTTACTCAGTAGCAGAAGCAGCTGTAGCAATGTCTGGGGATGTGCATGGCTAATAATGTGTGAAATTAGAAACAGTTGAGGTCATTGCGTGTATGCGAGCGAGGGGCTAAATCAGTGCTAATTTTAAATATGCTGTTTACATTTTTTTATTAAATGTATATCCTTTTGTAGCTTAAAAGATGTTGAGATGGGTTAGAGGGGTCAACTAGTAGTCCGTCGACCAGCTAGTTGATTGAGGTCAACTTTTTTTTCTCAATATTCAAACATCAATATTTTTTTTTTTAGCAGTGGTGTTTTAGATAGAAGTTTAGAGATGCTTTTTGCAAGCTCCATCTGATAACCCTCCTTTGAAAAATTACATCCACTTTTATAAAACCTCTTTTTCGTATTTTGTGCCATAATTAGTGTGTATTTGAGTTGTAGTGAGCAGATGATAGACCCTGGCAACATGTAGTTAGACATGTAGGCTCTCTCTGTCTTCTCTCTTCCCTTTTCCTTGCTATTTCTTTCTCTCTGCCACTCTGTCTTTTGCTCTTGTTCCCTTTCTCTTTTTATCTCTGGATCTGGTAGTATGACTGTTTTGTGGTTTAAAATCCCATTGATTGCTTTGTTGTGAAGGTGCCCTCCCCTCTTCCATTGCTCATACTGGTACCTGCATACTGCCACCACCTCTTCTCCTCTACCACCTCCATCACCTGCCCCGCTATGCCCAAGCGTCTCGGCTGTACCTGAGCTAGGCCCCCAGAGTCACCACTGCACACTTAGCCTGATGGAACCTGCCGGATCAGTGGCCACTGCCTCGTCATACAAAACTGATGTGGCCTCCTGATGGAACTGCTTAAGAGAAGCCAAAATAGCTGGTGAGATGGGGGAGGCGTCAGTTGTATTTGTGGAAAAGAATGCTGCTCACCAACAGAGACTTTTTTCAAAGTGTTTATGTTAACCAAACACAAACATCAGATGGACTTCTCATATCAGCATGATGGGAACACAGCTGTTTAAGTGTCTTGACGCCTCCTGCTATTTTTTTCTCACATTTCAGTGCATGAATGAACTGATATCTGCACAGACTCATTACACAAACACTTGCTATTTCTCACATGCCTGTGGACTGATCTCAGAGTCGAGCAATCTGAGATAATGAAGCGATGCTTATGGACTAACCACTGGATTTACTACCAACTATTTTTCCTGTTGTTTTTGGGTCTCATCAGTTTGGCGTCAGCCATGCAGTCCTTTTTTAAAGGATTGACTTCCAATACAAATGGACTTGCCTGGATATTTCAAAGAACTTTATGCTCCAGTCTGATAATAAAAAAAACAGACTTTCCAGAAAATTCCCTGATGAACTTGTGGACAGCATGAGACCCTTGAAAAAGGAAACCGTTGAAAAATGAAATCTTTACCAATGTGTCACAGGTGTTTTTATGGCACACCATGTGTACAAATGACTTTCAGTTTATGCAGATGATAAAATGCTGTGACAGATTGTTACCAGAATTTTGGCTTTTCAAACATCATGTGATTCTTGTTGGTTCGTTATGAGGATGCTATCACCACAGCCAATGAGGACACCGGGAGTTTTTTGCCAGGCTTCCGTTGCTTTCTGAACACTCAACAAAAACTTCAAAGACTTTCAAAGACCATTTGAATCACAATTCCCACCACAAGAGCAAAAAAAAAATCAGCCATTGAAATAAAAAATGCAGTTCCTGTCAGCCGGCCAATCAGCACACTCAGTTGTGATCGTATCTCGCCCTCACTCCTCAGCCTCCTCTGATTGGACCTTTGTTGCCTAGATACAGTGCACACTGCTGTGCGGTTGGGCCATAGCCAAGCCAGAGAGGAATCAGGTGTCAATGGTACCAGGAAAACACTTTTTCCCAAGATGTATTTGTTTTTAAATAACTTAGTGGAAAGAAGGTTTTTTGCTTTAACAATGAGGTTAGATGGTGTTAGTAATCCAGTATTTTACAGCACATATGGGAAAGTAGGGAAATTTAATCAAGCATGTGTTAGCTGAAGTTATGTTAAAGTAAAACCTAAAACTATAACAATGTAAGGGACTTTAAAATCCAGAAACAGTTTATAATAATAATGGTGGTATTCCCAATTGAACAGTATTAGTGTAACTGATAGCTGTGCATCTGTTCTTCCCCCTCTCCTTTCTCTCATTCCCCTCCTTTTCCCAATGTCTCTTTTGTCCGTTGTGTCTGTCTCTTCCTCCACACATCCACTGGGATCTTGTTTTTCCTCCTTTCTATTTCATTTCAGAGCTCCACTGCAAAATCGTTTGCTGCCCGAAAGATCTCCCTGAGCAGTAAGTGTCATCAGAATGTTACTTTTTCTTACCCCTTGTCCACTGACAGGTTACTGCAGCCCATTCTGTGCATTTTCTCCAAAGAAAAGTAAAAATTGCCTCTTCACTGCCTATTTAAACCTACTTATCTAGAACATTAACCAGTAAGAGGTGGGATACTGTCATCATCAAGTACGGTTTTCAAAACAACAACTAGAGTGATGCAAAATAAATTGGATTGAACAAAAATCATGCGCTTTGCATAATGATGAAATAAACCTTGTTCCAATTGTTTTTGTGCTGCAAAGTTGCCACTACTCTTCTCTTTTTATCTGAAATACATTTCTGTGTTCAAATAACTGAATTGTTTGACAAATTGATTGCCATAATTACATCTGTTCAATGTTACTTAGCTTCTGTAAAGCCTGCTCTTACATGCTTAATGAAGCTAAAATTAATTGCAGTACCATTCCAGTGGAAAAGGGATTGTAGAGTGAATTAGGAATTATATGGTTCGCTGTGCTCCTTTGCCAGTCTTTTACAGCTGGATCTGGTTGAGCAGTTTTGCGATTAATTTTTCTTGGCACTAGGTAAAACAGAGATTGCATCATCTGAGTCAGAGCCTGTGGGTGGAGCCAACAGGAAGAGAAGGTGGGGGTCTAGTACAGCAGTCACTGCCAAGAAGCCTTCAATCAGCATCACCACTGAATCACTGAAGGTAAATCATCCAAGACCACTCCCACATTACCTTATCAGATACACAGTGAATCACTTCCTGTTTTTGACAGCCTTGCTGCTTGAATAAATTCAATGTTATGGGGTCAATGTTTCGGTTTTCTCAAGTTTAATTTGATGAAAAATTTAAATATTTAGATAGACATTGCATAGTTTCGACACATTATAATTGAATATGATTCAATTCTGTGTTTAAAGTATTTTTACGTGACTTAGAAAATGTCATCTTTTACAGACACTGATTCCAGACATCAAGCCCCTACAGGAGGCGGTGGTCGAACTGCACCCAGATGAGGGGCGTCTCTCTGTGGATGAGGACTCATCCGGACCTCGTGAGCGAGAGGAACCAGAGGAGGATCAGGGACTCAAGATCAGACGCACAGTGACACAGGTGAGCACAGGCTTGTGACTGATAGCTGACAAAACAAAATGTTAAAGTTTGACTTTGCATAATAGGAACACTGGTGCTGAAGGCTGCTGCACAATACTGCAGAAATAACTTAAACATTAAAAGGATAGTTTACACAAAAATGAATATTCTGTCATTAATTACTCATCCTCATGTTGTTCCAAACCCGTAAGATTTTCAATCATCTTCGGAATGCAAATTGAGATCATTTTGACACAATCTGAGCTTTCTGTCCCTCCATAGACAGCTATGCAATTGCAACTTTGATTGAAGAGATTGTAAAACTAATCCATATGAATTGAGTGATTTAGTCCAAATTGTCTGAAGAGACTTGATCACTTTATGATGAACAGATTTAATTTAGGCTTTTCAGACCTGCCAACATGTACGCATTTTGCATAGCGGGTACGCATTTTGACCTCAAAGTACGCTGGTACGATTTGTCACTCTAAACTACGCAAAAACCTGGTGACTCCTCTGTGCACGCCGCGTAGTACTCAAATCCAGCAAAAGTGTTCGACCAATCATAGCGCTGGATTCATTTCCCCAAATAGCAAGCGGGGATGATTGACAAATGCGTACGGCCTATCAATAAAAAGAGGCAGCAAATCAAAATCCCGCTCGATCCCTCCTTCCACTCCCGCTGTCTCAGTGACTGAATTCTCAAGCGAGGACAGTACAGCAGTCACGGTACTTCTGACTCCTTAAAACGGGTATAAAATGCTCAAGTAATGTTGAGCAACAAATCTAAATAAAATTGAAATCGCTATATGGCTTAGTGATTATGAAAAAATTGTGATGTGTGACTGACTGACAAGCGCGAGTCTGGAGAAACAGGCGTTTATTTATTTATTATCAGTGTTGAGAAACGTAGCCTACATGCGTTATTGTGTTAATACTAGCTAAAGTACCTAATTATGTTACATAGCCTACTTATTTTATATGAAAACTAGCACATTAGTTACTATGCATTTAAAAGTATTGTCTCAGTGCTGCGCGAGCTCTCTCTCATACACAAACGCGCGCGCGCGCACAAGAGATAGGGAAGAGTAAGATCATTGTAAAATGAAAATTGCTGTGCTTGGTTTAAAATTTGTTCTTGCTTCTGTTATTTTTTTGTCAGAAAACATTTTTAATTATCCACCCGTGTTTTTAAGATTCGGTAAATGACGGACGCTTTGGTTTACACACAATCCCTCGTTATTGATATTCTTGAATACGCGATTCATTGTCAACTGTTCTATAAATATGTTTGTATTGGCTAACCTTTATTCAGCGAATGTTTGTCTTGTTTATAATTCAAAGACAGCACGTTACAAATAGAAACCTTTTTTTTCTGTGGGATTTAGTATCATATTTGGATATTGGAATAATAAATTTAGTATTTTAAATGAATCACATGTAAACTCAATGTTTACTGTTTTCTAAGGGTTTCTTAATTTTAGACTAGTTGTCTATGTTCTATTGTTTTATTGTATCGTCTGTTTTGTTTATTTTGTTTATCTTTGGCTTTGTTCAGCACTTTGGTCAGCTCTGCTGTGATAAATGTGCTATATAAATAAACTTTACTTACATTACAAAACCTGCAGACTGTCAGGTTAGTTATATGTAAATATATGATATATATGAATCTATATTAAATATATGAATGCGATTCACTTGTGGTTGTCAGTTTGTATAAGCACACATTATGCAATGCAATATTAATCATGAATTTAAAAAATGCAATTTGAGCAGGTGTAGTGAAATTTTTAACTGTCAAATAAAAAAAAAACTTTAACAGTCAAAATTAGATTAATGAAGATGAATGTGTGTGCTTAGTATTCTCAAAAAGTATAAAATGATATGCCCCCCCCCCCAAAGAAAAAAAACCCGTGTCCCGTCACACTGGTACTTGAAAAAAAATTTCCAAGGTTGGCAGGTCTGGCTTTTGCTCGCATATAAAAATTGATCAGCGAACATAAACAGAAGCTCAACTGTACCTGAATGAGGTTTGTTCTTGTGCGTTACGCAGCACATTTGAGATTCTGCAAGAGGGAGCAACGTATGATAGGACAGAACAAGAAAGGCTATTAATAATCTTTCATTGCATAAAATTATTAGAATATGAAAGGTTCCAATAGTGGAACAAAACGCTAATGCACATCCTGTGCGCAGAATGATGCGCTTGAAGCAACATGGAGTCACAGTGGGCAGTACATTAAAAGGTTCAAAGCACAAAGGGAAGAGATATTGATGAGTAGTGTATTATAATAGTTTATTGAACCTTTTCTTTAAACAGTTTTTGATTTCAGTTACTGTGCGTGTGAAACTACTCCAGTGTTGTGATCTAACAGACACCCGGTAGAAACATAACATGGTTTAGAAATGGCAATAAACATCAAGATTAAGTCTTTTTATGCAAAACCATAGACCTTTATCTACAGGTCAAGTAGGGCTGCACGATTTGGGGAAAATGTCATATTGCGATTATTGAGGTCAATATTGCGATTGCGATATGCGATAGCGATATACTAAACAAATAGTATCATGAGTCATCTTGCTTGGTTCTCAATGAAAATGCACACACAGATTACTGATAATGCTGAAATGTGTATTTCTCAACTCAAAATAGCAACAAAAACAAACAAATGCACAGCGTTTTCAAATTAAAATATTTTTACAAAATTAAATAACATTTTTGCATTACTGCAAACTTGTTATAATCCCATTTAAGATGTTTGTTTCTTTACTAATCTGTAGTGGTTCAGTGGATCGCAAAACTCATGGTTCGGATCACATCATGGTTATGACGTCACGGATCGGATCATTTTTCGGATCAGCACAAAAAAAAATTTGGATGGGGGCAAACTTAACTTTGCATTTATTACTTAGCCTACTTAAACTATTCTGATACCACAGCATAAACTACTAGCCTAAGTAATACATTATTAAAGGCAAGTGAACAGACTGTAAAAAGAACAAGTACTGTACACCAATCACAACAAGCATAGATAAATACTATATAAAGTTACAAATAAAGTATAAGGTCTAACTGTAGTATTAATTTTCAAGCACAGAAATGTAGTAATTAAATGTAAAATGACACTGTTCACTGTATGACCCTATGCACGTTCACATCCGACAGATACACATCCGAATTCTCACCTCGTTCAATTAAGACATAACCGAATGTGTTTACGAGAATACTTGCCGAGAGGGGTATTTTGATTGACATAATGCGTGTATGTGTCCATCCAAGTGCATTGAGGACCCGTTTGCTCCGCGTCCATCTTTACGCGTTCTCTGCGCTGCACACCGGGAAAAGTCGTGACATGACCATGCGCGCCACACGTGCCACTGCCTAAACTGAAACTGACTGCTCTTCTTTTTATTAGCGGTGTATAAAATGGGCAAATAGCTCTCAGAAAATGGGTTGTCGTGTCCACACATGTATTTATTTATTTATTTATTTATTCAATTATTATTATTTTATTTCATAAAATCGCAGCATTTTGCGTCATATAATCGCACAAGCTTGACATCGCGATTGCGATATGATTAATCGTGCAGCTCTAAGGTCAAGTATAAGAATAGAAACTTTGAATCATCTTGGAGAGAGTTTCATCATATTGACTGTCGTAACCGAACACGACGCGCAGAATGCTGAATGGAGAATGACAGACAGCCACAGTGGAGAGAAGAGTTTACATGAACTTGAGTTTAATGACTTAAATATTCATCTGTACCTCACATTTAAAACTATGGAATGGCTTCAGAAGGCTTGGACTGTAGTGAACAACTTTATAGTGCTTTAATAACATTTTAGTGCCTTTTGTGGGGCTTAACAATAACACAGAATTGTAGATGCACAATGTCGGATTTAGATCGGTCTCGCCTGACCCAATTCACTGGTCATTTTTATGCATTCGTTTTGATTTTGTTTTCATTTAGTATCCATTTAATTATTCGGTTTATCAGTTATTGTTATTGGTAAAATACACTATCTGTTGACCTCTAACTTACTGATTTTGGAGAGATTATTTTAATAGGAAAGCATTTTGTCATTGTCTTTTGAAGTTCATGTTTTGTCCCTGCCATTCAGTGAACTTTTATTCTTTACCTTTAAACTTTTGTTCAGATTGTTCCATCTGATGGACATGAGAATGGGCAGAAAGAAATGGAGGAGGAGGAGGATGATGATAATGAAGAAGAGATAAAATGGACAGGAGGAGAGAAGGAAATACATAGAAAACAGGAGAGCTCCCCTCATGCTAGCATAGAAACACAGGAAGGTGATTCCAAGAAAGGTAATTGCTTAATTTGCTAGTTTTATTCCTACTTATCTTAACATGCTTTAAGAAATCCCTTGCTTTTTTATTTATTTTTTTAACAAGCAAGATTATAATTGTTTTTATTTTCCTCTCAGTCACTCCCAATGATTCTTTGGTGCGGCGGTCCATCAGTCAACAGAAATCAGGTGTGTCCATAACTATCGACGACCCAATAAGGACGGGTCGCCAGCTGTCTCCTCCTCGTGGAAAAACTTCCAAAATCATACACGTATGCAACCTGGTAAGCACTAGATGACGTTGCTCATTTCACTACTCAGTCTCTCACTGTAATGTAGGGATGCCTCAGGTAAAATATTTTAAAGGGTTAGTTCATCCAAAAATGAAAATTCTGTCATTTATTACTCACCCTTGTATCGTTTCACGTCCATAAGAACTTTGAACATCTTCGGAACACAAACTAAGATCTTTTTGATGAATTCTGAGAGATTTCTGTCTCTCCATAGAGATCCAACACAACTACCACTCCAAGGTCCAGAAAGGTAGGAAAAAGACATCATTAAAGTACTCCATGTGACTCCAGTGGCGCATGTGCATTGAGTTGACGCGCGAGTCTAAACTCAACACGCATGCGTCGTGATGCTCTCGCGAACGCACGTTGCAGATTAATATTTTTGTAAGTAAAGTGGTCAATTGTTTTTTGCACAAACAAAGCACTCAGGTCGCTTTATAAAATTGTGTTTGGGCCACTGGAGTCACATGGAGTACCTTACTGATTTCTTTTCCCTACCTTTCTGGATCTTGGAGTGACAGTTGCATTGCATCTTTATGGAGAGACAGAAACCTCTCAGACTTCATCAAAAAGATCTTAATTTGTGTTCCGAACATGAACGAAGGTCTTATGGATGTGGAATAACACCAGGGTGAGTAATAAATGACAGAATTTTCATTTTTGGGTGAACTAACCCTTTAGGAGTGCGTGAATAGTGCCACTGAACTGCTAAAAGCTATTACAGTTATGAGGAACATACTACTTGAGGGTCAGATTGGTTTTGTGTTATAGTGGAGAAATTAAAAGTTTTGTTGATCTTTTAACCCCTGCTCTGAACTGTTCCTCTCTAGGTGCGACCTTTCACCTTAGGGCAGCTGAAGGAGTTGTTAAATCGGACTGGTACATTGGTGGAGGAGGGCTTCTGGATTGACAAGATCAAATCTCACTGCTATGTCACAGTAAGATTCTTCTTCAAGTTCATCATCATTATTATTACACTACCGTTCAAAAGATTTTTTTTTTTTTTGGAACACCAAAGACATTAATACTTTTATTCAGCAGAGATGCATTAAATTGATTAAAAGGGACATTAAAGGCTTTTACACTTAAATTATATTTCAAATAAATGCTTTTATTTTGAACTTTCTATTAATCAAAGAATCCTGAAATGTATCTCTGTTTTCACAAAAATATTAACCAGCAAAACATTTTCAACATTGGTAATAAGAAGAAATATTTCTTGAACACCAAATCAGCATATTAGCATGATTTCTGAAGGGTCATGTGACACTAAAGACTGGAGTAAATTTTAGTTTTGCCATCACAGGAATAAACTACATTATAAAATGTATTGCATAGAAAAGCTACTTTTAATTTTTAATATTTCACAATATTACTTTTTTTTTTTTTTTTACTGTATTTGATCAAATAAATGCAGCCTTAGTGAGCATTAGACAAAATCATTAAAATAAAAATCTTGCTGACACCAAACTTCTGAATGATAGTGGGTTGTAGTTGTCTCAGTCCATTAATGGTATTACATTTTGTCACCTGATGCATTAGTTTCTTTTAACTTCCCTTCTGTCATGTTCTCTCTCAGTACTGCTCTATAGAGGAAGCAGCAGCCACTCGAGAAGCACTGCATGGTGTGAAATGGCCTACGAGTAATCCCAAAGTACTACGGGTGGATTTTTGCGAGCAGGACGAGGTATGAACAGTTTGGTTCACAAAAATTGTCTTCACTTGCTTTTTTGCTGTCACCATTCTCTTGTCATTATTATTTAGTCATTCTCATGTTATTAATCAAACTTTGTATGCTTTTCATTTTGTGATTTCTTCTGTCTCCAGTTGGACTTCCATAAAGGTCTCGTGTCCAGTGACCGTGCAGGTGTAGGTCATGACCCTCAAGCCTCAGGAACCTCAGGCCGCCCTGCCGCACATCCTCCACTCCCACCTGCAAATCACGAAAAAGAGAAGGAACGAGAAAGGGAGCGAGACGGAGGGGCTTCAGCTGTGAAAGACCAGTGGGCCGAGAGAGAAAGAGCGATGGAGAGAAGAGAGAGGACTCGTTCTGAGCGGGAGTGGGACCGGGATAAAGTGAAGGATTTCGGGAGGGATGACCGAAACGACAGAACAAGGAGGTCACGATCGCGGGACCGAAGACGCAGAGAGAGAGGCAAGAGCAAAGAGAAGAAAGTGGAAAAGAAAGGTGAGGAAAACTAAATCTGGTAAAATGTTTACGGATCGCATTTCCCCCCCATTTTGACTTTATTTGACATTTTCTCCATTTATTTCAGATAAACCAGAAGAGCCTCCTGTAAAACTTCTCGATGACCTGTTCCACAAAACTAAAGCAGCTCCCTGTATATACTGGTTACCCCTCACAGATGAACAGGTCAGCATGACTTCCTCTAGTCACACGCAACCCTCATCTTACATCCTTTGCTTACATAAGTCTTTGCTGCTTTTTTTTTTTCCCAGGCGACACAGCGAGCTCTGGAGCGTGCTGAGCGCAAAAAGGAGCGAGAGAAGAGGAGGAAGGAACTCCAGGATGAAGAGGACAAAAAACGAGAAGAATGGAAGGAGAGAGCAAAAGGCCGTGACAGAGAGGGAGGGAACACAGGAGGAGCAGGGGCAGGTGTTGTGAGACGTTCAACTGAGGGAGAGCGAGACAGAGGCAAGGAAAGGGAGAGAGAAAGGGGCAGAGAGGCAGAAAAGAGGAGAGACAGCCACAGAGGCCGCGGTAGCGACTCCAAAACTGCAGGGGGAAGCAGACACTCACAGAGCCGTAGCAGCACCTCCAGAGACAGACGCCACTGAGAGTGAGTGTTTGAGGGAGTGTGAGAGGGATTTTTTTAAGATCAGTCTCGTCAGCATGATGACAGCTCTAAGGACGATAAATGTCAGTCTTTTTCACTCATTAAAGGAATAGTCCACACAAAAACAGAAAAAGTTTTGTCATTTACTTGCCATCACGTTCTTCCAAACCTGTATGACTTTCCTCTGCAGAACACGAAGATATTTTGAAAATTGTTTCAGCTGTTTGTCTATTCGATGAAGCCAAAAACAACGTTGGACCGTTCCCATTGACTTTAATTGTATGGATACATTTTTTTTTTTTTAAATCTTCTGTTCCACATTAAGGTTTGGAACAACATGACAATCAGTAAATGACAGAATTTTTACTTTTAAGTGAACTGTCCCTTTAACACTTCAGTCACTCAACACTGTTTTAGGTGAATTTTTTTTTTTTTTTTTGGTCTTCCCAAAAATCTCAAATGAATCAGGACTAATACTAATGAAAGGTCTGATGAATGTTGTTTATTTAGAAGAAAAAAAACTAATTAGGTTTGTGTATGTGTGTATCAGTGTGTTGCCTAAAGCTCACAAACACCAAAGTCAAGAGACTATACGAATCATATTTTCCTTCGCTCCACCCCAGAGTACTCGCTTGTAATTTTTATTTATAGTTTTACTAGTTCCACTTTAGGCTAGAAGGTAGTTAAATCAGTGTATAATTATGGGACTTGAAATTCTGTATCCAGATTCAATTAATATATTTCCAAATGGATGGAATAAAAAGTCCCCCATCCAGATGTTTCGGCCATTATTGTGAGTTAACAGAACCAGTCCTGCTGTCGACGCTGATCTCGCTGAAGTTTTTTCATAAGGTCTGAGTTTATTAAAGAAACTACTGATGTCCAATGCTATGAACCACACCATAGATTCATTTGTTAGATTCTCATCTCCACCGTCGTCTGTTCTCTTCTTTCCCTGGTCTTATGAAGTCATGTACTGTTCATCTCTGTGAATCAGACAAGGTATAAATTTAACCTTTGTAGAGAAGATAGCAAGAGGCCTTTTAATATTATTTTAATGTTTTAGTTTTGAAGATAAATTGCTAAAGATTCTCTTTTTGGATTATTTTCTTTATGAATGTGCAGAATGTACAAAGAATAATAATAAAAAAATGGAAGGAAATTGTTTGCTTTTTTGATGTGTAATGAAGTTTTTTGAATTAATGCCAAGAATAATTGTGGCACTAACTAGCAGCAGTTGGAGTGAATGCCACACTATGAACTGATGGTCCAGGTGTGGAAAAGATATTTTCTAAAAATGATGTTCGGATATTTTCATTACAGCTTGTCAACTTTTTTTTTTTTTCCAGATTGATTTTTAGTTTTGCTTTGAAATATTGTTCATATAGAGCATTGTAAATATTGTTGCCTATACTGAGTGTTTTCACAGGCTTAAAATTGAATACAAACCAGTGTGAAATGTCAGTCTTTTGAGTCATTTCTACACTAAACATAATTGTTTAATCATTCAGACCAATAGCACACAATTGGAAAATTACCCAGAAAGCTCTGGAAAGAGATTCAAGACCCATTAATGATGAGTGACTGGAAAAACCATGTCTTTAGAAGCCTTCTCTCAATAATAGTCGTCAGTTTTTGAATGCGTGATATGCACAAGAAAATAACACTCATTCATACACAGAGAGATTTATTAATTAAAACAGATACAGGAATGTTTTTAATCTTTTGCAATCACTTTATTTAAAAAAAAAAATCTCTTAATAGGTAAACATGTTTAAGTGCAAAATCTTTGCTAGTGATATTAAATATAGAAAAAATGTTAAGCAAAAAAATCCCTTGTTCTTTCCCTACAGCAAACAGTAGATATGGGAGTAAAACAGTGTTCTGTGATATTTCAACTCCCTCTAATAATGAAGTAAGCAGGCGACAATAATCTTAAACTCCGAGAACTTGTATAGAAATATTTTGTTCAGCAGGATTCAGTTGCTGCATTTCCCAGCCACTAGGGGGTGATATAGTTTGTACCAGTACTGGGATTTGCATTTGAAATGTACTATGACCTCAAGTCTCAGTAGGAGAGTGTTTCCTCCCCTCTCACTATCTTCAAAAGTAGAGCTGGCATAGAAGAGAGACACATTAGAAAGGCAACAATTTACAGTGGTCACTAGTGTGCATATGAGAGAACAAAGTAGTTTATGTTGGTCAGGCACATTAGTTCTCATTTCAGTGTGTGTCGTGAGGGGGAAGGTTATGTGTGACGCACACCCTGGTCATGTGGCAAGAGTGGCAGAGGAGGTGGGAATCCAGAGGGAAGCACTGAGATCCAGGCTCATCTGACAGCTGCTTTCCACACTCCTGAAGAAGAAGAGGAAGAGAGGATTACAAGCCTGTGCGATAACGTAGATATGCTCTTATCTGAAATACAACAATATGGGCTAAAAATGACAACAATCAGCTTATCCAAACCACTTTCCATAATACCTACCTCACAGTGATAACACTCAAAGTGATAATCTTTGTTCATTGACACCACCCTGAGGATCTCCTCACTGCCCTGAAACACACACACACACAAAATCAAGATCTTGAACATTCTCCTGAATTCATCTGAAAGCATCTGTTAAACGACTAGGGAATCATTTACCTCAGCAGGTAAGATGGGTTGTAAACAGGCAGCGCATTTGGGAGCAAATGTCCTGAGGGACAGAAATAAAAAAAAAAATGTAATCCACATCTACAGCTATTTAAATGCAAATGTTTTAGAGATGCCAAGTGATGATGGAACATACAGATGCAACAACAACCAGGTGACACTACAGGAATTAATAGCTGACTGGTGTCGGATATTTTGTGAAAATTTTAGCAATTTTATGCGACCATTTAATTACTATCAATTTGAAAAAAAAAAAATCCTTACCATAGACAACTTTATTTGATCAAAAATACAGTAAAAAAGTAATGTGAAATACTACTGCAATTTAAAATAACTTTTCTATTTGAATATATTTTAAAAATGTACTTTATTTCTGTGATGACAAAGCTGAAATTTTAGCATCATTACTCCAGTCTTCAGTGTCACATGATCCTTCAGAAATCATTCGAATATGATGATTTGCTGCTCAAGAAACATTTCCTATTTTTATCACAGAAAAGGGTTGTGCTGCTTAATATTGTTGTAGAAACAGTGATACATTTTTTTCAGGTTTCTTTGATGTATAGAAAAGTAAAAAAAAAAAAACAGTAATAGTTTCTTTTAAAATTTTTGTAAATATTATTTAAGTATTTAGTAAATGCTACATGATTTGTTCTATGCAAGTGGCAGTTAATCTCTTCTCCGATAAGTGGCAGGATGTCCACTACATGCCCATTTTTGCTCTGGACAGTAGTTTGCATGCACTATTTGTTATATAGACGTTGTGCCACAAAGCCTATGTTACAGGGAGTTGAGATATTTTCAAT